>JANVCQ010000232.1:18308737-18323241 GCA_025531925.1 Erythroxylum plowmanianum | reverse complement strand
ATTATATAATGCATGAGCATGAAATGTGTTTTCCTAAGTTCTCTGATTAATCTCACATGTACCAATTTCTAGGGTTCCACCCTTGTATGAAAACGGGATGTTACATATTTGGAGTAAAGCAGTTTTACCTGTAGCTTATTTGATAAATAGAATGCCTACCAGTGTACTTAACTTCATTACTCCTCTTGAGTGCTTTACAAGTTTCTTCCAAGAAAATCAAATTTTCTCCAAATTACCCCTTAACATATTTGGGTGTGTAGCTTATGTTCATCTACCCAATAAGGATCAGTCCAAGCTTGATCCTAGGGCTGAAAAATATGGTTTTGTTAGTTATGCATCAAATAAAAAGGTTACAAATGTTTTAATCCAAAGAATTGAAAAGTCTTAGTTACTATAGATGTTTTATTTTTGGAAAATCAGCCTTATTTTCAAAAGAATTTCTTCAGGGGGAGAGTTTGAAGGAAGAAAATAATGGGGATAAAATGCCTATCTTTCAAACATTACCCCAAATAATAGTTTCTACACCTAAGGATGCTTTGTCAGAGATGGTTGAATTTGTGACAGGGAAAATACTACAAGATAATACTAAGGATCAAGAACCCGAGGGCATTGTTCATTCAAGGAGAAAAAATCATCAAAAGAGTAAAGAACGTATGGTTCCTTCAGCACCTAGTTAGTCTACAACCTTGGATTAAGGTACTTAAGGCACTTCTAAAAATACTAATTTTTTTGTCTCACCTTCTGTTTTACCTAATAAAGTCTCTCATGAATATCTTGATCTTGATGTTCCTATTGCTCTTAGAAAAGGAACTTGTCTTTGCACTAATCATCCTATTGCAAAATATATGTCTTATGGTCATCTCTCACAAAAACAGAGGGCATTTATTTCAAAAATCTCTAATCTGGTTGTTCCAAGAAATATTCAGGAAGCACGTAATGGTCCCAATTAGAGAACAGCAGTGATGGAGGAAATGCAGGGACTAAAGAAAAATGAGACATGGGAAATTGTAGAGCTGCCCAAAGGTTAGAAAACAGATAGGTATAAATGGGTATTTATTGTAAAATGCAAGGCAGACGGTAGTGTAGAGAGATATAAGGCTACACTTGGGATAGAAAAGTTTTGACATAAGAAGCATAAGTCCTAATGTGATGATGCACATGAACTTAACATTCAAAAGAGGAGTCGGTTGAAAAATAAAGTTGAAATGTTTAAGCTATTGACCTTAAATTTAGCTTTTTATGTTTCAGGTAGTTTTTATAGTTTTTTGTGCTTTTTTGCCTTATTTTTATGATTTTACAATAAATTGAATTGATGGATGTTCATAGCATGAAGTGTTTTCAAGTTCTTTCTCAACGCCATCACCACCATAATCTCCATAAGCATTCTTGCCCTTATTTTATTCCTTTTATTTTTTTATTATATATGTTTTTTTAGTTTTCTATTACTTTCCAAATTGAGGATATATATTGTTAAAGTGTGGTGACTTAAATGTAATTGCATATTATTTGTATGTGACTTTGCATTTGAATTGAGTTATTTCTTTGATATGTTAGCATTGTGTAAAATTTTTGTTGCATGATGTTTGCATTGTGTGAATTTGTCAATGGTATGAAATTAAAAGGAATTATCTTATCTATGAACATGATCATTTAAATCGTGAAGAAACATTAACTTGTAAAGTTTGTGTTATAAGTGTTTTTAGGTGAATATGCATGTTGATTAGAACATTGTACTTATTCTTTCATTTTATAACACTTGTTCGGATGAAGTTATAATTAAATCCATTTAAATTGGTAAGCATCATTAGTATCCTTTCATAAGAGTGATTTATTAGGAAGAAATGATGTAGGTTAGAAAAAAAAGTATTAAACAAATTCCTTATTCTGTTGGATTATTTTGGGAAAAAAATTGGGTTAATAATATAATTGGTAGCCAGTTGTGACCTGTGATATAGCTAAGTAACTTGGAGCATTCATAATAAATTATTTGTCTTTGCATCAAAAGGTTAAAATGAAACTCCAACTAAACTTGATAAAATGTAACCTAGTTAAGTAATTGGGAGACATTTATGACAAGGTGGTTGCCTTCATATCTAAAAATATGGTGTTGTCAATAAAAGTGAACCTATTGATCTTCTTGTTAAACGTAAAAAATTTCATAAGTGAGTATTTACTGATGGTTATCTATTTAATTGGTAAATAAGAATGAGTGCATGCTTACAAGTGTCATAGATAGATAAATAGAGTGTCACTATCTTAGTTGATATATAAATTTAAATCAAAGCACTTAAACATGAATGGAATAATTTAGTGTGTTAGAACTTTGAGTGAATAATGTTGGTGTCTATGTTAATTTCATAATATTTGATGTTATTATATTTTTATTGCATAATTGCGTGATCAGATATATTCTATTTTTGTCTGTTTTATGGTTTTAGTTTTTCTTATGGACCAGAAAAAATTCAAATGCAGGGAAGTTGATAGGTGTAAATTATAGTGTGATTTCAAAGTATTACATTATGTTTTTTAATGTTTTCTTAGATGATAATTATGTGTTTAGGACCTGAATTTATGTTCTTGTTAGTATTTTTGTGTGTTTTGTTTAATTGATTATTGTTTAGGGCAATAATTTGATCTTAATTGTATGTTTCGATGGTTATTTAATGTGTTTGACGATGAAAGGAGAAAGGAAATTTTGAAGAAAGGATGAAGAATGATATAGAGAACAACATTTGGCAAGATCATGCACAAAGCAATAACACTTTGGTGAGCTCAGATCAATTGTATAAAAAGGAAGAGAAAAACATTAAATCCAATTGTATAGTTAAGAAGAGTTTTCATAGATTGAGAGATCACAATTTAGTTTCTATTTATTTTAATTAAGATTCTTTGATTAGATCTCAAGAGAAAGTAATAATAATTACTAGATATCTAGAGTCAAGCAGTACTAAATCAAGAAGGTGAAGTGAAAACAAATAAGGATAGAAGTAATTCTTAGTTTTCATCATTGATCAATTAACCAATTCACTGTTGCTTATTTCATTATTTAATAATCAATTTTTTATTTTTAGTTTAGCTTTTAATGATTTTTTATTTTTTACCCTAAACAAAGTTTACAAGAATTGTTAGGTGACTACTCCAATCCACATGGGACGATACTTTTTATACTATAATATATGATATATATATATATATATATATAATTTTTATAATATAATATATTATATATATATATATATATATATATATATATATATATACTTATAATGAAGAAAGTTTTTAATTTAAAAATTCAACAACAAGTTTTTACAAAGGAAGCGAAGATAGTCTCAACTTTCCTTAAAAGTCCAAAATAGTGGATGGCTGAGTTATAACCCCAACATATGACATCACTTAGAAAAGAACTATGTTAAATCTCAATCAAGAATCGCAACTCCTACCATATGGTCAGTTTTGAAGAATCTTTGACTCTCTATAGTTCTCTAAAAGGAAGGTCAAGAGAAAGATCTAAAAAGCCCAATTCAAAGACTTCTTCTAAGATAACTGCTATAGACCAAGCATCCTTTGTTTATGTTAATATATAGAATAAAAGAATCCTTATCTCACCTCCAGTAAAGAAACCTTAGTTACTTTTGGGTTAAGAGAAGCCTTAATCTCTCCATATTCTAGTTAAAGGAGAAAAGTGAGCAAGTAAATTTAATAATATGTCATTTGAAAAAAGAAAGAATAGTGGGAATTCACAATGGAAATATAGCCAAAAGTAATAAAAAGATGTTTCATACCATCATAGACATCAAGCATTAATCGCGAATAAAGAAGCCATCCCTAGTCTTTTTGCCTCCATCCTAGTCCCAAACATAGGAAAGCAAACAATCCACCAACACTTTAATTAGTATAACTAGCCACTCAACTCACTTTGTTCAAATTCCTTTTCACATTGTATTTCAAATCCTCCACCTAGCCAAGTAGGTCTCAAAGGGTTCACCCCACATATGCTTAATCATTGCAAGCTCCACATATAGGTGACTTTGTAAGCTACTGAATAAAATCTTTGGTAGCTTTAACAAACTTCTTAAAAGTAGAAGAACTCCCCTCCAAAGGGAGAGTGTCTTTAGTAGAGCATTTGTTGGTTACAAATTCTTTGAGCAATTTAGAGGAGAAGCAAGTGGACTTGCTTGTAGAAACTCTTGGAGCTATATTTTTTGCTTTTTTTAAAACTGGAACTCATTGGTGTCTTCTTTTTGTGTTTTATTATAGGGAGACGATTAGAAACTAGTTCTTTCAAAGAAGTAGGTTGACTTTCTTCTTTGTGTTTAGCATCCAAGATTAAAAACAAACAAAAGTTAATAAAATATTTTAGAAATTAAAAATGCATGAATGGAGTGGAATATCTTTGAGGATTATAAAATCAGGATGATGGACTAAACTCTAAAAGCTTTTAAGCTACCAACAGTAATAAGATTTGGTGTCAATCACATTGGTGGTAAAAGGTATTTTTCAAAATACGATAACGATTGAAAATTTCTTAGTGGAATTTTTCATTGACAACACTTACTTCAAAAGGCACCTCTAATAGATTGTCCAAAAAATGTATAATAGGAGGAATTCCTACATATAGGCTAAGTTTTTGTTAGGTATTTAATTGATTATGAATTTATTCCATAACAATTAGTGATTATTGATATGAAAATGCTTGATATATTCAATTTGACTCATATGTGGTTTAGGAACAATTCAGATATAAAAGAGCTAAAGTGAGTTGAAAGCACTATATTTGAGTCGTTTTCTGAAGATTCACACTCACTTGTCTTCTTGGAGCAAGAAAAAGAAGATTAGAAAAAGGAAAGACAAGTAAATACCAAGAAAGATGAGGCATATGCTGAAAATACAAAGAAAAAGAAGATTAGAGCAAGATAACAGTTATGGTTATGCCATAACTTGTCACAACTGTGAGCATTGACTCATAGTTTTGACAAGGTGCTTTATGCCTGTGAGACACCACTCAAGGTTGTGAGAAGGCTTTAATAGTTGTGAGAGGGTGTTTTATGTTAGACACCTGAACCTTATTTTTTACTATAAAATCTTCATTTATGTGACGGTAGAAAGGTATAAAGAAATTTTTGAGTGATTTTCACTAGTAGAAAGCTTCAAGACCTTGGGAGATTGAAGAGGGAAATGATAGCTCTCAACCAAGAGAGACCCATAGAGTGGTAGGTTTCCAATGCCGGTTCAAAGGTGACATTAATGCCGATGACCCAGTTAAGCATTCCTTCCTTACATTTGTTGTTTCTTTCTCTCTTTATGAATTGGTTGTGTTATCCAATGTGTATGGAATTGGGTTTTGCATATGGATGATTGTATTATCATATAATTTGGTTGTTTGTGTACAAACATATAGCTAGAATTTCAAGATAATCCGTAATGTTATATTTGAGATTCATTTGTAGTGAATAATGGCTCGTAATCATTAGGGATAACATAACCTAGGATAAATAACCTAAAAATATATGGTTGTTGCTTAGATTAATTAGTTTTCCTAATTCACATTGCGACTGTCTAATTAAATCTAAAGATCATGTCCTAGGTATTCGGTAGTTAGGTTTAACTAATAATCGTGTCTTAATTAAACATGACCAACTGGAAAACTCAAGTTAATAGATCATATCATTAACCTATGATTAATAGTTCAAGGAGAGGTCAAAGAACAAAATTTTAATGAAGTATGTTTAATTAGGGTGTAGGTTGAGATTAAACTAAAGAATCGGACTTCCAACGAATTCATCCTTTTTGCATGTTTCCTTTAATTTGCTTCCATTAGATAGCTTAGTTTTATTTTCTTATTTTAAACCGAACCAAACCCCCTAACCTAAACACTAGTTAATTTAATTTAAAAAACTAACTGAACATTATTTGTGAGATCAACCTAGACTCACCACTACTATAATAGTAGTAGCTCTAGTTTATTTTGGCATAGCATTATGATGTGTTGTACATCAGTTTCCTACTCCAAAGGTAAGGGTGACACATTTCAAAACCTAAGGTCATAATAGAAGGTTTAGATTTTAGGACTTTGTCACCATTAATAATGAAAACTCTAGTGTTGGTATAAATAAGGAAAAGCTTTTGGTAGACAACTAAATAGGAGATTTAGAAATTAGGAAGATTCGTAACTAGTAAGGATTTTTAAAGAATTCTTTAAAAGGATTTAGCTAATCCATAGATTGAGATATAAGAGATAACAAAATAGCAAAGATGTCCTTAGGAGACTTACTACAAAAATTCGTAGATAATGGAAAGCCAAGAAAATCAAGAAATTTAGGGTTAAAAGAAGATAAACCTTCTTTGTCCTTAAGTTCAGGGTCATAAGGAAAAGTCCAAATTTGGAAGAACCTCACATAGGTTTAGACACTGTAAACGAAGGTTAAAGATGCATCTTGTTAAGTTTTTATAAAGAAACACTATGAAGAAAGAGGTTAAAGCAAAGAACTGACCACAAGCTACTGCATTGTAAAAAGGAAGGAATTCTAAGTTCGATTTATTATTAACAGGGCAAATGAAAATTTGATTTAGAAGAACCCAAATGAATTTCGTATGTTCTTCTTTAGATATAGGATTTCTTAAAGAAGCATAGATGTTTATCAATCCAAAATAAGAACATTTAAAAACAACAAAATTTGAATTAAAAGTTTCTTTAATCAAGCAAACAAAGTCCCCATCTATAACAAACAATCTAATAAAAAAATCTTTCAAAGAGAAATAAAAGCATTCCTAAAGGAAATATAAAAGAGTTAAATGAAGTACTCTGGAGTTTCATAACTACAAACATAATATTAGGTTGATATTTTATAGAATCTATGAAAAGGGTTATCAGTTATAGGAGGCCTAACCTCTTCTAGGCCGAGTGATATCATGGGTCTAACTTATCTACCCATTTAGCCCATTAATCCACATTCCTAGGCCAGGGTTTTAAGGATTCAAGTGCCTAAAACAAAACAAATTCTAGAGAGAAATTTGACTAGTGTATTTCTCCCAAATAATGGAGTGATGGATAAGAAGCATCTATAGGTGAGGAAGTCCTAATAGTAAGAGGTAGATCATATTCATGGTCAAAGGGAGAAGAACCTTTAACAATGATAAAAACAGGAGTTTGAATGTTAGAGTTAGTGGTTAAAAGGAAAATTAGAGCACAAAAGTTCTTTACCTGATTCTTATGAAATGCAAAAGGGCTTAAATGGAACGGAGATCACTTCAAATTTAATAGACTACAAGAGAATTGGAATTAGGAAAATTGTAGGGATTTTTAGAAGATGTTGGAATTAAAAACATACATCAGTAGCATTTAGATCAGTAGAATTTACTGAAGAGGAAAAAGAAGCATGGAGGAAAGAATTCTTGGTCATTGAAGTTGCAAGAGAAGAGTGTGGAACTAAAAAAGAGGATAAAAGACTATTTGAAAGCAAAGGTGAAAATTGAACAAGAAATCCTATGGGAATTGCAAAACGTGAAAACTTAAAGAGATTTACTATCTTTTGTAATGGATAAGGAGGTAAAGATTTAAAATTTGAAAGATCTCAATATGATATTTTGAAACATTTCTTATCTATAAAAGATAGTTTGAGATTTAAAAGATTTCCTATAAATGATGTTACTTAGCTTAACTTATGAATTCAGCCCAGAATGCTACAAGCCTTTAGGATGGAATTCAAAGTCTAATTAGGAAATCAAAGAATTTCTATAATATGTTTAGTTTTCTCAACCAAACATATACTAGTGGAAATTGTTGCTAGCCTAAAGTAATTTAACACATTTGTCCCAAAAGTAAAAATGGCCCCAATACTAGAAGTCTTAGAAGTCATTCGGATAGAAAGATCTCAATATAATCTTTGGATACATTTCCTACTTGTAAAAGATTGTTTGAGATTTAAGAGAGACAATTTTGTTTAGCTTAACTCATGAATTCATCCCAGAACACTACAAGCCTTCATGATTGGATTCAAAGTCTAATTAGGAAATCAAGAGAATTTCTACAATATGTTTATTTTGCTCAACCAATCATATGTTGGGAAAAATTGTTGATAGCCTAAAGGAATTTAAGACATTTGGCCGAAAAGGGCCATAATACTAAATGTTTTAGAAGTCTTTTGGCTAGAGAATTCAAGCATTTGGGAATCATCTAAGAATTCCATTAAACTGACATATGCTTTTTAAAAATAGTATAAGAGGGCAATAAGCTGAAATATAAGGGAATGGACTGGAAGTTTAGAAGTTACTTGAGCGGAATGTGGAAATTGAGAAAACAATGGAAGATAGTTAATAAAAACATGGTTGAGTGGGCTGGAAGTTAAGCAGTTATAGAATTCAAGAAGGTCAATAGTGGAAAGTAGTTAGCTAAAATATGTGTAATTATGACAAAAAATAGCTCAAGGTTGAAAGAACTATAAATTCACCAACATTTGAACAATGAAGGAGAGTTCTTCTAGACAATTCAACAATTTCTAGATTAACAAAATCATAATATAATAGAAGATCATTCTTTAGAGAGATCAATTAATCTATTTCAAATGCATTTTTTGTTATTTTTCATCCTTATTTATTTTGCGAATTCACTTTTTTTATATCTAATTTTCTTATTTAGTTTATGATTCCTTTTGCAAAAAACAATTTTGTTTCTTCATTTTAGATTTCATTTCAATATATCTTAGCATTTTGATGGCTTAGAGCTCTACTCTCTAAATTTTCCAAAGTTCTCTTATATTGTCAATTGAAGTCAGGTACAAATTTTTGGAGGATTTCTCCCTAGCACACCCATATTCTAGATTAACACCAAAAAATAGTGTTAAGCTCTTCTTAAATTAAATGAAGGATTATTTCTTATAAAAACAAATTATATATTGGTTATTTTCCACTCAGTCTTGATGAGGAGGATTTGATAAGATTATTTATACCTACTAGTCACATTGTAATGGTTAATATTATTCGGGATTGCATAAGTGGATTCAAAAAAAGGATTAATTTGGGTTATTTTACACATTCCCTTTATAAGAATAGAAATGGAGGAAAGCCCTAAGATTAGCTAATAAATAAGATATTCTATTTAAAACAATTTCTTATACAAAAATGACATCAGGGTTATGTGAAACTTTGTGTTTTTAAAGAAGTTATGGAATTCTTAAATAGGATGTTTACATCCTCTAGTCTCCCTAATGTTGTAACTTATAGGATATTACTTTGTGGGTTTTAAAAAAAATAGTTGCCATGTGTAAGAGGATTCCTAATATGATGATTCATGAAGGCTATTACTCAAGTCCTATGATCTTTAATTTTGTTATTTGGAGTTTATTCTTATGTGAACAATGCTTAAATGTGGGTGCCAGCCGTATTAGCGCACACTTCTATAAGATGATCAAAGTGTCCATTAAATAGTTATTTTAATTTAGTTTACATGTAAAAGAGTGGGTGTATTGTCTACTCACTAATGAAAATACATTACAAGAAAGTAGGCTATAGGCAATGATTAAAAATGTAGTAAATTCGTCAAAATAATTGCCTATTATTATTCATCACATTTTTATTTTGTTACTACAAATGTAGTCAATTTCCATTCGCATAAAATTTTAGACATCATTTCCCATAATCTTAGCGTCACATAATAGGTAATCAAGAAAAATCTAGCTAATATTTTTTGGTTATACTTTATACTATCGTAGTTATATATCTGTTGTTACGTTTTGTAATTTTGTAAGTAGTCTTTTAACTAAAATTTTCTAATTTTATAAGTAAAGTCTTTTGACTACAAATGTATGAAAAATGATGCCAAAAACTTTTTACAATTTTTTGCATAATCTATAATATTGAGCAATTTTTAACATTTTTTAACAATATCTCAACATGTTTTTAGTGTAAATTATTTGCTTATTATTATCAAATTAAATTGTAGAGAAATATTATTAATTTAAATGCCAAACATTCTTTATATAAGTAACATTAAATAAGTGTCTCCACATCAATGGGTTTTTTTAAATTATCAAAAAACATTAAATAAGTATCAAAGAATTATACTAGTAAAAGTAATATAACAATCATAGGTGATTCTTTGTTCCTACCTGAAATATTAACGATAGTTTAAGCATTCTTTGTAATTCGTAAACAAGAAATACATAGCAAAAATATCATAAATAGGAATTTATCTGAACATATTATCAAGATTAGCCAAAAGTATTGTCCAAGTCCATACATTTGTAACAAGTAACAAGATTGGATAAAATTGACTGAAATTATTATAAGAAAATTGACACATTGATAATTTGATACAAATTAAGTTAAACAAAACATAACTTTACCATTCACAACATAGTCATCAATTGCATCTTTATCCATTATGTAATTTGAGAACAAATAGTAAAGTTAAATTATAGTATATATAGGAAGTGATTTAACAAAGCTAAAACCTATAGTTGATACCCTTCACTTTTCCTTTCATTTCCATCAGGGTTAGCCCTAGGCAAAGGCAGGGTGGGCACCTACCTATAGCCCATCCTTATAAATAATAAAATAGGACCTATTTTTATCCTTATACAAAATAAAATAAAACAAAATAGGGCCTACTCTTAACCTCATAAAGAACAACAAAAAGGACCTATATTTTATTTATTTATATTCTATATTACAGCCCAAAAATAGGCAAAAATAAGAACTTTTTTTACTTTGGTCATGGCCTATAAAATATTAAGAATGGCCCTGATTTTCGTCATAATTAAAGATAAGTAACCTTTTGAATAACATATCATGTTATGCTAATTAAGCTTGAGTTTCTTTCCTTGATTACTTCAGCCTTTAATGCAACCTTAAGCTTATTGTTTTTCTCATAAGTTGTTCAATGATTATCTTATATGTAGAGCTTGAAACAATTGGTTTAGTGTCGTAGCCACTGCCCTAAACAATTACCAACTACTACATCACAAATTACATCAGCAATGAGCTCATTACCCTCAAATTTAGACTTCTCCAACGTCTCTTGCACCTTATTCTAAATAAAAGAAAATTTTGATATTTAATCAACTTATTACTACTACATTAATAAATAAGCAAAAATATTAAGCAATCTTTTATAGATATATAATTTTTTTGTACTTCCTGTAACACTTATCTTTTACCATCCTTTAAATGAGTGAGTTTATATAGTGTGATCCTGTCATATTCTTGTCAATCTAATTCCTGCTCAATATATTTTATAAAATAAAAAAGGGCATAATAAATAACTTAATGCTTATTCATTAAATTATAACGTGCAAACATAAATTTTACATATTCATTTCAAACAACTACAATTGACTTAGTCATTTAATTATAAGGTGTTTTTATTTTTTTTTTCTACTTACCCTTTCCTTCTCACAATTTTGTTAAATTCAACAAAAACATAATTTAACTGTTAATTCTTCTAATAAGATTAATGCCAGCAAACGTTAAGACAAAAAAAAGCCAAAAAATATTCCAAATTCAGTCATTCTATCTAGTACATGCCTTCATGCCTTCGCATCATAACAAACTTTAGGGGTTTTCAAGAAGGCTAGTGAGCTCTGTACACTCTGTGGGGTTGAAGTTGCTAAAATAGTTTACTCACCAGCAGATAAGCCATTCTCGTCTTTTGTTTGGCTTATTAGTTGTTAACTAATTATAGCCTTAGCCAACAAGCATTGAATACAAGGGATTAAAATCACTGACTAGCACAGGGCACAATTTCTTGCATTCGTATATAGTGTAAGGAAACCTGCTAAAAAGGTGGGTTTGTTATATTATTACAATCTGCATAAAAGTTAGATAACGATATTTATTTCTGTAAGACAGCAAACTGCCACACAAACTTCCGTATCAATTTTGATTTGAAAACTCAATTCAATTCAAAGCATAGAGTTGACATTAATTACAAATCACATATGTTGAAGCTCAGTTAAATCTCCCAATTCACTTGGAACGAATTCACTTAAGTAGTTACCCTGCAAGTATCTGCAGACAAGACGAATAAAATGTTGCTTTCGGACCAGCAACAAAAGTTAAAAGGGAAAAAGAATGGTAATCACCATATATGGAACCAACGCGAAACTGTGGTACATTTCAATACTTAACAGTCCCTGAAAAACAGAGCAATTTCCCCATTCTTTAGGAATTATTCCATACAGGTTGTTATTTGTATAGTGCTCTACAAGAAACCACACATGCTCATCATATTTAAAAAAAAAAAAAAAGGTGGCAGCACACGTTACACGACTACTGCAAAATAAGATCAAAAGAAAACCACGTACAAGATCCAGAAGTCAGAGCCCTCTTTGTTTTAATGCAACCAGCAGTTACAAATTATAAAATGTACGAAGAAAAGTAATTAATTGACATATTTCTTATACTCATCAAATCTATTCATTCCAAAATAGATTTAAAGATTTCTTATAAAGGAGTTTCAAGCTAGGACAAAAAGATCCTATCGGGTTTAACAATAGCAAACAGCAGAAAATAGACTATCCAGCTAAAACGAGATTATGAAAACCCAGGCTCCTAATACCTAAGTCCAATGTAGTTAACCCCAATAGTTAACAGACAGACCACGTTGAAGCTGATGCATGGTTGCATGTTGCTTGAATCTGAATTACCAGAATTTTCTCTCTTATCCAAAGGAATGATTTAAGCATTACTTGGTCCATGATTTTTTTTTGTGTTGCTTGAAATAATATGGTGTTTGATTCGCTCCATACGGAGTATATTGTATTTCCACAAGTAATTATGCAGATGGTTTTATCCCTTAGTTCCTTTGATATTATAGATTATCAAAAAATTGTCAACATAACTTAAGCTTTCAATTGGAAATCTACACAGCCCATATATTATGATTGATATATATTTAAAATTTTCAAACTTTTTTTTTTTTTGAGAAAAGATGATGAAGTATTTCTTTGTATTATCACAAGGGCATTATAATTGTGAAGTATTGAGAAAACTAAGTTTTTCTGAGGCAAATTGTCCCAAACCAAGTCATTATCTACATATTAGGTAAGATGGAGGTCCTATAAAAGGCATTGGTGTATTTTCTTGAAGGATACTTTAACCAGATATAAAGGTCCTCTATTCATTTGATAATGTTTGTAATCAGGAACATAGCTTCTAAAAACAGACGAGTTATTGGCCAATTCATTCCCATCTGTTGGTTCTTTGACCTTAGAAAAATCAAGGGACATATGCCTAAGGGTTGGGAACAAGTTAGTCTTATAGAGAGGGACTAACTTGCTCTAATTATTAAACCACAAGAAATATTATTCACCATTTTTAGTTCTAAATTCAATGTTCAAGTCAAGGGAGTCCCTGATTTTGAGTAGCTAAGGCAAACTAGAAATAAGTGTCTTTGCTCCTAACTTTCCAAAAGCTTTTCCCTTTAAGGAAGTAGGTGCATATCTGTTGCCGAAAGAGTCTCTTTATTGGAGAAAATTCTCCGGATTTTGCTTGTTAATAGAGTTTTATTAGCTAATGAAACTATAATGATGGCTTGTTCTCTAGGTTCTCTTAGCAAACTTACATCAAACTGTTTGACTTTAGCAAAGTATTTCTTGTTTAGTTCACCAGATTAAGGAAAGCATCTCAACATCCTCTTTATGGCCTCTATCTATCATTATGAGAGGAAAATGTGTGAGGACCAGTAATTATGGAAGGAGTTGAGTATGGAATTACCGAATTAGACCCTTCTTACAAAAGATAACAATATATTAGACTAGTCATTAATCTTCTTTTGAATCTTCCCCAAAAACGGAGTACAATATATGAAACTTATATTCCTTACGGTGAACGGGATTCCTGGATATAAGAAGGGGGTCTTTGAGATATAAGTTAAAAATTAATAATAATTAAGGAGCTATTAGTTTTGCTTCAACAATAATATCATATAACTTTTGTCATAATTGATTGAAAAATTAGATACCAGCTTAAAGGAGTTCATAGACATAAGCAAAAATTTCATTTATCCTCAGTCTTGGTAGAATAAGAAGATCATCTATAAATACAAGACTAGGGAGCCCAAATTTTTGTGCATTTTGAGTGAAACTTAAAGCTATTGTTGGGTTTTATAGAAAACTCAATTTGTAACACTAACTCTTTGAGCCCTTTTATATTGGTTTGTACTTGGAGATGCTAGTGTGTGCATATATATATATATATATATATATATGGATGGTTGTATATGAGTTCAAAAATGTATTTAAGTCTTTTGGATATATATGTAATGATTTATAATGTTATATGCCCTTACATGAACTTAAAGTTCATCGGTATGTGAAATCTTGGAGATTTCCGACAAATAAGCTTTTAAGTGTGAAAAAACCAAGTCCGTTAGATAGATATGACCATGAATGTGTTCTAATGCCTTAGGGTGATTAGACATGATTTATAGATTTATTGGACACTTAGAAAACTTAATTGGAAAAGTTGATGTACATAAGGGCTTAATTGCAAATTGTTAAAAGTCAAAG
>JANVCQ010000232.1:18208795-18236117 GCA_025531925.1 Erythroxylum plowmanianum | reverse complement strand
TGAATGATTGTATTAACTGAAAATGTTTATTTCTGAAACTGAAACTGTTTATTTCTGAACGTGGGCTCAGATTGTTAATGTCTATTCCGCGCGAATGAATGTTTTTTTTTTAAAAAAAAATCGTATACTGAGTTTTGACCGACTGATGTAGTACGTCACCCTCGCGGGGCACGGACTCCGATATCGCCAACGTTATCTGGTTCGGGTCAGGCGGGAGTGGGGTGTTACATTTTTTCACTCTGAACTCTCAAGAATGGTTAGCTATGAATCTCCAAAAACACTAGTTGGTGGTTGGCTTTGACTGGTCCATTATCGTTAGTGCAACCTGGTAGTTCCTATAGTCCTAGCGAATTACTACCATCTTTGACGAACATTTTTCTAGGTTGGAGTCCCCTACTGCTTATGTACTAGAGTATGTTCATCGGATTCACAAAACTTCGATCTGGCAAGGTAGAGCTAATATAAAACACAAACCTCGAACTGAACAACTAATAAGCCGGAGTAAACCCCCATATGGTTAGGTCAGGCTGAATACGGATGGAGCGTGTAAAAGAACATCCTCTACAACATCAACAGGAGGACTCATTTGTGATAGTACAGGTTCTTGACCTAGTGGTTTTGTTCAGAATATTAGCAAGCGCTCCACTCTCTTTGTAAAACTTTGGGGAGTTTTCTTTGGCCTCCAGCTTGTTTAGGATTTGGGTTATCATTGAGTTGAATTAGAGGTGGATTCTCTGGCGGTGTTTACTATTATGTCCACCTCAACTAACAGGACAATGCTAATAACCCTCTAGTCATGGGTATCAATACGATGTTTGACGGGACCTGGATAGTTGTATAGGGAGGGCAACTGATGTACAGACTGGCTCACTAACCCTGCCACGCATTATGAGTTAGGAATCACCACTTTTGCTACTATACCTATAAGGTGCCTCTCATTCATTTTAGAGGATATGTCTAGAGTTTGTTTCCCTAGATTTTGTCATGTAATGTTTCTATGTTTCTTTCTATTGTATGAAAAAAAAAACAAAGTTCATTTCCTCATGATGCCATTTAAAGGGACTAGTTTCTCTCTAACTTTAAATCCTCTACCTTCTTTCTACTACTTTTAATATTATATACCTTCTTTGTAGGGTGAACATTCTTCTTCTCTATTCTAGAGGCCTTTGCCTCATAGGGATATCTCTTGCTCCCTAGAGCTTTACTAAGGCAAATGCCTCATCTCTGATAGCCTTTTTTTGATGGTCCTCTAGTTCTGTCTTGTATAGATGAAGCATAGTTTCATATTCTTACTAGGGAGATATGAAGTCCCACGCTAGTTATCCATTCAAAGCTAGTAGCTTTGTAACATGTGCATTAGGATAAAGATAAGAATATTACTTAGAAAGGCTATCTAGTTCCCTCAACATTTGGAGCAGGCAGGGACCTAAAACCTATTCAAGGAAAAACTTTCTTATTTAAAGAACTCACTAGTTGATGGAATATCCTCCTCTTAATTGAGGTGTTAAAGGCAAGAGCTGATAATTGGTCTCCATCCTTAATAGGATTCTTTTTAGAAAAGAGGCCTCCTTTTTTGCATGTTCAGTGTTGAAACTTTACTTAAACAGGATGAAGCATTTATCTTTAAGTTCTCTTTAGACACTAATGTCATCTCTATTATAGAGAAAGGCCCTTGGCATATTGGCGGTCAGCCTTTTTTTTTTTCAAACAATGGTATAGAGTGGTGCTAAAGAGGGTGAAGATAGATGTTGTTCCATTATGGATTAATTTTCACCAAGTACCACTGGAGTATTATTAGACCTTAGAGGGGCTTAGTTACATTATAGCTTCTTGGGTAATCCCTTATGCTTTGATTTAAAAAATGTTAAATTAGATAGATTAAGATATGCTAGGATTTGTATAAAGGTCAAAAGAGATGAGGAGTTGCCTGATGCTTTATCCATCATGAAATTGGTTAGTGTTAGTGAACTAACTAGGGCTGAAATATAGGTTTCTTATGGCTGGAAACTCTCTAACTCGACCTAATTTTGGAAACTTATTGAGAAGTTATTTTTTATAGGGTTATACTAGGAATTAATAGGGACTAAGGTAAACAATAAACCACTAAAGGCTGGAGATACTGCTTTTGAATTAACTTTAGAGAGTCCTAAGGTGATGATAACACATGAGGAAATTTTGGACAGTAGTGGTACTCAAGATCAACCTATAGAAAAGGGTTCTAGAACATCAGTTCATGGTCTAAATGATGAAGAAGCACACTATCCTGGTGATGAGGTACATAAGTTACAAAAGGAACATTAACCTTCCTATAAGTCAAAACTAGTGAGTGGAGTAGCCTAAGGACTCTTTTGAGTTAGATTTGTTAGTAATCCCTCTTGACTAAGAAGAAGAACTACTAGATAGGTGAGGAAAGCTAATATGGGCGGTACCTTATCCTTTGGTTGATGTCTTTCTTGATTTGGAATGTTAGAGGGCTTCATAGCCGCCTTAAACAATAAGTTGTTAAAGATGTGATCTTAAAGAAAAAAGACTATTTTTGTAGGAATTTTGGAAATAAAAATAAAATCTGATAAGCTTAAGGAAAGTCTAAGATTTTTGGTGTATAATTGTCTATCATCTTTAACCATTCTCACGACTTCGATCGTAGGATATTGGTGGCTTTTGATTCCTCTTTTTATTAGACAATAATCTATTTTACTCTAACTAGTTGATTCATTTGACTAGTTATTTTGAATGGAATAATAATTTTTGATGAATCCATTACTTATGCTACTAATTTAGCCTTTCAAAGGGCTCATCTTTGGGAGGATCTCGGTGGCATTCATAGGTGGATTTAGGGTTCTTAGTTGGTTTTGGTGGTTCTAAAATATGTTCTTTATACAAATAAGGCTAAGGGAGCTACAATTAACTATAAAAGCCTCAACAACAAGTTGAACCAGGTGTTAAATTAAATTAGAGTGCTAGATCTTAGTTTTGTTAGAAAGTACTATACCTAGAATAACAATAAGCAAAAGGATTGGCACACTAGAAAAAAATAGATTAGGTATTGATTAGTGGCTTGTGAATGAGACAATTTCCAGGTTGTTTTATAAGCTCTGGTCCCCCATTTATATTAGATCACCTAAAAATTGAGATATGAAATTTGTGCTATTTTACATCCTAAAACCCAAATTAGATTTTATAATTTTTGGGCCTCAGTTGATGATTTTGAGGAGGTGGTCAAGATCGGTTTTAACCTTAAGGTTCTTGGCTATTAGGCTTTCCCATTAATAAGAAAACATGGAGCTATTAAGAAGGTCTTAAAAGCTCTGTGAAACATGGTCTTCAAGGATACTAGTACCGATTTTCACTAAACCATGGATGCTTTTATGAAGATTCAATAGGAATTCCATAAAGACCCCCTTAATAAGGACCTAAGAGCTCAAAAGTCTAAAACTTTTTCTCTTTCTTCAAGAAAAATGCTAGTGTTTATTGGCTTAGTGAAGGGGATGATAACTCTTGGTTCTTCTTTAATACAATTCTAACTTGAAGAAACAAGAATAAGATCTCTTCTTTGATTAATAGGGAAGGGCTTATACGTAAGGAAAAGGAAAAAAAAAAGTGAGATTACTCGATCAGAGCTCTATTATTTACCTTTCTCCAATACGTATAAATCTTTCATTTTTTATGATATGAATTAGGAGTTGAAAGAAAATCTCTTGAAGCCTTTCATTCCTAACCCTTACAGGTCTCTAGAGCTAGATGGTTTTAATGCCTTATTTTTTCCAAAATGCTTGGGGTATTACAAAAGAGTATGTAATGGATGTTATTCATGAATTTTTTAGCAGTAGGAAATGCTTACGAAATTGAATAAAACTTTTTGTGATTCCTAAGAAGAAAAATTCAAATTCCTTACATGACTATAGGTC
Source organism: Erythroxylum plowmanianum (assembly GCA_025531925.1). NCBI lineage: Eukaryota > Viridiplantae > Streptophyta > Magnoliopsida > Malpighiales > Erythroxylaceae > Erythroxylum > Erythroxylum plowmanianum. Next base: position 18,232,209 of record JANVCQ010000232.1, on the reverse strand, counting down.
CATCTGATGTTATAAAATTATTTATAAAGTGATCACTATGCTTTTTACATCCAGGTTGAAGAAGGCTCTTGAAACTCTTATAAGTCCTTATCAAAGAGCTTTTATTTATGAGAGATCTATTGGGGACAATATTCTATTAGTTTAGGACTTGGTAAAAGATTATGACAAACAGAGGCTTCTATCAAAAGTTATGCAATGAAAATTGACTTGCCAAGGTGTCTGACTCTCTATATTAGAGTTTCATAATTCAATTCCTTCATATATTTGACTTTCCTAAAACCATTGTAGAGTGGATCCATGCTTTTATTTCATCCACTTCGTACAATGTGTTAAAGACTGGCTTTTTCTCAAAAACTTTCAATGGATTTAAAGCAATTAGATAAAGGGATCCTTTATCCCCACACCTATTTACCTTGGCAATCAAAGTTTTGACCAAATTATTCACCTAAAAATAATATTGAATTTAGTGGCAACTTTGTGTTTCACCATGAGTACAAAGGCTTAAAAATCTATCATTTAGCCTTTGTATAAGATCTCTTGTTATTCTATGGTGCAAATTTAGCCTTAAAGAAGCTATTAATTGATTCCTTCAATTTTTTCTCCAGGCTTGAAAGTCAATAAGGAAAAGAGCAAGATTTACATTTTTGCTGATACAAAGAATGTTAATGTCTTTGGCAATATTTCTAGTTTGGGTGTCCTTTATGATCCTTTCAAATACCATGGTGTTCTTACTGATACAAGTAAACCAAGGTATAGAAAATGTGTTCCCTTGTTGGAGATTATGAGAAGTAGAACCAATTGCTAGTGTAATAGATTTTTGTATTATACAAGCAGGTTACAACTGATTTCTACAATCTTAAGGAATATAAATGTTCATTGGAGTACCCACTTGGTTCTTCTAAGAAGAGTTACAAAGGATTTTAAGACGATAATTAAAATTTTCTTATGGTTAAGTAAAGTTGAGAACTCCAAAGGAGTTAAGGTCAAGTGGAAGGAACTATAGCTCTATAAATAGAAAGGACGTCTAGGGCTTATTCCAATATAAGCCATAAACTGGACTCTTCTAGCTAAAACGATTTGGGGGCTTTTCAATGACAAGGAAGCTCTTTATTCCTATTGGATCCATAAGAACTACTTTTCTAAGTCTAACTTTTGGTAATTGAAAATGAGTAGAGATCACTCTTAGTGCTTGATCTAAATGTTGAGGTTGAAGGACTAGCTACACTCATCTTTTAAGAGCTTAATAGGTAATGGTAAGCAAACATAGTTATAGATAGATAACTGGTGCAATCTTGGTTTTTATATTTGAGGCATGACCTATATGCATTCAATATGAGGATTCCTTATATTCTAAAGTTAGTTACATAACTTCTAGAGGTGATTAAAGTTATAATTTTAGAGGTTCAACTTGCATTATTGATGACTTACCTTATTTATCTAATCTTAAAAAGGAAGATAAAGTTATTTGGTTAAGGGACCCTTTCCACAAATTTGCCAATAAATCTTGTTTGGATTTGTTCAAGCCCCATTCTTCAATAATACACCAATAAGATCTTATTTGGGACAAATCTTTAACTCTTAAAGCTTCCTTCATCAATTGGTTTATAATTAGGAAAAGACTGAAAACAAGGGATAGATATCAATATATTAAGGTAAATACATGTTTTCTTTGCCAACTTACTCCTAAAGCCTACACCTTTTTTTTAATTCACCTACTCTCAAGCTATCTAGTCTAGGATGCAACACATATTACAACTTTACTATTGGGAATTGGAATGATTGAACAGTATTCAATTGGTAAATAATGCTTTCAGGGGTCTAAAATAAGATATTTGTTTTTTTAAAACTAAATTTTCATATTGTATTTACACTATATAGAATGAAAGAAACAATAGATTTCACAAAGGCCTAGCTATGGAAAAGTATGGGCTGGCTATTAAGTTAATCATATAGATATAGAAAATTATTCTTACAAAATAGGCTCATATGGGTGCGAATAATTCAATGAAACTTAGATGGAACATAAGGGCTAAGGATGTGTCACAACTAGTGGCTGAGGATTAAAGTACTACTACGAGAATAGAGTTTCATAAATAATGTCAAGCTACTAAAATAGTAGGAACATATGCCATATACAATATCATTGTAAAGCGATACAATTCAATATGTAGTCCAGAGTTCACTACATCTAAGGTCCATTCTACCATTCTGGAGCTAAAAAGGAATAGACTGAATTTAATTCTAAAGAGAAAGTTAAAGTATCCTCACCAGTCAAAAAGAGCTTGATGGAAATTCTTCTCGTCCTCTAGCCTCAAGGCCCATCTAGAAATAAAAGGTCAAAAGTTAAATTCTAATTTTTATCTTACATGTAAAAAGATCAAGAGGAACAAATAAACCTAGTAATGTAAGGTTTTTCCCTTATAAAACCAATTATGTAAAGACACGTAGGAATTGTAAATGCTATTTAAATTAAATTTATCATTTAATTTTAAGTTATTAATTTATTAAATAATTTATATAAAATATATGATTTACAAATTAAGCAAGTAGCAATATACTATGATACTTGTAATTTTATTATTATATCTCTCATTTGGGTCCAAAGAGTTTGACATCAATATTTTTGGTCATCTATTTTTTATTGGATTAATTACAAATCTTAAACTTTACTAAGTTTTATTTTTATAGTCTGAATTTTAAAAAGTAGTAGTAAAATACTTAAATTTTATATTTTTTATGAAATAATCAGAGGTTAGTATTTCAATTAATATTCATGATATGGCATGATGCATCACCTAGTATCTTTTCCAGATAGACGATACATATACTTTAATTTTCACATCATCAAATTATAATTTTAAATAAGAAATTTGTAAAAACCTAATTTTCTCTTATTTCTCTCTCGAAACTTCTTGGTAACATTTTTTTGGAGGATTGTAACCTTTGTCTCGCATGAGAACAAACACTGCATTCCTTAACATATTGTTGAAATACCCCTGAAAGGGGTTTCTAGAGGTTGATTGATGTGTGTTTGTATATGTATGCAATATGATTGATGGTGTTTATTTGATTTACAAGAAACTCTCTCTCTCTCTCTCTCTCTCTCTCTCTCTATATATATATATATATATATATATATGTATATATATATATATATACAGAGATATATATATATATATATATATAATTACATTAAGGAGTGATTAATAAGCAAAATACTACTTTCAATCTCTTAGGAATATTATCAAACTGAGATGTGTCAAAAGCCTAATTGTTCTGCTTCTCGGTGCCAATTCCTATTGAAATAAAGAAAATGAAAACTAAAGAAGGTCGAATCTTGAACAAAAAGAAATGAAAAAGGGAAAAGAAAAAACCAAAAGTGCCTTACTTATTCATGACTTTAACATAACCCTTAATCCCCTGCTTGTCCTTTTTAGCTCTTCTCCTTCTTCCCATCCCCATATAACAAGTGAACTTTATCAAATCAAATCAAATAAACAAAATCCCTATTAAATTCATTTGTAATTTTTTCTTTGTTAGGCAAAAAACAGGGGATCCTCTAGTGAGAGAGTAGCTTTTGCCACTTTGGCTTACATTGAAGTGATACCAGATGAATGACTTAAACCTAGATAACAATAAGTTTCAGGAGAGAAAGAAGAGAAAATTAGGAATTTTATAATTTTTTATTTAAAAATTATAATTTGATAACATGGAAATTACATTACACGTGTCATCTATCTAAAAAACGATACTAGATGACATAGCATGTCACATCAGCAATATTAATAGAAAGACTAATATCAGACTATTTTTGTAAAAAAATTAAAAATTTGAGCATTTTATTTTTACTTTTCAAATTTCTGATTACAATTATTTAATTTTTCTACTTAATCTTTTTGTAACAATGTCTCTTTTAAATTAATTTCTTGTGATATTTGGGGAAGGATTATATTTTTTAACTTACTAAGACAAATTGTTTTCTTGAAATTTTTAATAGTTATGCTTAATCTATATGAACTTACTCAGTAAACCATAGATTAGGTACTCCAAATACGTTTACATATTCATTAGTTATTTCTAAACATAATTTTATTGAAAGGTAAATTCTTTAAAGTGATAATAGAGCTAAATTTATCTTTAAAAATTTAAATAAAAATATCATTTCTTAAATTAGTTGTATTTCCACCCAATAATAAAATAGGATGAGACAAAAAAATATGCATCTCAATATTATTCTCCTAAACTAATCTTCGTAAAAAATTTGGGAAGAGAGATATTAATTAATATCCGTATGTAAAAAAACGATCCAAGATATATAACACATGTATAAGTAGTGTTTTAATTTCATATGATATCATTTTTATAATGACAATTTCCTATTGTTTCTTTTAGACTCACCTTTAATATCCTATTGCTCACCAATATATGATGATTATGATTACCTTACATTTTTTCTTTAACATTCATGTAGTTTTATCGAGCCATCCATTTTAAGAATTTATTTGTCATTCCAATAACATATCTTCATCTTAAAAGGTTGCACTTATTAATCCACCAACTTTATTCTTAACTTCAGATCCAAAAATTTCTGTATCACTGTTTACATTCCCTATAGGTTATAGTTGCATATGTTAGTATCATGTTGGTATCTTCCTTCAGGGCATACCCCAACATCTAACTTGTCCTTACTTAAAGTTTTGATTATCACCTGTCCTTTATTTACTATCATTTTTATATGATAAATTATTTCTTAAGAATTTTTCTTTCCATTTCTCTTTCAAATGCGAAAGACCCATGCATACTTGCACAAATAATTTGTGGTCCTAAATGAAGTTTTATTACGCAATAGAAACTTAGTCACTCTCTATGAAAATAGTACATCGTTTATACAACTATTACCTTTTAGGAAGAAGCTAATTAAGTACAAATTACAAAATAAAATATCATTTTGATGGCACTATATAATATTATGAGTATAGGTTAGTGAGAAAGAGATACTACCATGTCGAAAGCTTGAAAGAGTCTTATATTCTTGTTACAAAATTTATGATGGTTTACCTTTCATTTATTATAGCTTTAACTTAAAATTGGCATATTTATCGACTTAATAATCCCTTCTTATTTTGTAATCTTGATGAAGATGTTTATGACTTTGCCTACTAATTTTAGATAAAAGGACGAGATAAAAGTTCACAACTTCACAAATCATTGTACAACCTTAAATAAGATTCAAATCAACAATTTACTAAAACATTTATTATTGTAAAAAAATGACTATAAGTAATCCAAGTCTGATTATTATTTATTCATTTAATCTCATTGTAGTAAATTCAATGCTCTCCTCATTTAAATGTTACTTTAGTAGGAAACAATATAAAAGACATCAAAAACATCAAATTATTCTTTAAAACTTTGTACATATTGGAGTATCTAAGAAAACTATATTATCTTGGGTATAGAGGTGGTAACAACTAATAAAAACAAGCTTTATTTTTTAAAAAAAAGTACCCTTGAAATTCTTCAAGATGTAATATATATTGAAGATAAATTAATTTCTTTTCGCATGGAACAAAACTTATCTCCTAATAGATTTGAAAGTGATCACAAAAATGATTCATCTTAGCTGGGCAACTGATTTAATTGACTAACATAACACCCAATTTAGCCTTTGCAGTCTATGTCTTAATTTAATTTATGGGTGAAGTCATAACTACAACATTTAGAATTTTCCATTATGTTTTGTAGTATGTGAAACAAACATATATAATTTTTTTGACAAAATAAATTCAATTAAATGCCTTTTATGATGTGAATTAAGCTAAATATGATGACTTTTGAAGGTCATTTACTAGATATTGTATATTCTTTTTATAATTGGTAAGTTTTATGGAAAACCAGAAGAAACAACATCATCACAACCCAACTTCGAACTTGAATACTGGTTTATGACTATATATTATCAAAAAATTATTTAGTTGAAGATAATTTTTCAAAATTTAAGCATTACACATTCATATCTCGACAATTTATATTGTGGAAACTAAGCATCACTTTGGATTGCTTTAGATCCAATACACTATAAACGCATAAAGCATATAGAAAGTGATTATTATTGTTGAAAATGAGTTGTAGTCAATGAAAATAGCTAAGAAAGAAATTAAAAAAACAATCAGCAAGTAGATTTTTAATGATGTTTAATTAATTAGGTGTGCCTATATCCTCATATGCTAAAAGTTATTGATTCATTACATTGATTAATAGTTTTTTTAATGAGGATTACATATTTCTTATATATAGACTATATTTACATAAGCATAGTTAATTAAAAACTCTATTTGGTATAGTTTCATACAACTTATCCTTTTACCAAACCCAACATAATTTAAACATAACTCTAATAAGTCTTAAAATCCTTCCAGATTTGTAATCCTTAAAAAATCTATCACGAATATGATTGTGCCTTAGAACATGTTTTTTATTGTTTCTTTGCACACATAAATATGGGTCTAACACATCTTTGTCTAAAACTTTATAACTCACTCTGTCTTTCTAAAACATAGAAATGAACTCTAAAATGCCTATGCCCTAAGTCATGTCCTAGTAAGAAAATCCTGCTTGACACCAATATACTCATGTTTTATTTTGTATTTTCTCCTTTGTATTTTGGATAAAACTTATGCTAAAACACAATCTTATGCCAATTCATGCTCACCTAAAGGCTTCTAAAAAAAACTTGTATTCATTTAACAACACTCTAAGATAACACCCATTTATATGAGTCATACATATAATTTCAACATTGGTGAATAAGAAACACCTCCAAGATTGTATATTCATGTATATGAGCTATACACAATAATCTTCATCTTAACAAATATACTTTTTATAGGTTAGGTTGTAGCCATGTCTAACACCTTGAGAAATAAAACAAGTCTAATAAATGCTTGAAATTATCCTTGGCAATATGTTAGTTGCATTTTTATGAATAGTGAACCTTTTCCAATAAGATGTGAATAGATGCAATTAGTTTCCTGTGCTTATAAAACCTCACATCTTTAACCATATGATGCATCCATCCTTCTCTTGATTATCCATAGTCTCTTGAAGGTCATTAGATTCTTAGCATTGATGGTAAGAGCATCCATAACCAAATCGTCCTAGCCATATCTATTTAGTAACTTCATAGTCCATCTCACTTTATTTGTGGCTATACAATATTGATGCTCTCTTCCTGACATTATTTTATTTTTAAAACTATAATTTCCAACACCATTAACATTTATTATAATATGACATACTGTCATTTGTACCACCTTAATACTATGTTTTTTTCAATCTTAGTATGTCCTCTCCATATATTTGTCCCAATATATATATCTCTTCTCAAATACTGGATCATTGAAGATCACTTTAGACTTTTTACTAACTAGTTGAAACTTGTATAACTCTAACTTCTTGTGTTTTACACCCTCCAATAAGCTCCTTATGGAGTTCTGTCATTCCTTGTTCACTGATATACCCTAGCCGCATTTATTGTAGCTTTTCCACCTACAAATATCTTCCTTTGAATTTGTCGTTTTAGCATTTATACCTTAAACTATGTTCCCTATAAAATTGTAAATGTCTCATGTAAATTTTGGCTCTTTCATCATACTTATCACACCTTTTACCGCTTTAATGTTGTTTTTTATAAGTTTTATATCCAAAGTTATTTGCATATAAGGTGCCCAAAGAGACTTGGTTCTTCCTTAAATTGAGAACATGTCAAACATCATCTAATAACTTGACAACTCTATCAAAATCTTAATCTTGATCTACCATATTCCAATGATTTTACAAAATTTATCACCCCTTAATCGGATATTACCAAAATTGTCAAATGTGTATGATACAAACCAATCCTTGTTTGATATTATGTGATATGATCATGCTTTATCCAACATCCATGAGTCATAAAATTGATTGGTTGTTATGTAGAGCATATAATTATTTCTATAATACAACTTCCCTTATCTGTACTATGTTAGTAAACTTTGACACTTGTTTGGATAAGCCACCCATGATATACTCAGTTTTCTCACACTTGTAATAATAGATTTCCATTTTATCCTTATGATATTTAAATGAGCAATCCTTCCTTTACTTCCTCTTATGATCTTGACTTTCCCTTATGTATAACCCTTAATTTTAAAACCTTTCATTGTTTTTAAGTCTCTATTGGTTATAAGTTAATAATGCAATAGTGATGTCATCCACACCAATTATCTTTTTACTCAATGTATGTCATTGAAGTTTCATAAGAAAGAGATTAAAAAAACACAATAATTATTTTATACACTATAAATACCTATTGTCATGAAAACTAGATAGGAAGTAAATTAGATTCCTATCCTTATATATATCTCTTAGTAATAACAAATAAATGATATATATACCTTAATAATAGGAGTAGAGCAAAATCATTAATTCATGAAATGATAAGCATGACTATTAGCAAATTTGGGAATTAGAATAATAGATTAAACAGTCTGTTAGGTGATGCATCAATTACAGTAATCAAAGGTAGTAATATCACTTGATATGTTCTATGAGTGAAATATTCACTTCTTTTTCTTTACCATGTTGCTTTTCTTGTTTGAGATTGAAGTAAGGATCAAAAGAAAGTCATTTTGCATTAAAGTATAAAGTCATAGTTAGACAGATGATGTCTATCTCAATAGTAAATGCTATTTCCTTTTCTTTATTAATACTATTACAACCTACACCTTTTAACAATAAAAGTATAAAGTTTTTATTGTTTCTCTTTGTAAGAGATAAGGCTTTTCTTTAGCTAAAATGGTTTTGATTCAAACTATGATATACAATGAAACAATGTTAATTGTAGTTTGTTCTTAAATTCTTAGCAGTTACATGTCCACAATAACTACTACCATTAATTAACAAATTTAATTGACTATACACCATAAGATAACAATATAACTAAGAGTTGATGAGGCTTTTACAATCCACATCCAGAATTTTCCTATTGAATTTTTAGATTCTTCATTAAAAGAATACTCATATTCTAAATATTAATTACATCATAATAATTATAGCAAAATAACATTAGCAATTGTAGAATAAATAACTTGAATGTGTCGCTAAGAACATTCTATATTCTTTGGTACCATTATCTTATTTGAGAGTGCTCCACCATACCTCTATTGTATCTTAGATATCATATTAATCTCAAAACTCCAAATACAATAATTCAATTAAATTTGGCCTAACTATAACATTTTGGCCCCAAACTTCATTTCTATAAAAGAAGTAGGAATTCCATACATTTGGACATACCAAAATTTAGTTTGGTCACCATATGCAGACTTCAAAAATCCTAAAGAATTCTAAATAAATGAAACCACAGACAACTTGCTTCACTTAGTGTTGAATATCCTAGATTTCGAAAATTAGTGTCCACCTAAAAGGAGGATCTTTGCTTTAGATATCTTTTGATCTAATTTGAATTCTCACCCTAAATGTAAATCCTTCATAGCAACCAATATCAATAGTCAAAATATCTGCATAACCTAAATTAGTAAGCATACCATATTATTAATCTAGAAATCATACTAAGCTTTATTCATTTAATGAAAATTGTGAACCATGAATATATTTAAGGCATACTAAGAAATTACTATCCATTTAGAGCATCTACCCATATTCTTGTAGCTTCATATGATACATTAACGTATTCAACAATGATTTAATATTATTCAACTTTAGGAATAATCACTTTATTTCTTATATATCCCATCTACAGTATATACTAACTTCAATCAACAAAAATTTTGAAAAATCAAGTAGACATAATTTATCTACTCCAAAATTTGACATAAGAGTAAAAAAAATTATTGGAGCTAATATGAATAAAATTTTATATGGAAATACAAATATTGTTAGAGTATCCTACATTGACTAAAGACAAAAATATTAAAGGGTTACTAAATGGTAAGGGCTAATTAACTAAATGGCTAGTTCTAGTCATTTTGACAATAGTTGGACCTAAGCTCAATTTTTATTAATAGGCTTTATACTCTACCTATAATAAAAATTCTAATATGGTATCAGGGTAGGTCTGATCCGAACTCTTAATTTTCCAGTTGTCTTTCTAGATGTCCAGTCCTAGCTATCCAATCTGGTTACTTCTGCATTTATTTCAAGTGACAACTAGATGTTCAGTCCTAGTTGCACTTGAGGGGGAGTGTTAAAGTATCTCAAACTTAAGGGAGAATGCTAGAATATCTCACATTAATTACAAATTAAAATGTTAAAGGGTAAATAAATGGTAAGGGCTAACAATTAAATGACTAGTTCTAGTCATTTTGGCAACGGTTGAACCCAAGCTCAATTCTTATTGATGGATTCTATACTCTATTCATATTAAAAATTCGAATAAATATTATTATAATTACATAAGAAATATCATATATTAAATTTTGTTTTGAATTATGACTATCATATATCATCAGTTTAATAGTTTGATTTGTCACACATATATATATATATATTTATTAAAGAAATAAATAGAAGTAACTGAAATTAAAAAAAAACTTCAATGAACAAAAGATTAAAAGAAATAGAAGTATTGAGAAAACACTTGTAATAAGGAAACAAAAAAAATCGTTATCCATTTCAAAATCATTTTTAGCATCCATCTGAATCGAGGCAACATAGGAGTTATAACATTCAACGACTCTCCACCAGAACCATTTATTATCAAGCTATAGGGACCTTTGAAATGGATAATATTTTTTTAAGAAATAAGGTTATGGAAAACTCAAACGATAGACCTTTCTAAGCTATTTACGTCCCTATTTTGTGGCTACATCTTTGTGACTTTTGGTACTGTTCAACAGGTATTTCTTTGACATGACTTTAACATGATAGTAATAATTAAACATAATACAGATTCAGGAATTATTTAAGGAGGATGAAACAAAGAGTATATTTTGCTGAAAGATCGACTTTATTGAAATAAAAAAAGGTGCTTTGACATTGCATCCAATAAGCTAGAAATATTTTCCAACATTTTGGAGTACAAATACCTGTCCAGATTTTGACTTACCCTCTTCATCTCCCTGCCATCCAGTTTCACTTGACAGAGAATTAAAGAAAAAAAACAAGAAATACTCTCAAGGAAGGAATCTTTAAGCATAGTGTATGCAGTGTAAAAGCAGTGTCAATATCTGTTTACATCGATAAAAAATTTTGAAGTCCAAAATTTACAAGGTAGAGAGTCAACTCCCTAGACAATCCAATCCAGCCTCCTTTGGATTAGGAAGAACTGACAAGACTTTTGTAAAATCAAACATAGCATACAAGTAACGCTTCTTATGATTTATTTACTTTACAGTCTATTAGCATACTAGACATGCAAGTAGCTTGATGTTCGAGCAAGGTTTCTAGGTTTGTAGACCCATGTGAAGATGTTTAAGATTAATATGACTTAAATCACTTAGTTCCACAAACTCGTAAAACCATTTGTGTTCATGTGTTTCAAAGTTACCAACCCTATTCAGCATCGCTTTATGGAAGGGAATCTTGCTTAATCTCTGCAAACAAGTCCCATCTGAGGATGATGAAAGGATTAGTGGCTCGGTAATGACGAACTCTCTTAAACGATTTGATAGGAGGATCTCCATTCCCATATTTGGAAATCCTTCCAATTTAACCAGTTTAAGATGTCTCAGTTGCGTGGTCTTCCCAACTTGTATGGCATAATTGGTTGTGCTCTCCAGCTGGTAGGTTTTAGGATCAATCTACACATCAAAGAGCATCACAATTATGGAAAATTTTCACAATCTTGCTAATATGATAAGGAAAGTCCTTGCTGTGCTAATTTTGACAATAAATTATGACTCAGAAGAAAGAATATACAAAGTAACTAGCATTATTAAGTTGAAAACTTCAAATCAGTAGCTGGCTTAGATGCTATTAGGAATCTAGTATCAACTGATTAGAAAAAGCTTAAAGGAAGTAAGCATGCTTCGAAAATAAGAATGAGAAAAAAGGAAATGACATGGATTAAAGATTAAACTCAATACAAGGGATTGGTTTGGCAATATTCTCGAGACTGCCCCTCTTCTTTTAACAATTGGTTTACGAAAAATCCTCCCTACGCTTCTGCTCTTTCTTTTGTCTTATATACTATCTATAAACATTCTAGAATGATTTTTCTAACATTATGTAACTAACTAGCCACCTCATCCTGACATTTTGTAACCAACTGGCCATCTCATCCTATTCTTTTGCCTTTCTTAGTGTAGGTGTGCAGTGTAAGAGGTCTATCAATACCCTTCCCAATAAGATGAACCTTGTCCTCAAGGTTGAATGCTGGGAATTGTTGCATTATTAGATCTTATAGCCCCTAAGTGGCCTCGAATTCTGGCAGGCCTTCCCATTGGATCAAAACCTCAGGTCTTGACGATTTGCTTGAGGGACCCATATTAAGCACCTTTTGTTGAGTAACCTTCCATTCTAACTATTTTGTCAACAATGAAGGTATTTGCAGACAAGGAGTAGTAATTCTAATGACCATCTAAAGTTGGGACACATAAAGATTGGATGTATAGAAGTGGATGTGGGCAAGTCTAGCTTATAAGCCACTTCACCAATGCATTGAGTGATTGTATATGGACCAAAAAATTTTGGAGCCAACTTCTCATCATTTGGTCTAGTAGCTAGTGATTTACTTCGATAAGGTTGGAGCTTTAGATCACCAAATCCCCTACTTAATAAGTCACTTCTCTCCTCTTCTTATCTATGATTTGTTTAATTTTATTATGAACAATGACAAGTTGGTTTTTTAATTCCTCTAAAATTGCATCTCTAACCTTCAACTACTCATGGACTTCTAAATTCGAAGCATAATTACTTCTGTAGTGTATTGTAGGAGGCGGTTCTCTTCTGTAAATAGCTTTAAAGGGTTTACACTTAGTAGAAGTATGAAAAGAGGTGTTATACCATAATTCTGCTCAAGCTAACCACTTCTGCCATGCGTGAGGTTGGGAGTTGGTGAAACAACATAGATATGTTCCGAGGCAATGATTTATTACCTCTGTCTGTCCATCAGTTTGGGGGTGGTATGATGTACTCCATGGAAGTGAAGTTCGTTTCATTCAGAACAATTCAATCCAAAAATGACTCATGAAAACTTCTGTCATGATCCGAAACAATTGGTCGAGGAACTCCATAGAGTCGAACAATTTGTTGAACAAAGAATTCAGCTACTTTGGTTGTTGTATATGGATTTTTAGGGCCAAAAATTGTCCATACTTAGTTAACCTATTCACCACCACTAATATAGTGTCAAACGTATTGGATTTAAGCAAGCTGTCAATGAAATCCATTGATATCTCTTCCCACACAGATCTTAAGTATTAGTAGGAGCTGCAATAATCCAGCTGGGGATAATGCCAAACGTTTATTTTCTTGGCAAAGTGTGTACGTCTCAATGTATTGTTGTGCATCCCTCTTCAGTCCTTCCTAATTTAATTCAGCTGTTAATCTCTTATAAGTTTTGAAGAACCCAAAATGTCCTCATAAAGGAGTACCGCGAAACTCCTAGAGAAGAGATGGAACTAGAAAAGAGTTTATTTGGTAGGACTATTCAATCCTTGTATCTTAACTAACCCTAAAATGGTGACCACCCTGGTTTAGATGAGGGATCTTGCTATAGGGATTCAAAAATTGTTCGTAGCTGTAGGTCTCGATTAACATGTTCCATAATTTCTACCCAACTCAATACTTTGGCAACCGTCACAACTTGTAATTCCACATTCTCAAGGCTTCGGGATAGAGTGTTTGCCACTATATTTTGAGTTCCTAGCTTATATTTGATTTCAAAATCAAATTCTAGTAGTTTAGATAACCACTTTTGATGCTCCATTGATACCATCACTGCTCCAATAAAAATTTCATGCTAGATTGATCAGTACTCACTACAAATCTTCTCCCTAGTAGGTAGTGTTGCCATTTTTGGATCGCCAACATAATGGTCGTCAACTGTCTCTCATAAACACTTTTGAATCGAGCCCTTCTAGTTAGAACTTGACTGAAATAAGGTACATGATGGCTGTTTTGCATTAGAACTGCTCCAATTTAAAACCTAACGCGTCAGTTTCTAGCACAAATTCCTCATCAAAGTTAGGCAATGTTAGGACAGGTATAATTTTCATGGCCTCCTTAAGTCAACGTACAATCTTGTTTGCTTCTTCATCCCAACAAAATGCACCTTTTCATAATAGCTGAGTTAATGGTGCAACGATTTTTTTGTAATCTTTCACAAATCGTCCATAATATCCAGTGAGTCATAAGAACCCCCTAAGTTCTTCTATACTTCTTGATATGGTCCAATTTATCATGACCTTTACTTTCTTCGGATCCGCTGCCATCCCTTCATCCGAAATTATGTGTCCCAAGTGTACAATTTTTTTCTACCCAAAACAACATTTTTTATAGTCATCATATAACTTATGGGAATGAAGGAGAGTTAATAAATCCCTCAAGTGCCCCAGGTGTGATTTAAGTGTGGGATTATACACCAAGATATCAACGAAGAATACTAGCACCATTCCTTAGTAGTTTCCTGAAAACAAAGTTCATTAAAGACTGGAACGTAGAAGGAGTGTTGGTGAGGTCAAAAGGAATTACCAAAAATTTTTAGTGCACTTCATGTGTCTAGAAAGCTATTTTTGAGACATTCTTTGGTCTAACCCGAACTTGATAGTAATTCGACTTTAGATCTAATTTGAAGAAGAACTTTGCTTTATAAAGCTCATCTAATATTTGTAAATTGCTGGAATTGGAAAGCATTTAGGTACAATTGCTTTATTAAGGGCCCTATATTCTATGAAGAATCGCAAGCTCCTCTCCTTTTTTTTTTAACTGAAAGTACTGGGCTAGAAAATGAACTCTCACTCTCCCGAATGATGCCAGCTGCCAACATTTCACTTACTAACTTCTTGATTTCTGATTTTTGAGTGCGTAGGTAACGGTAGGGTCGTACATTAATAGGTTCCATCCCCCTTTTAAGATAATAGCATGCTCTTTTTCTCTCTTTGGCGGCAGTCCAAAAGGTGCCTCAAACACATTCTTGGAATTCCTGCAACAATTCTACCATCACCGTATTCTCTTCTTAACAGGGACCTTCAACACCAGCATCCATACCCCGTAATTCCACCAACTTTCCATGTTTCTTATGTTGGATTACTTTCAACATTGCTTTCAATGATACTAGGAGGTGACTAAGGCTAGGGTCTCCTTGCAATATAACCATTGAATCGTCAATATTTTTTTGTATAAAGGGAAACAGAAAACAAGATTATAAGGCAAGTTTGGGGAAACAGATCCCCGACAGATCCTCTAATAGGATATGGTGGCACCCTGTGGGTGTAGTGTCAAAATAGGTGACTCCAATGTCAAAGTGGACAACCTGGATAGCAAGCCAGTCAGCGTATCCGTTGCTCTCTTGGTAGACGTGTCGATGAACAACAAACCAGTTCCTGGTGAACAGCTCTAGGATACCCATAACTATAGGGTTGAGAGACTGAGAGCGGGTGTCCATCGAAAAAAGGAGATGATGTATCACGAGCAAATCCACTTCCAGCTCTATCCTGTGGAAGCCCATACGCCAGGTAAGCGAGAGGCCAGTAAAGATGCTCTAGAGTTCTGCAGATAACGTCGCGCACCATCCAAGGTTCTGTGTGAAACCTCCGAGCCAATTGCCGTCACTATCACGAAGGAGGCCACCTGTTGTAGCCGAGCCGTAATTGCAGGCACCATCTGTATTCAATTTAACCCACCCGGGAGGCAGTTTGCTCCAACCGATGAGCTGCTCCTAGCGGAGTTGGAAATCTACGCTGCCACTCAATAGACTTGGGAATCTGATATGCAAAAGACAACATAGGAAAAATGGGTGAGGATGGCCAAGTAAATTGATGATCGAAAAGATACGTGTTCCTCTATGTCCAGAGGAACCAACATGTCGTGCCAAAAAGAAGCACCCAATCTTGGCCCAGGACTTTCCGATGTTACTGCAAGTTGATGAGAATCCAGTCCCTAGCAGGCAGCGAGGAGTAGTCAGAAGCAACGAAGATCGATGGGAAGACGGCCCACACTTGACGAGCTTTGTAACAATCCCTAACAGCATGGATAGAGGACTCTTCTAGATGGCACTGGTGGCAGGTGCCATCAGAAGTGAGGTGCTTATGGACGCGCTGTTAGTTACTAAGTAACCGATCTTTCGCTAGTAACCATAAGAATGATCGGATCCTCTGGGGTCCCGACCACTGCCAAATAGCCCGCCATACTCCATGTGAAGGTTCGTCGATATGGCCCATAAGCATTGAGTATGTGGAGGCAATGGAGAATAGATCATTGTCAGATACTCCCCAGATCAACCTATCCGGACCCAAATATGGCTTAGGAGGAAACGTGTCGACGATGGTTTGGCAAATCTGAGACGAAAGATAAGGTTGGAAGACTTCCCAATTTCAGTTGCCGGTGGAATCCGCGAAGTGGTGGATAGTGAGGCTAAGCTGTGTAGCTGGGATATGAAGGGTAGTATGGGAAATGAGAGGGCCCACTCCTGTGACCTAAAGGTTGAGCAAAAAGCGCGTCCTAGTGCCATCGTCGATCCTCCATTGCAGGCCTTGGGACACGATGGGCCATGTGGCCTGTATGCTTCGCCATACCATAGAACCCTCGGTGGATGGAAGAGATGTGGGAAGGCAGTGGGCGTCAAACTTATATTTCCCGGAGAGCACCGTGACCCATAAAGCGTTAGGGTTGGCGATCAACGACTAACCGAGTTTGGCCAGGAAGGCGTCATTCGTTTCCCTGATTCTACGGATGCCAAGGCCCCCCAACTCCTTAGGTTTACATACTTCCTCCCAGTTGACTAAGTGGATCTTTTTCCGGTTGTGAGACGAGTCCCACAAAAATTGTCTCATGGCTTGCTCCAACTCTTCACACAGACCTCGCGGTAACCGAACAGTTTGCATAGTGTAGCTCGAGATGGCCACTAAAATAGACTGGACCAAGGTAATGCGACCAGCGAAGGACAACGTGTCGGGGGACCAGCCCGATAAGCATTAGTGAACCCTGTCGAGAATGTACTAGTAGGTTCTTTTGCTAACACGTTGGTGTAGGAGTGGAACCCTAAGGTACCTCCAGAGATCAGTAGTCGGGGTGAAAGCTAAAGCATAGCTTAAGGATTGACAGGTCAAAAGAGGGGTATTCCTGGAGAAGAAGCATCTTGATTTGACCGTGCTCACCCGTTGGCCCGAAGAAGCACAAAAAGAATTCAGGATATCCCGAATGACATTCACTTGGTCAATGTTGGCTTCGGAGAAGAAAATGAGATCGTCAATGAAAAAGAGATGAGAAAGGGGGACCATCTGTACTTAATTTGATCGGTTGCCATCTGCCACCGAATACTGCTTGTGTGATCGCTTGACCGAGTCGTTCCAGACAAAGAACAAAGAGGTAAGGGGAAAGAGGGTTGCCCTGACGAATACCTCGGGAGGGCGTAAAGGCCTCACTAAGCTCACCATTCCAGTTCACTTGAAAGGAGGAAGTAGTGATACACTTCATAATGAACAAAATCAGAGAATCGGGCAGGCCAACATCAATCAAGATGTCTTGGATGAAATCCCAAGCTAGACGATCATACGCTTTCTTGAGGTCCACTTTGATAGTCATAATACGCGTCCGGCCGATCTTCCTTTTCATAGAGTGAATCACCTCTTGAGTGATGATGATATTGTCGGTAATAAGGCACCCGAGTACAAAGCTACACTGAGTAGGGGCAACAAGCTCTGTAAGGTAAGGCTTGATCCGATTAGCTATAATTTTAATGACTGCTTTGTATATCACAATGCAAAGAGCTATCGGCCTAAACTGAGTAAACGATGAGGGGGACGAAGTTTTAGGGATAAGGACCATAATAGTGCGGTTCAGAGCCGACTCCCAAGCCTCATGACGAAAGATGCGCTGGAGAAAAAGAGTCAGGGAGGGTCCCACAGTGTCTCACTGGGATTGATAGAATAGTGCTGTAAACCCATCAAAGCCAGGAGCCATAGAGAAGAACGTCGTCTTGATTTCATCCGGGCTTAAAGGACGAGTGAGCTCAATGGCCATGTGAGGCTAAATGGGGGGAAAGAGACCATAGATCTACCAAGCGGAAGGGGACTGCCTATCGGACTTGTATAAATCCTCTAGATACCGCTGCGCTAATCCACGAATGTCCGCGGTGTCGAGGATCACGTTACCAACGTCATCGGTTAACGAGATGGTACGAGTTTGTCGACGCCTAGAGCAGGTAAGAGTTTGGTAATATTGAGTATTGCGATCACCCTGACTGAGCCATTGACTTCGGGATCGCTGGTGCCAGAACAGTTCTTCCTGATAAAGGACTTGTTCTAACTCCATCCGCAGGTGGTTCTCGAGCGCTTGGAGGGAGGGAGATTCGAAGGCTTCTAAAGGTTATTGAATACCTACGAGGCGGGCCATGAGTCACTTTTTGCGATGAAAAATGTTGCCAAAATCTTTGTCGTTCCACTGTTGGAGGGTATCTGAAAGACTAGTGAGTGCTTCACTAAGATTCGAGTAACGTGGGTGCCAATTGTCAGCTACCACTTGTGCTAAGCGAGGATGGTTAAGCCAGACGGATTGAAACCGGAAGGGATGACGCAGAGGAAGGGGATCCGGAGTATGTAAAGTGATAAGAAGGGGACAGTGATCCGATTTAAGAAAAGGCAAATGGGTAATACAAGTATTAGGAAAGGTAGAATGCCAGGAAGAAGAGCCGAAGGCTCGATCTAATCTCGCTCGGATAGAACCCCTTCGCCACGTGAATCTTGGACCGGAAAAGCCAAGATCCTGAAGGTGACATTGGAGCATACAGTCACGAAATTGAGTGTTGACAATGGGTTGGAGACGGGAACCTCCGCGTTTGTCCACACTTTCCAATTTGGCATTAAAATCTCCTCCTAGAAACCAAGGAGCGGTAGTGGTCCTGGCAAGGGTCGACAGGTAATGCCAAAGGTATTTTTGGAGCGCATAAGTCGGGCTCGCGTAGATAACAGTAAAATCAAACGACCAGTGATCCCAGTCCACGCTGGCATGCACAAATTGTCTGTGAGCAATACGAATTCGGACAACGATATCATCTTTCCAAAGTAGCCAGATACCTCCTGAATAGCCCTTCACTTCTATCTAGAAGGAGTTATTAAAGCCCAGAGTGCGAATAATTTTCAACGCACGGACACCACTAATACGTGGCTCGATCAAAACAACGAGACGAGGCTTGTGGATGCGAAGATAGTTCTTCATGATAGGCTTGAAGGTCTTGCCTCCAGCCTTTTGGCAAATCGAAATAAAAATCGTCATGAAAGCATAATGCAAGAAGGGACTGACTCTAACTGTCCATGGTGTTGATTGCTTGCTTAGTCAAAGCCCTGCATGGTAATAGCTCAGGGGTAGGGACAAATTCCTCCATTGGAATATCTGATTCAACATACAAGGGCTCAGCAGCTTGAGGTGCAAAAACTGGGTCCGGGGGACAGGGGGAGTTGGGTCATGAGGGTGACTAAGAGGTGTCGGGATTGGAGGCCCACTAGGGCCGACAGGATCTTCGTCCATATTGCCACCACCCAAATCCATGGGAAGAGGCATAGGGAAGGACAGGTCCGGAAAAACTAGTTCCACGTGCGAGGGAATAGAAATCGCGACATGAGCTGGACTGGTTCTTGGAGTGTGGTGGGCCTTCAAGCTGGTCTGCAGCCTTTCTAGGTCGGGCCTGGGGGGTCGAAGACCCTGCTGCCTTGACTGTTGGGGCTGTGGGTGCAGGTTAGGAAGGCCCACAGCTGGTGTGGGCATGGCTTGGCCCAAGACGTGGGCCTGCTGGAGAGGGGACGACGTCGTAGCTTGTGAGAGACTTGGCAGATCAATTTGAGGGGTGTGCGTTCCTCTCTCTTGGCCTTCATCACTCGAAGGCAAATTAGTTAGGGATTTTGACTAGTTGAGGTTAAAATATGACGGGCTTGAGGAGTCGGTAGGGCGACTGGAGACAACCGTTGGGGGGTCGAGCGACTCTGACATGGACAGCACAGAGAATCGCAAACCTCAGGATCTGGAGGTGGACGCGTGGGTAACATTGACACGACGGGGGCTCGTGGATGTAAGGGGAGGTCGACATCCCTTTCGGTTAACCTGCATCCATGGGCCATAAGCAGCTTGTTGGGGTGTTCCGGAGGAGGATTCGCTAGGTCTCTCCACGTGGGTTGGTGGTGGTGAAGGTCCAGAGGAGGATGCGGGTGCGGTGGTGGTCTCAGGTCGTGAGGGACAAGCCACCGTACCGTGCCCTACTCTTCCGCAATGGAAGCAAATCTAGGGGAGGCCTTCGTACGCCACATGGATAAGTTCCCCATCTAACTCCACCATCGAGCGGAGAGGAGAACTGATGTCCAGGTTCACAGCAATGCGTGCGAATCTTCCACGGTAAGCCTGTTGAGTGTTTGAATCTATCTTGACAGTTTTCTCCACCAGATTTCCAAGAGTTGTCAAAATAGATGGGTGATATTTGGCAATGGGGAACTTAGGAAATCTAACCTACGTTACTACGTGGGTGATTTGACCGTTGGAAGGTCAAAACTTCGACGTCCAAGGTTGGACGGAGAGGACATGTCTGGCTATGATCCAGGGTCCCTGCGTTAAGGTATGTATGTAGTCCTCTTCCTCTTTGAAATTGATCAGGTAAAATTCATTTTTGAGGTCCACGATTTTCAGGGAACCGCGACGATGCCACATCGTGAGGAGGCAATCGCGGAGCATGTTGAAACCCAGTTGTTGTCCCAGCAATTTGATAACGACTGCATTGGCCCAGATATTATCCAATTTTCCTCGAAAGGTAGGTGACAATTCGACTCCCAAACCATGTGATCCTTGAACAAGAATGATATCCCCTTCAGTAAGCTCAACTGGATCCTCCTCTGGCCAAGGTAAGTCATTCACAGTTCTAGTATAATTAGGTTGGTCGGAGATCGTCGCATTGTAGCTCAAGGGATGTGGTGGTTCTGGCGGTTCTTGAGCAGGTGGATCTTCATCGAGTTTGCGGACGCGAACTTTCTTTGTGATATGCACAGTCGAGTCCGGTGAGGTCATGGTAGCTTCTGTTTATGTTCTTCAGCCCAAACCTTTCAAGAGGATGTCCAAATGAAACTTTAAAAGTAACAAAAGCACCAGTGCAAACTATGTAGTGAGGACTTTCAATAAACAGGTGGTAGACAAGGGTGAGAGGAACGAAAAAAGAGTAGCCAACCATTACCTTCATAGTTAGTGTCTGCCAGTTAGTCCGTGTTCCTCCTTGAGTAGCCAACCATTCTAGCCTAAAACTTACATCTGAACTACCCAGCTCTAATGGTAAGTAGACCTCAACTACTATTAGTTCTTGCAACCTCATGGAAATTCCTTTACAAATACCTTGACCTCCTATTGTCATTCCTATCCCCATCATTACGCCATACCCCATTATCTCTTCCAACGGTAAATCGAATTCCTTCACAAACTTAAAAGCGATGAAGTTATGTGATGCCCCATAATCGATCAATACCAATACATCTTTCCCTGACATTTCTCCTTTTAGTTTTAATGATCATGGTGTGTCAAACCCATTATGGAATTGAATGACACCTCCATTGTTCTTACAGATGCAATTTGATCATATTCGATTGAATTCACATCTTCATATTCCCCTATCTCCTCTAAATCAGGCTTGTCATGCACGCCAAGAACATTCAATTCACGATTCTTGCATTGATGTCTAGGATGGTACTTCTTGTCACAACAAAAGCATAATCCCTTCTCACGTTTCGAATGAATGTCAGAAGCAATGAACTTCTTAAAGATTCCCTTCAACTCGATCGTGTTTCTATAGTCCTTCTTGACTTATTCGCAACAAGTTGTTGATGCTGATGGGTTTTTATGATTTCTTGGGTTTTGGGTCTAGAGTTTTGTTCTGGTTTGGTTTCCTTGGATGGAATTTGCCTAGATGATTCTAGATGCCTCATCCCCGTGGGTTCCTAGGATGGAGTTTGCCTTGGTGGTTTTGGATGCCTCATCCCCGTGGTTAAGAACCAATTCATTTCTCCTTTAAGGTCTGTATTCATTACCTCTGCTAGTCCGATGGGATTAATCATCTACATTTCAACCTTGATTTTCGTCTCCAATTCGTTAATAAATACCGCTGTCGTGATCTCATCATCCAGGTTAAGTGGGATAGACAAAGCCTGAAATTACTCCCTATATTCCTAGATGGTGGAGGTTTATCGCAGGGAAAGAAAACTTTGATGGTGGGTGCTGGTTCTACCCTAGGAAATCGATGCAGCAACTGTGTTTTCATCTCTTCCCAGGTCAAAAATCATTGTCATTTTTCTTCAAAACAAAATCATTAAAGGGCTCCTCCTTCCAGGCATATCGCGGTAGCTTCCAATTTTTCTGCTTCTGACAAATGGTTAACGGTGAAATCCCCGAAATATCAGCATCTCCAGCTTCTGGGTGGGGTTTTCTTGGTGGCCCATCGTGGTGTGAGGGTTTGGGATTGTATGGGTCCACTGATCCTCCTAGGGTCATTGTGGATCCTGCCCTACTAGATTCAAGGGTGGTGGTTGTTTCCGCATAGGTTAGTCTTTTTAAAGATCATGTTGCAAAGCTCTTCCAATCTTTGGCTCGATTTCTTCACTACTGTAATTACTATCGCTACCTTTTCCTCTAATTCAGGTACCTGCTTCAATTTAGCCTCCACTTGTTCTATCCTAGCTTCAATACGAGTCACTAGCATCACCCAGTAGGTGCTAAAATATTAGGAATCTGGTATCAACTGATTAGAAAAAGTTTAAAGGGAGTAAGCAAGCATCGAAAATAAGAACGAAAAAAGAAAAAAAAAAGACATGGATCAAAGATTAAAGCCAATACAAGGGACTGGTTGGCAGTATTAGAGAGACTGCCCCTCTCCCTTTAACAATTGGTTTACAGAAAATCCTCCCTACCCTTTTGGTCTTTCTTTTGTCATGTACACTGTCTATAATCATTCTAGAATCATTTTTCTGGCATTATATAACTAACTAGCCACCTTAACCTGACATTTTGCAACCAAATGGCCACCTCATCCTATTCTTTTGCCTTTCCTAGTGTAGGTGTGCAGTATAGGAGGGCTATTAGATGCATTATGTAAGAAGTCAAGGAAACTTACAGTGACAAAAAGTTGCTCCAGTGAAGGGCACAGTTTCAGGAAAGAGACTATGGCATCACTGTCAAATCTTTCATCTGAATCATCAATCCACCACAACTCTTTCAAGTTATAAAATTGAAAT
>JANVCQ010000232.1:18130964-18144996 GCA_025531925.1 Erythroxylum plowmanianum | reverse complement strand
ATAAAGGGTTTATAAGTGGTAAGGGTCAACTATCCAAACAACTAGTTCTAGTTATTTGGATAATAGTTGACCCAAGCTCAATTATTGTAAGTGAACTCTACACTCTACTCATATTAAAAATTCAACAGAGATGCATAACATAAGCATTCTTTCAGTTCTTGAACATTAGAACGGAGGCTTAAAATCATAACTGCTCATATCTGACATTTGTAGTTTGTACAAAATCAAGGGATGTCTTATTTTCTTTAGCATAATTTACCTGTATTCCTTTCATTTTCATTCTTCACCACCAACCGATACTGATACAGCCAAAGTGAAAAAGGAAACTGTAAAACCTAAACTCTACTTTACTTGAACTACTTCTCAAAATGTTGTTATAAGGTGCTCTGTAGAAATGACATTGATTTTCTTTCTGAGCAAGTCCTTTGATTTTATTCTTCAATCCTCCCCTTTTTTTCTTTCCCATTGAAATCCTTCCTTATTCACAAAAACCAAACCAACACAACCTTCCATTTAGTAGCTTCTGTTGTGCATGATTTTTTTGTTGCCAAACCAAATTATGACCATTCAAAATATCTCTAAGATAGTTTTTCTGAGTCATATACCCTCAGTGAATGCCTTCCGTACATGTGAAAATGAAAAAGAAATGAAAAGGCAAAATCATCCTCCTCCTCTATATTTTCTAAGCAGTGTCTCTTTGGAGAGCGGAAATCTCGGTGCTTTAAGATGAATTTAAGGTTATGAAGATCAAATTTTGGTGCATATCATAATTAGTTCGTAACCGAATATTTTAGACACTCTGCTGCATGTCTTTGTTGACTGAAGTTGGACTTCCTTTCTGGATTGATTTTAGATAATTGTAGTTATTCTTTGGAAAGGATGCAATAGCGCTCTAGAACAAGTTTAATCCTGCTCAATCTGACTTGCATATGACTAAACAATCCTTAGTATTTTTATACTGTATAGTTTAATGTTTCCTTGGAAATTTTGGCATATGGCTAACAAATATTGCAAGCATAGATGATTAATTTCTAATTATTCCTGTTGTAGGGTCTCTATCTGAATCAAAGGATTCAAAGAAATTCGAGTCCCTTTCTAAAATATCAAGGAAGAGATTCAACTACATCTGTACACTTGTAGAAGATGTTATGAAGCTAGATAGGAGGCCTTTATTTATAAATGATCAAGTAGCTGTTGCTCTTAGAAGACTTAGCTCCGGTGATTCGTTATCAACTATTGCTGACTCGTTAGCAATGAACCAGTCAGCTGTTTCTCAAATAACCTGTCGATTCGTTGAGGCAATGGAAGACAAAGGGCTGCATTATCTTCGTTGGCCTTCCACAGAAGCAGAGATGGATGAGACTAGGTCCAATCATGGGACTACCTAATCGACCTTTTGTTTCTGAACGGCATTTTGACCTTATGTCGTTTCTGTAATTTTTCATTTTTAAAGCAAACATTTTTCAGTACAGATATAATACTTTAAGCCTGAGCCTGAAGGACCCTACTCTCTCTTTCTTCACTCTTCAGTTACCAAATCGCAAAGTAACAAAACCTCCTAGGGTTAGGGTTTCTGGGTTCATGAGAATGGAAGCAAAGAAACTCCTCAAGGACAAGAAATTCTGGTTCGCTTCTTTCCTCATTGTCTGGGCTGCTGCTCTGCAGGTATCACAAACACGCCTATTTGGCGTTTGCCTTTTGTGTTGATGAGTAAATTAAAATCGATTCTTGATAGGATTCTAAATTTCTTTGGTTTTCTTTTCAATTTTTTATTGTGGATTGGAGGGGCACATGATGTGGTTACAGAGGCAGGACTCCTTCAAAGAGAAGTTTGGGAGTTCTGATCAAAGCAAAGGTGACAATAGTCAAGGAATCAATCATAAAGTTTCGACAGAGGAAAGATTTTAAATTTATACGAAAAGAATTTAAAACTTGAATTTTCGACTTCTGCTTTACCGAGCCAGAGCTGCTCAACTGATAAAATTGCTGAAATTGGAATCTAGAAATTATCTTCCAGGTGACACCACTAGGGAGAATTTTGTTAGTAGTTGAGCCTTAATGCAATATTTTGACATTTTCATGTAAGTCTCTGGTTGCCCTCCTATAAGATGGTGATCTTGATTTTGATTAGATTGAGTTGGATAGAGGTGCTTTCTTCTGTGAACATTCTACCTTTGTACAAACAATAAATTTGTTAGAGTACCATGAAGTATTCCTCTGATATTGATTGCTCAAGGATTTACCAGGTGGTGACGATTTTGACTTCAGAAACAAATAGGGTACTGGGAGTTCAGATTGTGATCGAAAGTCATCAATCTGCAAAGCAAAGAAAATTGGAAATGTGTAGATGAGGCAGGACTTAAGCTGCCATGCTAAAAGTAACAAGTAGGCAGAAGTTGCTAGGAGAGATTCTTAACTTTATTGAACATATTGGGATGTTGTAGGAGTTCATCATCACTTTCTCTTCGGTAGAGTCATCCTGAAATAAAAGACGAAATATTTGATCTTAGTGTTTCACCAGATTCAAGTGTTCCAGCCGCAACTTGCTTAGAGTATAGAAAGCAATGCTTCAACTTGTTGAGAAACTCCCTGGAAATTTGCATTGCTTGTAGCCTTAGAAAGGGCAATCCAAGGGATTGCACTACAAATGTTGACCCTTAAGTCTACCCTGGAGTAGAAAGGATTTTGGTCTATGGCTAAAGCGCCCTTTTTGTGCCTGTTTTCCTCTCACTTAAAAAGTATTTTAGGACCAATTTTTTTGATGGGATGATTTGGCTCTTTTAGACAACAATATTAAATTAGTCTTTGTAAATTTGAGGGTTGAAAATGAGATAGTTAAAATAAAATGATAAACGAGCTGTTGCTATGGGAAGTTTGAACTGTAGCCAACATATCTGGGGTGGATATGTACACACACGCATACTTTCCCAGGGGTCTTTATTAGTCACTTCGACGTAACAAAGATAAGCCTTCTGTATAAAGTTGCTGAATATAAATTTGGTGGCTTGATAATAACTTATCTTAGCTACTACGTGATTGACTTTGCATTCGATTATATTCTCCAATTTCGGTTTCTAACTGCTGATTATTTTGCTTGGGTTGGCAGTTCTTCTACAACTCACCCCCCTTTTACACTTAAACCCAAAACAGGATTGCATTGTAAGACAGCTATTGAAAAAAGAAGGGCTTATCCCTGTTATTGCTAGTCTAGTCACCATCTTCATCTTGTTCAAAGTCTATAGGGGTCGCCAACAGGATTTTTCCCGGTAACACTTGGGTTGAATATACTACTCACTGACTTTTCAAATGATTTCTTGTTCTGTTTTTTCTTCTCCTCAATTAAATCCCGGGGGGAGTAAATTGTACGTAAAATTTTAGGAAGTTGCAGTATGGACAACGAACGGTATTGTACAGGTAAAATTTTGCACTACTAAATTGGGAAGCGGCAACTGCGGCGACTACCGCGGCCTCACACACCTACAGGATCCGGTTACCTGTAATCTTTGCCGACTAGATATAATCCTCATTTAAACGTCAGCACTTACTTGATGTTCTAAGATTGCCTTCATCTATATAATATGACCATATCAATCCGTTACATGGCAGGTAAGCGTTGACTTGTACCCTCGTTGTATGGTTCAAAGTTTGAACTTTCGGGAACGTTATGTTAGATCCACCAGCTTTGTTTATTTCTCAACTAATTTTCTACCCGTTGTGCCGACGTACACGGTATATGTGGAAGACAGTTTTGTATTGAAATGCAAGTTTGGCATGACATTACTTCTGTGTAAAATATGTTCCCACTATCAAGGATTATGAGTTTGATGTCTAAACTTACTGTTTATTATCTTAAGCAATGACACGAGGTAAATACTTGTCTCCAAAGAATATGAATTTGATGGAACAAAGTACTGATAATGGGAAGTAACCCTGTAGGTTCTATGAAATTAAGAAAACCAAGCAGGGCTGGCCTGGGTCAGTGTATTGGAAAGTTTCAGTGCAAGTACCTAAAAGCGAATTGCTGTCCCTGTATTCTTATTCAACACTTATGGCCTTCATCTCCAAACTAGACCCACTAATTTTCCAATCTTGCTTTTCATTTCATCTATAGCAATGCTTAACAATGAAGTCTTAAATGACTTTTTAATGTCCTTGAAAGCAAAAGTCGAGCCTAGCCTAATTAACTTGGCTCCTCCAACGACCCTGTTAGTCGCAGAGATTCCAGTCAAACTAGCCTAATAACTTCTGGGGTAGGAAAATACGACTTTCCTATGTAGCAATCTCAAATAGTTTTTAAACTTATTTAACAGTATGTTTTTGGGCATTGTTGGACATGCAATCAAATGATTAGATGCTTATGTTATACCTTATTTTCTTAATAGAAAATATTGCAATTCACTTTCGCAGTTACAGTTTTGTTACATTCTCAATAAACCTCTTATGTTGTTTGGTTAAAATATTAATTAATTCAAACTTAAAAAACACAAAGGTATTTCATTTTGGAGCAAGCAATAGAAAAGTTAAAATGAGAAACACATCCTACCAGCTTAATTTCCAAGGTGCTAGTCGCTGGGACCTATGCGAGCGTAGCTTGATGTGCAATGAAATTAGCTGGATCTTGCTCAAAAGCAAACCTTTAACGCACACGCTACAAACTGGTTACTGGTAATTATGACGTGATGGCGATGACAATAACGCAACTCAATTAAGTCAGCTACTCTTCTTCTTTTCATTGGCTCACCTACTAGGAACGGATGTGAATTAGTGAATAGGTTTTTTGGTCTTTTGATAACAAGGGGAACAGAAATAAGGGTATAGAAGTCAGATCATTGTATCTAGCAAGCGCAATACCTAA
Source organism: Erythroxylum plowmanianum (assembly GCA_025531925.1). Taxonomy (NCBI): domain Eukaryota; kingdom Viridiplantae; phylum Streptophyta; class Magnoliopsida; order Malpighiales; family Erythroxylaceae; genus Erythroxylum; species Erythroxylum plowmanianum. Next base: position 18,140,141 of record JANVCQ010000232.1, on the reverse strand, counting down.
TTATATAAAATTACCATGTTTTCATAACATTAATTGTAGACTAAAACCACTCGCTAATCCTAATCCACGGTCAATGACTCCACTTGGTCTCCAACTACCGTTTGTTTTGTGTGCACACTTTCCCAAATTCAAATTATAAATCCCTTATCAAACTGGTAATCAATTTTAATTTTTCATCTGGAACAAAATGCTTGTCTTTAATGGTTCATTCATTTTATTTTGTAAAAAGGGTAACTATAATTGAAAATATGTTGATAATATACAAATAGTCTTTATTCATAATGTCATACAGTTAAACTACCTTAATCCATCCCACTCCATTCTTTTTACTTCCAACTACAAGGAGTCCTACTCACAAAATTTATCTAACAACCTACCCCTACTCCATGTTGGTATAATCTAATCAAGTGTCTGGCACGTCAGATACACTAAATAAACCAAAATGTCAGTAGCATAACAAGTCTTCGTAAGCACATCTGGAAAGTTGGCATCAAAAAGAGAAATTCAACTTTTACACTAGAAAATAAAAACTGCTATGCTAGGACACGCACTGCGTGCGTCACCCCCACCCACCAACCAAAATCCGCCCATCTATGCTACTCAAATTGCCACCTTTTCACGCTTTTTAAGTCATCAAATGCAAAATAAATAAGGGGACTTGTGACAATTTCCTTTATGTTGCCCAAAACATAATACAAGATTAGTCGATAAAGAGCATTGCAAGCATTCATTCTAGTGAGACTGGCATTGGTCTTTCCATACTAGAACACGGAAATTTTATGAGAAACTTCTAGAAGATGCTGAAGCTTCTAGGAAGGAGACGAGTCGCTGCGCCACTCGCTTTTACGACTCCTTCTCGCTCACCCCACGCGGTCACAGTCACTACTCGTTTCACACGACCTACATATTATAACGGAGAGAAACAAGGGTATAAATGTCATTTGGAGAATGCCAGCAATAGAAAGTCACACGTTTAGTTGCCTACTCCAACAAGTTAACAGCACACTTGCCCTTATCTTGCCCACGTAGCCAGCTTATAAATACCCGATCGTAGTTCCATTTTAATCTTCCTTCAAACGAATCCCATTCAGACTCTTATTATTTATAAGTCACAAATCCCATTCAGACACCGCATTCTCTCATCTTTTTGTTTCCATTTTCTTGCGCTAAAATGAAGAGAAGCTTCCCTGAGCCAGAGCTTGATAGCATTTCCATGGCTAACTGTCTGATGTTGTTGTCTCAAAGGGGGGACTCATCTTTCCCTTCTTATGAAGCCATAAGCAATTCATCCAGTCGTGTTTTCGAGTGCAAGACATGCAACAGGCAGTTCCCGTCGTTTCAAGCTCTTGGCGGCCACCGTGCCAGCCACAAGAAGCCTAGGTTAATGGGTGGAGACGCCAGCTTCGATACTCACTCGCCTGCAAAACCTAAGACCCACGAGTGCTCCATTTGTGGGCTTGAGTTTTCAATAGGTCAAGCTTTGGGGGGTCACATGAGGAGGCACAGAACAGCCATGAACGATCAGAACCTGCACGCTCCCTTGAGCCCTCATAGTGCACTGGTCCCTGTTGTTAAGAAATCCAAGAGTCGCAGCGTTTTGTGTCTGGATTTGAATTTGACTCCCTATGAGAATGATCTGGAGCTGTTTAAGCTAGGAAGAGCAGCTCCAATTGTTGATTGTTTCTTATGATCTGACTGACAGCACAGAAATCTAGTTTAGGACATTTTTCACTTGTATTTTGAAGAATATAGGATCGCTGCTTTGGTGATCATATTTGTTTATTATTTGTTCATATGAATATACAATAAGATATAACTAATTTAATGCTCTTTAATATTTCCATGAGTTTCTTTTTCTGCAACCAGAATTATCATCACAACGCATAGCAAGTTTTTCAAGAAAAACCCTTCTAATCCTTCAGAATTTCAACCTTTTCGGTTTCTCCAGCTAAGAAATAGCTGCCTGTTGGATGTAGAAAATTTCATAAGACTCCAAACCCTTGACCACTCTGAACTTAGTCTCAACACCACTCCACCTGTTATGATCTTGCGTATTAAGCTAAGCATATCGTGGAGAGATGGTGCGGTCTGGGAGAGTCTTAGCGTGATCTTAATGATCCAATCCCCACACGATCGAGTAGGGTGAGGACCTCAGTGTCGGACCATTTTTCAACTTCAGAATAACCACTTACACACCAAAATTCATTTCCTTTCAAAACAAATGCATTGGAAAACGACGACCTTCCAAGGATCAAAGGATGTCCGTGGTTGATTCGTTAAAATGAAAAATTAAAACAGAAGTAGTTATTGCATATTATATAACCGATGGATATATCACAACTTTCAAAAACGTTTTCCCTATTGCCAACATCGATTTATGTACGTATACCTCAAATTTATTCCAAAAACATGCATCACAAGGGTCCAGATTGCTTTCAAATGTATTTATGTAACAAACAAACAAACAAAAATAAGCATATCTAGTTGTAACTTCAGCAATGTCAGTCCATTATAAATATTTATTTGTGTTTGAGTTTAATTACGCACACTTTAATTAATCCACATTGAATTTACAGACTTAATGAAATTAACTTGCCTTCTCTCTCTCTAGTGTAATTAAGTAAAATTAATGTTAAGAGTAAAACCGCTTACTCCTTCATTCAAACCTTATAAAACATTATGTATACAGTTAATGTTAAACATCAACCTTTTAATACCGTCTCCTTCAGAATTATATATACTTATGGTCATTGTCAACTTTATCTTCCCATTAAAAACAACCCCATTGAGATATCCATCCCCCCATTTTATGTACATCAATCAATTCAATTACAACATTTGGAACGTAATGATCTCCTCATGCGTGAACCTGCTAAACCGGGGTTGATAGGTTTCTCCAATAAAGAGCTTCATAATCATGTGAAGACCATGGACTTTTTTATTTGAATAAGGAAGTGATGATCTGAATATTATATATGCATCGATTAATTTGGTTAGATACATTAACTTTATGGGCTGAGAGATGCCATCTCCAACGTCTGAGCCCAAAACTCTGGTCCAGTTTTGGATTGTGTACTTTGGTCTCATTTGAGGAGCATGGGCCTCCGTTTACGGTTACGTCCTTGTCCTCGATTCAACTTGGAGGTGAAGCGCAACTGGTCGCTAAAACCGCGTGGCAGTGGATCTATGACGTCTGCACGTACGGGCCCCACACCTGGGGGCGAAGTCATCGAAGCCCATAGTTCTCTCGAAGAAAAATGACCCACGCCAAAAATGAAAGTCTTATGCAGTAAAAATTACAGGAAGGAAATATCTGAAATGTCTTAGGGGGGCGGGTTGAATTTAATGGCAACGGACTGAAAGTCATCCAACGCCATCAAATAATCACTGTTCACAATAAATATTAACAATTTCAAATAACTAAGTTTCTTTAAGGTATTCCCTCTAAGCTGAAAACTTACCATACACTCTACAATTAGAGTTTCGTACAAATTTAAATAAGTTTCCATGCGTAAAAGCGAGTCTTTATAAATTTATGTTATATTAAGAGCGTCTCTTTTTGGATATATATATATATATATTTCAAACACTTCTTTTTCTTACTTATTAAGAGCGTCTCTTTTTGGATATAAATATAAGTAAGAAAAAGAAGTGTTTGAAGCACTTAATTGCCCCCATTTTTATTTTTTTTACTAAATCAATACTTTAATAAAATTATTTCCAAACCCCTTGAACGCGGTGAAAAGACCATAATGTCCCTCCTCACTTCAATCACTTATGACACTGCCTTCATTCCTCGTGTCTAGTCTGACTTTTGTTTTTATTTCTAATTTTTAAAATTATAGTTTTAAAAGGGCGACAATTCAAGTCGATGGGTTAAAAGGCTTCCTAATAAGTATGGACAATTAAGTAAGCATAAGAGAGTACAGTATAAAAAGGGAAAGAAGAAGAGTGGAAAGTGTTCTTTTGAGATTCACCTTCTTTCTAAAATCACACTAGAAAGTGTTCAATATGTTGACATATTGGTATTCACGTTTGTAAGAGGGGTTATTAAGCTTGTCCAGTAACTTTTAACAGGAAATGAGTTTTGTGAGTTCTTGTAGAAACAATGTAATCATATATACAACATGTGCTCAACTTTGGTCACTAAATTCCTCTTATAGTCCTATAGTAATTACGAAAAGAAATAACATTACATTTATTATTAAATTAGACCTTGTGTTTACTCTTTTTGAAAATCACAAAAGGATTTAATACAAAAGATGATTCTTCTCAAATTTTCAATCCCTTGAAGATTCTTCATCCTTCTTTGTTTTACTTTTTTTAACAATGTTATTATTTTCTTTTGTGTACAAAGTTTCTTAATTTTTCTTCTTTTATTACTTGTTGATCATATGCCTTAGAGCGCCCATTGTTCACATACTATTTAATGATTTTGACTTTAGTCCCCGCTAAAAAGAGATTAATAAACTTTGAGTACCAATATTGTATTAGAAATTAGATTTTAATCTCTTCTCAATCCTTAGCTTTTTAGCTTTACTCGACATGCTCTTACCTAGGTTGTAAAATCTTTTAACATGACTATGATCTCCATAAAAAAAGTCTCATATAGTATGTTTCAAAATGGTTTTTAGTATATGTTTTGTGGTAAATTCAAATTAAAATTAAAGTTTTCTCTATCAGAATATTATCAAGTACAACTCTAAGCAAGTGCACTTATCATCTTACAATAGTATAATGACAAATAGAGTTTTGATCTCATGAGAAAATAATAGAGATAGTTAATGCACTCTCTTTCTATTACCTAGTCAATTACTAAAAACATGGGATGAGTATGATGAGTTGATCTAATCCTAAAGGTATTATAAAACAAATCAAAGATTCTACTAAAAACAAAATAAAGGAAGTTATCATTGAGAAAAATATTAGATATGATTAACATTTAGATAAGAACTCCCTTATTATTGCTTTTGATTTATGATTTAGCTATTTAAAGATTTTATGACTTGGATTAATGAAATTTCTTAACTTAATTAACTGCTCTCTCTTTCAAGTTATAACCATATATCCTTGAGTTAGTTAATTGGAATTTCTATCTTGATTAAAACACTTAAGAATGTATACTAAGATCTATGAATTTTCATGAAAGGTTTGACCTTAACACTAGAAGAATTATGCAGGCTTATTTTTAACATCCTATAAAACTCTTAATATCAATTTCATGATCTATTTACATACAGGTCCTGTTAAATTGTCCACATGCAAATTATAATATGATATAATCATTGGCTTTAATTAAATTAATTTTAAGAACTAAAAAGATATCTAAAAAGTATAAAATTCTTCATAAATAATTAAAATCAATCCATAAAAATATAACACTATATTTATTATTTAAACATTAAAACAATTGATAAAAATTACCTTTGAAACAATAAAAACCAACAAAATAAAAGAAAAACTCATTATGAAGTTTCCTTTGATGATGATCATTATCTTATGATGTGATTTGGTCTTTTGGAATAATTCTTGATTTTTGTCCTTGTTGAATACAACTTCAAGATTGTTCTAAAGCCTCTCTCTCTATAGATAGTCACTAATCACAACATAAAAGTAAAGTAAAACAAATTAGCCTTCAAGGTTAGGGCTTTTTGTGTCTTTAAATAAATAGGACCATAAAAAATATGCCTTAGGGCACTGTTACGTCCAATGTCATACTTTTACTTTTTTAAAAAAATTTAAAATGTAAAATTTTAAAATCTATTACTAAGATTTTCATATTATTTTTAATCATATTATTCAGAGTCTAGATGATAAAGTTATGTCCAATTTTGTAAGCATTACAAAAACTATTTAAAACCTTTTCTTTTAAAGAGAGATACAGGCAGGATGATGCATATCATACCATATCGATTGGAAAATGGTACTGGAATAACCATTACTGTATTGGCCTTCGTTACTAGCCTATACCGACTGATACCAAACCAATATTTATAATACCGATTGAATACTAAACTTAAATGAAATTTAAGAAAGGACTAAACATAAAATTTAAACAACTAACCCTAAAAGCCTAACCCTCCTTAGCCCCTCCTGAACCATTCCACCCATTTTAGCCACTCCTCCTATCCTCCTCTACCTTGTCATCTAGAAACTACACTCTCAAAACCATCATATCCATTGTTTTCTACCAGTGTTATTTGTGTTCCCCGTGTAGTGTTGCCTCACTAATCTCCACTGCTTCTGTCACAGTCGTGCCTTACTTAGCCATACTTTCTTACCTACACTACAGCCATAGTTGCCTCACCCTCTCCCACTTCTACCATAGTCAACTACCCTCTCTCAACTTTGCCACAGTCACCTCATCCTCACTTTCTCGTAGTTAAGAAACCACTCCTCTGTGGCAATCACTTCTCTTTTACACTCAAGCAATCACCTCACTAACATCGAGTCGCTGTCTAATCAAGCCTTACCGACACTTAGTCAAGCTTTAGCCTTCAAGACTTAAGGTTACAAAATGCAAAACAACAAAAATATAAATGTTAAAAATATATAGTGTGATTGAGCCTTGAACAGTTAAATGTGTGTTTAAGCCTTGATTTGTGATGTGTTGACTGATGAGTAATTACTATGTATATGACTTATAGTTGTGTCATAAGTAATACATATGTTTGGTATTTGGAGTTTGGATTTGGAGTTGAGGATAGTTATATGTTGGATAGATGTGTTTACTTTGTCTTATGGAAATTAAAGAATGAGGATTCTATATATAATTACTTAATTTAGAATTTGGATGTGTTTTGTCATTTGTGTTATTTGAATTCTGAAAATTGGGGATTCAATCATTTAATATATAATTGAACTTTTTGTTATTGTTTGAAATTTGAGGAATATTGAATTAAATGTTGCTCTTTATTATAAATTAGGTTATATATAGATATATATATATTTTATAAATTGAATTTAGTAATATACAAAATGAGTTAGTTAATTTATGGTTGAATTATGTGATTACACAAATTAAGTTAAAGATGTGAGTTTATGATAGTTAGATAAAATCATAAAAAATGAGTTTATGGTTAAATTATGTAATCATACAAAATGAGTTATAATTACAAATTTATGTAATCATACAAAATAGGTTATAAACGTGAGTTTATGTTTGAATCACGTAATCCCACAAAATAAATTATATTTATGACTTTATGGTTGAATTATGTGAATACACAAATTAAGTTATAGATATGACTTATGAACTTATGATTAAATTATGCAATCACACAAAATGAGTTATATTTATGACTTTATGGTCAAATTATTTAATTATACAATATAGGTTATAATTGTGCCTTTATGATAGAATTTTGCAATCACACAAAATAGGTTATAGTTGTGAGTTGTGACTTTATGTTTAAATTATGTAATCACACAAAATGGATTATGGTTGTGAAGTGTAGCAATTAATATATATACTTGAAATTTGGGTTAAGAAACATAAGAATTTCTTAGATAGAATGTGCTTAAGCATAAAATTTTCTTAAGGAATCATTTATATAAGTTTATGAAGTTCACTTGCATGTGTATATAATACGATTGTTGAGAAACTGTTGTTACTCTATTTTTTTCCTTTTATTATACATAACTTGTTAGCATAGTGCTCTAAAGGCAATCACCTTTAACACTTTTGTACAAACTTTATTTTGATTAATAAAGTGGAAGGTAATTTTTAATTTGATGTTCATTTATTTATGAATTGATATCTATCTTAAATTGAATTAATGAAGTTCATGATACAAAACATAACATGAAGGAAATCAAGATGAGATCATGATAATGAGATTCCTATCACGTGTAATTATGTTAGTATCTAAATTATCCCTAGTCGTAGGATTAATGAGACAGGACATTGTTAATTCGGATAGACTAACACATTTTATACTCCTTGATTTGATCAAATAGTGGATCTTATAAATTGTAAGCATCAGATATTTAGAGTTAACATGTAGATGTTGTTTAAGAGTAGTAAGTACATTAGATGACCCGTTATAAAATTATCATATGGATGATCTATCAAATGTGAGTGATTAATCTCATCATAGCAGCGGTGCAAATATCCTTAGACTTGAGGTACTCAAGGATATCTTGGATACTTATCCTGTGCTTTGATATTATTCGTTATTGCCTCAAGATAAGGTCGCTCATAGGATGATGATTGGGTACAACTATTGGTATTCGAAAGGAATTGGGTAGTCAATAAAGAATTCATCACTCCTGATAGAAGGAGGTGATACCCATGACCTCTTGTTGGGGTCATTACTTAGGAGTGTCTAGCTAGAGCAGTTATGTATCATAAAGAGAGTCTTTAAGGACACATAGAGTAATGAGATACCCAGAACAAGAACTAACATCACTTGGACTAGATGTGTCATAGTCAATATAGTGGGAGTTGACATATAGCTCATGCTTTGAATAAAGTAGGGTATAGGATGGTGGAGAGACGAATTGCACGGTAATTGTCTATAGAAAGGTTCGTAAGTTAGATAATTAATTATCGAAGAGTTCGTGTGTTAATTCACTTATGTTCTGGTAAATTGGCATCATGAAACCCTTCATGATTTGCTTGGATTAAGAGTTAATGCAAATGGAATGAAACCATTCATGATATGCTCGAATTAAGGGTTAATTCAAGTGCCCAAAATAATCGAGAACCTAAGGGTCACATGCATAAAAGATCAGATGAAATACAAAGTATGCATGGCTGTCATTTTAGACAAGTCACGATCATGATTTATAGGTCACAATCATGACCCACTTTATGACAGGATATACATAAGTGAGTTCTTCACTTATGTGCATAAGAAATTAAGCTAAAACACACTCAATTGAGAGGCTAAGGGGGCAAAAGAGTTCTGGAGGTTGAGAAGAGTGATCTTGAGGTTTGTTTATGCAATTTTATGCAATTGTTGCATGAGTTTAATTGCACGTAACTTGTTTATGATCTAACTATCAATTGAGCATCTACTTGAATTCATCTTTTTTGGTGCTTTAACCACCCTAACATTGTAATGCCCCCTTACCGTAGGGTACACACCAGGACGCCCGCAGGTCGTTCCGACACGTAACCCACGATAAGGGTGCACTACCGAGCAACCAACTACAATCCACATGGCATCAAAT
>JANVCQ010000232.1:18093949-18114101 GCA_025531925.1 Erythroxylum plowmanianum | reverse complement strand
CAGGGTTATTAGAGTCGTACCTGCATCATGAGGAGATAATGAACTTATATAGTAAATACCTGTCGTGCTTAACTCAATATCTTGGGAATGGGCCGATCGGCCCACACGCCATCATAAGGTTGGACCTAGGCCTAGCACGACCGACCCAACCAACATCTATGAAACATAACTGGATAAATACTAAAGTCATCTTAAACACTTAATTGTATAGTAATAACAGATTGACATGAATATTAATATTAGTAATTAGTGAGGACTTATTTTAACCAAATGGTGAAGGTTCAACTTCTTTGTTTTAAATTTAAATTTCATTGTAAAAAGTATTGGTTATATTAAACCTTTTTTATATTTCCAGCAACTTTCGACATCTCTTTTACTTTTCTATTGCATTTGCATTGAGGTTATTAGTTGGGTACGTAAACACACGATGAGTAGTTAACATACATGTATTTTACGTTTTGTATTTCTTTTCAGTACGTTAAACTCAATATTTATATTGGTGATCACTCATTATATTGTTTGTATTGTGCTCTATTTTTTTTTCATAGTTGTTTCGTATTTTAATTTAATGTTTTTACTTTCTGCTAAAACTTTTATTTTCTTTGAAGATATCAATGTACTTTGCTTATCGGTGCTTGCTCATTAATGAAATCACCATAAGATGTGAGTTCTGGTTTACCCATAACTTTAATATGACCGATGTTTGGTGTGAAAAGGTTCGTGTACCTTAAATATCAGATTAGCTTACATATCCAAACCAATATAAGCCTGCCACGTTGTGAACTGATTTCAAAAGCCCCTGCAGTCAAAGAAACCTTTTCTCTGAACCGAAATCAAGCGCAACGACAGCGTCCACACGCCACGTGTACGGGCGTGGCAGTCATATGATATAATATTGATTCATTTCAGTGTTGCGCAACACTAGAGGGCAAGACTCCGCTTCTCCCATGTCTAAGAGTAGCACTCCCCTCCACTCTTCAAGCACAAGTCATTTCCGTTTTCTAAAAGCATAGCACAGAAAAAGAAGGAAGCACTCACTCTTTTTGCCCTCAGCAATCTCTCAGCCGATATCTCCGGCGAAGTTACCCTTCCTCATGGATACATCTAGTCTCCGTTGCTATGCCTTCTTTACTTTACACTCTATCATAACATTCCTGTGGAGCTCTTCTCTTTTTTAGAAACGTAGACTTTTGCTTTCTCTGGATCATCAATCGCATGTTGTTAGTAATCGAAGCTTGATTTGATATTTGATGATTTGAAATGTTAGGTATTGCTGTATTTGTGCAGATTAGTGAAGAAACAGCTCCTAGTCCGGGTTTTGCATGGTTCGAGATTCGACTCTAACAATGGGTTATGGCAGTGTAACGTTGTAGTAAGCGATCTTCTTGTTTTCATGGCCTGAGCTAGGTTCACTTTGAAACGAGTTCACTGACTTTTTCGAATAAAAAAATGGTAGGCGTTGCAACTCGTATGTACAACTTTTAGGATGCAAATGTTGTATTAAAATTTTCGCGTTTAAAGTGCAAATTTCTGTTATGTGGATTATTATGCTTTTGATAATTTAATTTATACCGATGACGCCTGTTTGTCTGTTTCTGCTCTGCTGGTTAATACTTTTAGCATGTTTTAATTTAATATGTTTTTGGTGTACAGGGAGAAATGTTGATCGTAAATTTCAGTTGTATACGAATTTATTGGGGCCTATTTAAAAGTATCTGTACTTATCATACTTATTTACTCTATTTTGCTGCAATAGATCTTTACTGTGAATATGCAGCGGTACATAATTTCTAGATGGATATCCTTTTGCTAATTTTTCCTTCTTCTTGATTGTGAAATTGCTACATGGTGGTTTTATGATGATCTTGTGAGAGCTATCTTAATGCTTTAAGTCAAGGTGGAAAGAGAGTAGTTGCTGGAATTTGCACAACCTGAATATTGATTACAGAGCTGATAACCAGCTTCCTGGTCTACTTTGTTTTGTTAGTAATCAAATAGCCAAGGTTCAAATAGTTGTTTACCATGATACACTGAGGATTCTTAATTTTCAAATGGCTTCAAACTTTTGAGGATTGGCTGAAAGGAGAGAAGATAATTTGGTTAAACTAAGGAAACCATTTCAATGTCCTCGTGCCTGTATATTTAATACACATTTGATCTTGTGGACATTGTTTTAGAAAGATGTTGATGGTCCCTATGGCAGTGTTGAATTTCTCAAATATGTACACTCCTAAAGTGCCACTAGAGATTTGAATTCATTACACGATCAGCTTCACTTGTGGAACATGAAATCATTATAGTTTCTAGTTCAACAACTTATAATTGATTCACAAAGAACCTCTCCAACTCATTTGAACCAAAATCTCTTTAGAAGTGTATGCAAATATGGTATACAACTTTACAAATTCATTCAATCAAGGTAATTCTAGCTCTCAATCTGCATCTAATTTCTTTTTCGAAGCGTTAACAACTCAAGAAAGGTCTTGATTGTTTCTTCAACTACTGAAATTCAGACTAGCCATTGGCCTAATAACTCTAGCATTTAATGAGTTGCAAGTGCATGAGTTTTCTTCACTTAGGTCCCAACCAGCATAACACAGGTTCCAGCAAGCTGGGCATGAATTGAAACGGCAATTCTCTCGAATGTGTGTCACACTGTTAGTTATTTGTTGCTTCAGGAATTCCCATTTGTATTGAACCTCTTGTTGAGTGACCAGTTCCCCACTTGTACTACCATTTGGCTTGAACTATTTATCATGAATGAATATAATTTTACTTGCCCAAAAAAGAAAAAACTAGTTGTTATAGCTAAATTTGCACCTGATCCGTTTAATCAGATATCATGTGGGTAACATGATACCTAAAAACATAAAAGTTCCAGTTGCAAGATGTGCAATTTTCCTGCACGTAACTGGAAATTATTTTTCAATTTAGTACATTTAAAAGACTATCCAAAACCAACCAGAACCTTTTTAAGTTAATTTTTTTAAGGACATCATTACTATTGTATATCCTCTTAATTCAAGAATTATATATACAAATTCAGCCCTTTAATTGCAAATGACACAAAAGTGTGTTGTAAGAAATTTAATAAATGGGGATCTTCTCACTTCTTAACTGGATTTGCATTCTTCTCAATTTGATCTTATCCTTGTATGAATTGCTTCCATCTTTTGATCCCCTGATTTAATTTTACAATCAAAAAAGGATGAAATGATTGTTATTTAATATTTTATTGTCATCAAGATGTAACAAAGACCTATATGTGAGAATACATCCCTCAAGTTAACTCTGCTTTTATTTATTGGATTTTCTTGGAATGAAAAGTTTGATGCCATCTTCGTATATTTTTCTGCTAAATGTAAGATAGTTTCGGCCACATTATGTTACTGATGACAACTGACATCATCACCTAGACATGGCTTTTTAAATCTGGACTATTGTACTGGAACATATGTGTCATTTAAGCATATAATTTAACTGACTACAACAGATTCTTGTTAGGTACTAATATTGATTAACTCGCTTCCTTAGTTGTCCTGAAATCTGAAAGCACGCCTGCAGAAAATCTTTCCCAATGCCATGAATATCACTAACTGTTGTGATACATATATTTAGTTATTTGGCTTTCATCTAATTTGCAGCATTTTATTCTCAGAGTTGAGAGAATTGTAAAAAAGGTGACTAGTTTTCAAGTCCTAAGCAATCCTGTTTGTCTCAATGCGTTGGATCTTGTGAATATCAATTCTTGGATTCTGCTATTGGTTACTCTGCTTGATGTGAGGTTATGATGTAATGAGGTACTTAGTCTTTGTATTTGCTTTGTCAATCTTTCTAGCAGAAAAACTTTTGGATGTCAAGAGATGTTGGGTGCCTAGCTGATGGAGAGTTGGGTTGTGATAGCTCCTCAAGGATTGAACCAAAACGAGGTCAGTGGTTTATGGATACCACTGGCGCTGGATCAGAATTGCTTAGTAACAAAAGGCAAGCAACTGAAGTTGTTGATAGGCCGGCTTTGGGAAATTCCCTCATGAATGTTTTTCCATGGCACAGTAACTCCAGTTTTCAGTCTATCTCAGGGCAATTCAGTGACCGTGTGTTTGGATCTGAGATGATGGGGAGTATAAATGTGGTTGATAGGAGCTTTCCTTCTGTAGGTTTTGGAAATATGAATGCCGGAGGGAAAGAGTCCGATGATCAATATTGTGGCAACTCTTCAATGGGCTTGTCTGTGTCTCAGAGAATTCAAGCTCCATCTGGATGCCTCAATGTTGGTGGAATCAGAAAGGTTAAGGTCAATCAAGTTAGGGACTCTAGCAGGGACTTTGTACGGTCCTATCGTACAGGAGAAAGCAATGCATATTCAGCCGGCACAAACTATGATAAGAATGACAACGATGCTATGTATTTGCACGCAACTTATGGCAATGAAGACAGGAATGATATGTCAATTAGCCCAACCTTTGGTAAGGCAGATGCCAATTTTATTTCCATGGGCCTCTCCAACAAGGCTGATGCGAATTCCACATCATTGCCTCATAATTTTAACAAAGGTCACAGTATTTTATCAATGGGTCAACCATTTGAGAAGGTGGAAGGTAATTTTATTACGATGACTCCATCTTATGGAAAGGGAGAGAATAATGTCATATCAATTACTCCTTCCTATTATAAGGGTGATGGAAATTTCATTTCAATGGGCCCAGTCTATGATAAGGGCGATGGAAATTTCATCTCAATGAGTCTTTCATATAGCAAGGGAGAAGATAATTTTATGTCGAGTGGTCCAACCTGTGATAAGGTGGATTCCAACATTACATCCATTAGCTCTGGCCAGGATAAAGTGACTTCCAGCATACTCTCCATGGGTCATAACTTTAACAAGGTTGATGACAATACTATATCTTTTGGAGGCTTTCACGATGAACCTGAGACAAATTCTGGTTGTATTATTAGTGGCTTCGGTGTTTCATTGATTAATCAAGACTCTGCTCGAGATTCGGAAGTACAGAGCCAAAAAGGTTTAGGTAAATCAAATGCAGAGCTAGTTGCAAATAGTGCTTCAAAGACCAAGAATAAAGAGAAGATAACTAGGAAGGTTCCGCCAAACAATTTCCCTTCAAATGTCAAAAGCTTGTTGTCGACTGGCATGCTTGATGGGGTTCCTGTCAAGTATGTTTCATGGTCAAGGGAGGTAGGAGTTTGTTTCTTACTTATGAGTTGACCATTCATATATAGAAATAATATTTAGTTTTGGATACGGATCAGTATTCCCTCTTTTGAAACATATTACCCTTCTGCTTGGCAGAAAAGTCTTAAAGCAAAAATAAAGGGGACTGGGTATCTATGTAGTTGCAAGGACTGCAACAGTTCCAAGGCAAGCTTTCATTTTATTTATGTGGCTGGTTTAAATTAGATAATTTTGGTCGAGAAACTTACCAAATTAGAAATGTTATGCAGGTACTGAATGCTTATGAGTTCGAACGTCATGCTAACTGCAAGACAAAACACCCAAATAACCACATATACTTCGAGAATGGAAAGACCATTTATGCTGTTGTTCAAGAGCTTAAGAACACTCCTCAGGAGATGCTGTTTGATGCAATCCAAAATGTCACTGGGTCACAAGTAAATCAGAAGAATTTCCGAATCTGGAAAGGTCAGTCCTGTCCTGATACAATTTGCATGATCATATTAACTCATTTATGATTTTGTCGTTGTCTTTGTAACACGTACATGTCTTGCGTACCTTTTACAGCATCATATCAAGCTGCCACCCGTGAACTTCAGCGAATTTATGGGAAGGATGAAGTCGTCTTGCCATCTTTGGATTAAATCCATTTTTCTGGGATTTGGGTGGAATAGTAATCTGTGCATAGCAGCAGCATTTTCCTTTATCTTAGCTTTATTTTTCATTCATTTCAAGGATATAAATTCTATTTATTTAACCTTTGATCTTTTTATAACTAATATCTTAAAGCGTTCATCATTTGTCTGGCAAGGTGATTCTAATTTTTGCGACTCCTTGTGCACGGTAATGGTTGTGCCTTCTCCATGTTATTAGAAGATACAAGCCCCAATTCATGGCGCTAACTGAGGTAATGGCAGACGGCTTATAGTCATGGAGTTTGTTTCTTCTAGCAGTGCCGTTTTATTCGTGTTCCAGAATCTCGAGGAAGAGTGATCAATTAATTCCAACCCTGCTATGCCCGTTCAAATTCCAAAATCAAATTTGACCTGTCAGTCTTTGGGCTCTAAGAATCAAAACAATTACTCTTGGTTCTTGAACCAAATTCTTAGATTGAGGGAAGAAATTCAGTAGCATAAAAATTGCCAAATTGGGGTGGGGAAATTTTTTTTTCTATGGTATCATAACTGGACAGGTTAAGGGGCATTAATACATAATTAGTTGGCAAGATTATTGTTGGGAAGGCTCCTTAAGAGAGCTAAGCTTCATGAAATAATTAGAAATGACAATTAGATGCTCTCTCAGAAGAACTTAGAATTTTGCCCATTTTTCAATATAGAAGTCTTGGGGAGAATGATTTATACTTATGGGATGGGATACTGGCATCAGAAATTACTATTAAGGAAGTTAAAAAGCAAAGGGATGGGGCAGTTACAAGAGTAGGATGATATTCCTTGACTTGGAGCAAGGTTTTTAGACCAAATGTAAGTTTTCTCCTTTGGCTAGCTATGTTGAACAGACTCAACACTATGGATAGATTGAATTTCTTATCATTTTCTAAGATTTGTATTCTTTACAACCTAGAGGATGAGACTATGGATCATCTCTTCTTCGAGTAATTTTTCTAAGGAGGTTTAGGCTAGAATTTTTAGTCTATGTGGTTCTAGTGCTAATTATTGTAGCCACACTGATATCTTACTGGAGATATCTTAACTGCATATCTCTAAATATGATAGGGATATTCTTATGCTCACTGTTGCTACTTGTCTTCGAGCAGTTTGGAATGAGAGAAACAATCGAAGGTTAAATGAGAGATCTAACACTCTACTCTCTCTTATAGAACTCTCTATCGCTAACATTAGGAAACAATTGATTACAAATCAGTTGGATCTACATTATAGCAAAGGACTGGCTCTTTTACGGAGAATATAGTCCTCTATGTTTATTCATAGATCACGGTATTCTATAAGGAGTTCATGCAATCTGGGTTATAGAAAAGAAAATAGCTTCTCATGCATAGTTATTTATGAGTTTCAAGCAGAATTTTGAATCCATTTACTCATAAAAGAAGGAGACTAGTGAAGATTAGAAAGAACTTGACTCACATGTAGGTATCATAATGTATTATGATGGATCTCCTTCAGATTTACCGCCTCACTAGTTGAGTCTTGTATGAAGGTTCACTATTGTCCCCTCCAGAGCCCTGATATTAATACGTAATGCGTTAATCTTTGGAAATTCGCATAATCTTAAAGTTGAAGTCACTATCGAGTTGATTATGCATATCTGAGATGAGATTTCCCTTTGTGCGGAGAGACGAGCAGTAGAATCTACCACATCGTTTTCGTAATGCCTTCAAAGCATCATCCTCCTCCCTAATTGAGTAATTGTTTGAAGCTTAGAGAAAGGAGATAGTCGTCTTATCCTAATTATTGAAACGACATTGCATAAACTTCCATTTAGTTTTTCTGAATGTCGCCGTTTGTTCTACTGTGTACTTAGTGTTTCAGGTTGTTTTATCTCGCATGAGAGAGCCCTCTCCATAGATGCACAATATTGTATTTCTCTTTAATGAATGTTTTAAATTCTCAAAAAAAAAATCAAGAATACAAGTTTGAGAGGGAGGGGAGGCAACTTGGATTCAACAAATTACATAGAATCCAAGATTGTCTTTGAACTTCAAGATTTAGGTTGGATCTGCGTAGATAAAAAAGAGCTTTCTTACCAACCCAAAAGGGCCACAAAACAAAGCTAAAAGGTCAAATTGAACCTAAGTTTTTAACCAAAATTTAATTTAAAATTGAACATTTTAATATGGTATAAAGGATTTTAAAGTTTCAAAAATATTCAAAAAAAATCTTGACTTAACATCTCTGTCAACCCTTCATTATTAAAAAAAAGTGACATTACTTATTAATGATATGTATATCCTACAATCTATATATATATAATTATAATGACAATAAATATTATTATTATAATAATATTATCTTCACTTGTGCAGTAAGCAGAGCGTATCAGTATCAGAACTCAGGGTCTAGGCTCCCAACTTTGTCAATCACTTGAAAGATTCCCAACTTTGTCAATCACTTGAAAGATTTCGAAGGGAAGGCCCAACTTTTGAGCAAAATTAGACAAAATGCTTGCCTTCGGCCCCTAGAATGTCTAAGAAGTTGCCCAGGCCCGTAAGAAGGTATGAATGGAGATCCACCTGACTTAGAAGCTAAAATGTGAGAAAAAGCCAGGCCGCTGCAACAGTTGCATAATGTCCAGGTCTACGAGGTGCACCTCATCTTCCTTTTCGAAAGCATTTTGCAAGGCCTGATTTGCAGTAAAATAAGAGAACTTGGTAAAGGGACTAATTCTATTGAACACATGGAAAGCTGAGACCATCTTTTAAGCATAGGTTGAGGAAATGATGATACCGAAGCATATATTCTCAGGCATGAGTTCAAGTTGTATCAACTTGATTATCAAGAAACAAATTAATTAGAGGCAACCATGAATTGAGAATGACAATAAATGAATATAAGAAAAATGTAACTGGTGATGGCTGATCTAATGTTTCATTTGTCTTAAAAATGAAAGCAGGAAAGAAAAAGTGGCATAAGACTTGCAAGTTAGAAGGAGTAAGTGAATGATGTGTTAAAAACGTTACGGGTAATTTTCATCTTTGTCACATAGTATACATATAGTATTAGACTCACAAAAATTAATAAATAATATCACCTTTTTTTTAAGGAAGGATTGGGAGGGACATTAAGTTGGAGTCCTTTTTGAACATTTATTAAACATTAGGTTCTTTCTATACGTTTAAATTGAATTTTAGTTAAAACTTTATAGTCTTATTTTGAATATATTTTTATTTTTATTTCGTAATAGTATATATCATAACTTATATATTTATGTGTTCAATTCCTATTAGCTACATAGTTTAATAATACTCAAATTTTATTATCATATTTGGAATATTTTTTTTGATGGTATACAAAATTTGAACATACTTTTTATTTATGATGCTTCCTACTTTTCAAATTTAAAAATAATTTCCGTATCATTTTTTTATTTAAAATTCTATGAAAAGTGTCCTAGATCGTTCTTAAGATATGTCCAAAATAATAGCTAATGCCAATCAATGTTCAACACTGAAACATAAACGATTTAGCTGCTTTTTTATTTTCCAAGTCATTAAAACTTCACTAGAGAAAGGTACTAACCAATTAACTCTCTTCATTTACTGAGATGACTATTCTAATTAGTATCAAAATAAGCATATATCTTAAATGACTTGTAGATGGAAGAATAAATGCTTTGAACGTTAAGTGTTTTATCCTTCTCTCTCTAATTTTCCCTCCCATTCCTTTCACGTCATCCCCGTATTACAAATTTTGGTTAATGGAATGTGAAGAGAGCTTGACCTGGAGTTTGCAGGAATTAACCAAATTTTGGCAAAGATATCATTTATGGATCATATTTTGTCAAATCATACCTCCATCCACCACCGTTGGTCAGTAGGCTTGACATTAGGTTAAAGTTCGAGGCCAAGCTTCATCTAAAATTTTACTTTCGAGCTTTGATTTGACCTAAAACTCGACCAGGCTTTATTTTCGGGCTTAGACTTGACCTAAAGCCCAACCAGGCTTATAGTTTTTAGTCTGAGCCTAAATCCAGTTGGAGTTAGGTAGCCTAAAATTTGATTGGGTCATATTAGTCTTGATTAATTTTTTAATTTAAAATTTTAAAATATATCATTTTACTAAAAAATAACATCATTTTATTTAATATTTTGAAAATTAGGCTAAATTAGACTTAAGTAGCCCAAGCCTGAGTCCGACTCAAAACCTCAAAATTAAAATAAAAACTATTTAATGTTATTTTACATAATATTTTTGAACTTTGGGCCCAATTAGGCTTAAACAGCCCGAGTCTGAGTCTAATTTGAAGCCTAAAAATTAAAATAAACATTCAAACATGTCCTAAAGTTCAATCAACTTCAGTTGACTTAAGCTTGATTGACCCAAATTAAACCCGATTAATTTCTTTTTTAATTTAAAATTTAAGAAACATCATTTTACTCAAAATGACATTGTTTTACTTGATATTTTTGAGTTTCAAGCAAGGTTGAGCTTAGACAACCTAAGTTTGAGTCTGGCTCAAATCCTAAATTTTTTTTAAAAGAGCTCAAGCCTAACTTGAAGCCTGATCCACTCGGGTTAGGAAAAAATTACCATCCTTATGGATTAGTTTTCTACTTTTGATAACCTCCTCTTGCTCTTTAGATTCTCCAAATATTGTTACAAAGGAAAAATGTATCTTTATCTTAATAGTCGGAAGCTCTCTTAACCCTGAGTTGCTCTCTTCTTGACAAAACTTACTTGCCATGCATCTAAGGTCTACTGACCTTGGTTCTCACTCCCCTACTGCTCAATCCCAATCTCAGGACTTAAAGCTAGTGAAATCCCCTCGTATCCTCTTCCTACCTAATTTCCAGTTCATGCCTACCCCATTACAACCTAAGGTCCTCTAAGAAAAACTTAGAGTTAGGTTATAGGGGGTTAAGCTCACTTAAAGACTTTGAAATACTTCCCTTATGACAGAGATGGTGAAGAGGTGGTGTTTTCTCCCCTCTAGAGATAATTTAAGCAAGGGCTAAAAGATGGAACTATTCTTTAATAGGCTACTTTATTGAAAAAAATGTTAGTGGTATTATTTGCCTAAAAAACTTATGTGCAAAAGATATTAAAAATAAGGCCTTGGCATGTTATGGAGAAGCCTCTAGTGTTGCAAAGATAGAGGTCAGGATTGAATTTCGATAGCTTCAAGTTCATCCCTATTTGGATAAGTTTTCATAATATTTTTATAAGATAGTGGTCCATAACAGGACTTAGATTCCTTACAATTTTTATAGGAAAACATCTATGTTTAGATGAGCGAAACGCAGAGTTGAAGAGGATATGATTTGGTTAGAAGTGGGTTCCTTAAAGAAGCTACCTAATTCACTCAAAATCAAAAGACTCAATGAGAAAGGAGGTCTGATGGGGTAGTGATCAAAATTTCTTATCAATGGAAGCTTAAGGAACATATTAAGAAGTTTTGGAGGTCAATTAGGAAAAAAATTTGCTACTAGAGAAAGTATTAAACTGGTGAGCCGTAAGAACCCTTTAACTTCATTGGAGAAAGAAAAGGATAAAGTGAAGACTTCTAAGCAAAGGATATTAGAAGAAGACAATCAAATACAAGGCAAAAGATAAAGATATTGAAAAAAGAGAATCAAATACATATTACTGAGGTATGCTCACAAGTGAAATATCACAATCTTATGAACATTTCAGGCTCTAAGCAAGTTTTAGTGGTAGCATAAGCAAAGGAATACATTGCACAGGTTTAGAGACAAATGTTTGATAACAAAATAGTATCCCAATTATTGCAAATTTATATTAGGGGCTACACATAAAAGGAGAAGTTAGCTCTAGAAAGGAGTAGGCAAGAATGACTAAAGATGCAAATTTTTTATAGCTTCTTTAGTGAAAATCTAGTGACTAACATTGGATGAAAATCAAATGGTAAAGCAAATAAGAAGGGTTTCAAAGCCCTAAATATTAATAAATGATTGTTACTCGGAACGTAGGGTATGAATTTCCCTAAAAAGAAGCAGATAAGTAATAATTATTTGGACTCAAAGAAACTATGTAGTGTTGGTCTTTTAGAAACAAAGATAAAGGAAGGCAACTTACACTCAAGTAATTAGTTGCTTGGTAAGCTTTGGAACTTTATTTCCAATCACCATCTTCATTATAATGGGAGAACAATAGTGAGATACCACGCTGAGCTTGTTACATTCCATAATCACTATATATAAAACTAATTTGTACATTCATCTATCATAAATGATAGAGTTCTTAGCCTCTTGAAGATCACTTTTATACGTGTTTCATATCATAAATTCTAAAGGAATTTTGTATGGGAGGATTTAGAGTCCATAAGATTAAATATTTAAACTCCTTGGCTTATAGTTGGAGATTTTAATATTATTCTTCTTTCATATAAGTTAAATGTGAGAGATTGAATGACAAGTCAAGGAATGCAGATTTCTTGAAGTGCCTATATATAATTGTTCTATCTAATTTAAGGTATGGAATTTTTTCCTTACCTGAAGCAAAATACAAGAGAGAGATTGACTTATTACGAAGAAGTTAGATAGAGCCTCAATTAATGTTACTGTGCTTTTAAAATTCATCAATATTATGGATTTCTTCAATAGCCCTCTTTTCTTTGATCATAGACTTGTTAAAGTCACTCTAAAACTCAAGTCAAATAAGTTGAATTTCCTTTTCAGCTTTAATAATTTCCTAGCCAAGGTTGATGATTTTGACAAGGCAATCACTAAGGGGATGAAGTTAAAAGAAGAGGGATTCTACTCCTTTAAATGCATAATAAGTTATAAGAAGTAAAAGGATAACTAAATAACCTTTTCTAAGAAAAAAATTAGGAAAACTAATCTCTCTATTAATAAAGAAAGGGAGGAATTATGTAAAGCTTAAAGAGAAATAGATGATAACCCAAGGGATACTTCTCTTAAGACATGGGAACAATTTACTCTAAAATATATGATGAATCCTTGAAGAGTCACTATTCTTTAATAAAATAAAAGGTAAAAGTTACTGGGCTAAAGGAAGGGGATAAGAATTTAAATTTTCATTTATAATGTAATTTTATATAGGAGGGATATGAAAAAAATCAACTCTTTGATGTATAGTAAAGGAGAGACCTTTTAATGCTAAGATAACTTTCAAAGGTTAGTGTTTAATCACTTCAAATCTTTATTACTTTCTACTAGTGATTATTAGCAAGAGTAAGAAATTAATTATTTCATCCATGACTCTCTATCTTAGCAGTAAAAAGACAAGTTAGTTAAACCGATTGAGGCAAGGGACATTATGATAGCTCGTTTTATCCTTAACCTTGATAAGGCCTTGGAGCCTAATAGGCTTAATGCACATTTCTTTCAAAAAATTTGGCATTTAACTAGTGAGATGCTTTTAAATGTGGTGTTAGAAATCTTTGCCTCCATTAGGATGCCTAAAAAGCTTATTGGTACCTAAAAAGCCAAATCCAAGTTCTTTTTATGACTATAGACTAATCTCTTATTACTATGTGATCTATAAAATCATTTCTTAGATATTAGCATTTATACTTGAAGAAGTACTGAAATCTATAATCATTCCAAGCTAGAAAGCTTTTATACAAGGAAGAAACATATGTGATAGCTTGCTTTTAGCTCAATAGTTATTTAAAAGCTATCGTAGCAAAATATCCTTGAAAAATTGTGCATTAAAAATTAATTCTCAATAGCTTTTGACTTTATTAACTATAGACTTTTCTTTGGTTCATATAGAGTTTTTGGTGTACTTAATAAATTTATTATATAGTGAAAGCAATGTTTCATGACTGCCTCTTATGCCATCTTAGTGAATGGAGAACTTTTTCCTAACTTTAATGAAACACAATGACATGACTCGGTACCACTTCGGGCATATTAACAACCGTCACATACCTAGGCTAAGGATACTTACAGTACTCTTAACCTGACTATGCAAGGCTAACTGAATATCCTTTGAAAATATTTGGATAACACAATGGTTAAATTTTAAAAATCCCAAAACTTAATTAAAATATCTATAAATCAGTTTTAAACGCACTTCCATATTCACATTTAAAACTCTACCATAACTTTTGGACTTTTAAGTCCACTCAAGAGCAATCTCAACAATAGTATAAAAGGTTTATCCATAAGGTCATTTATAAACCACAAGACAGTCAAAAGTTAATTTACAAATCATAAAGCATATCAACATAACCAACTTAATAAAAACAGTTCATGAGCCACTATATAACGAAAGTACAAAACATAGACTACCCACTTGCATTAATGCCCCAAAAATGTCAAAAAATCGAATCATACACTGAGCTTCAAGCTCACCAAATTAACCTACATAGTTGGAAGGTGGAGGAGGTGAGTACATTGCGTACCCAATGAGTAGGAAAAACATATATCACAAACAGAAATCAATACACACTAAGATGATGTGGATAACCTATGAAGTGAATATACATAACATAGAAACACATAGGCCTAGCCTATGACTCAACGTATACTGGCAAGAAACCACATAAGCCTATCCTATTAATCACTCATATGTGAACATAGGTTCTAATTCTGGTACACAAAAGTAGAAAAAAACATAAGTATAAATCAAATCTCGTCAAAAAATAAATATCAAAATAAGTCAAAATAATCATATATGTCACCACTAGTCGGCCAAACTAGTATGCGCACCCACCGATTCCTAGTGTTGGCTCAACTTTCACTCTTGGTGAGTCTGGAATACAGTCGACAAGAGCGTTATGACCTTAGGTGATGACCTCGTCAGTGTCCAAACCTGTTAGTCCCGTAAAAATGTGTCTATATAGGGACTCAACTTTAATGTGCCAGCATTAAGGGTACAGGAGTCATTTGATCTGTTGTGTCTAGCACATGATTGGCCAATCGTTACCTCACCAATAACAAAAAAAATCATATAAAAATATTAATTACAAAAATCAAGGCACCATGCCTTTATTTATTGGTTCAATCGATAAAATAGAACCGTGCTATGGCTCTAAGCTAAAAAAGAATTCATACATGCAGCATACATGACTCGATTATGCATATGTAAGTTCCAAAACATTATTTGATTCAATAAAATTCATCTTTTGCACTCTAGGTGCAAAGTTTTTTTCAAAACAAAGTGATTTTTTAAATACACAAATATAGTAGCATCCACTTGAGATTCAATTCTACTATGCATTACCTAGGTTCAAAATTTACATACAAGTTATCATGCATGTCTTAGGATGTTCTAATCCCATTTGAGAGATATAATTTCCTCAACTCACCTCAAAAGAAGGTGTACACTCCATTGACTTCAACAATCCTCGATATGAGCTCCTTGATCCACAACTCCCAAGCCTTTGTATATATAAATATACAATGTATTTATTACTCAAACATATATGTCATATTTATACACCACCACAACTAAATTCATCCCTAATCAGTCATCATAAATGTTATTCTAACATACGTAAATAGGTCAATAATTCACTTGCTAATTTAGCTCAATGTCTCCTCAACCACCAAGCTAACCTAATCTCATGTGAATGTTTACATCCTTTTCTTCCTAATGTTCCTTTATGAACAAATTGTCTTCTTTTAATCATAATTCTCTCTACAAAAATCTAAAAACCATGATTCTAGTGCCCCTTGAAATTAGACTTCCATTAGTCTTAATATATCCAAAAATTACACAAACATCATCTCCCTTTAAAATATAATCTCAATCTAAATTATATCATATTTTTGGTAAGAAACAAACTAGCATCCAATAGGCAAATCTCAATAAATCATTATCAATTCATCTCCTAACAAGCCCGTTTCACAGAAACATTAATAAGACATCAATAATGATTTTGAATGTTTTATACTTTCATTAATTCGGACTCTAAGGTCCTCAAAATTAGAAAATAATACAAGGGTCTTGCATAGGGGTCTATTACAGGCAGTATTAGGGAAAAAAAGCATAACTCGAGCTCTAGTTATTATTTTATTAAGCCACTTTCACAGAGGTCAAGTTAAGATCTATATCTACAACTTTATTCTTTGCGTTTCTTCAAATTTGTGCTCTAAGGATATGAAAAATAGATTGAAAGAGAAAAATGAAATTGAAACCAAAATTTTAACTTACCTTGATAACTTCTTTCCTTCTCCTCTTCTCTTCCCCTTTTTCTCTTCTCTTCTCATTTTCATTTTTCTCCCTCTTCTAACCTTATGGCAGACCTTCACTCTTACTTTTATTGCCTTTTTACCCATTTTCTCTAGAAAATTCGAGAAGGTCAAACTAATTCATATGTCACTATTCCATTGGTCTATATGTCACCATTCTATTGGTACATATGTTATCCTTTTATTGGTCCATATGTTACTATTCTATTGGTCCATATGTCACTTACTTTAGGCTCCACTCATTTTAAGCCTCCATATGTTACTTATTTTAGGCTCCACATGTCACTCATTTTAAGCCTCCATATGTCACTACTTATAACGCTACACATGTCATCAATTGTAAGGCTAATGCTACACATGTCACCATTCTATTACTCTACATGTCACAAGTATAAGTGCTATTTTTCACAAACTTAAAGGGCCACTTGATGCAATTATACTCAAGCCACTTGTCATCCATTTAACTGAGCCATTTGTCACTTATTCATATTGCCACATGTCACCATTTCATAGGCCTAATCAACCTAAATTCCCATGTATAAATTTGTCTTACTCTTTAACATTTTTTTTAGACTAGATGCTCATATCACCTCATCAATTACTCAATTGTAAAAATAAATTCCCAATTCACTAATTATAATCCATTAATTCAAGTTATTGGTAAATCAAAATGCAAAACATTGGGAATGCACTTTCATATCACATTCATTTTCGTTCCATATCTAGGAATATGTCAATTGAGTGCATATACTATCTTGAAATGTTTTCTAAATCATGATTCATATGTTTATACGAATATTATGCATGTAAATGAAATGCATCTCGTAAATTTTAAATGAAATAAGTAACGTGACTCAATCTAACAATTTAATCTCCTAATAATTTTAGGAGGCAGGATATTACAAATCTCCCTCCTTAAGAAATTTCGTCCTTGAAATTCTTACTTGACTGATCAAACAGATGAGGGTAATGCTATCTCTATAAAATCAAAGAAAAAGACATTTTTTTATAAATAAAATAGATCAAACTAAGCCTAGCTTATCCGATATCCCAAACACCCTAACGAATGTTGAAAAATACTCCTGTTGAGGTCAAAATCATCCAACCATTAAGGACATCAACTTAACGATTCGAGACTCATCTTCTCGACCAAAGACTTTCGACACACAGACTCGACTCCCAAGGTTCATGAACCTTTTGAAAATGGTAATAACATTTTTGAAAATAAAAAAACATGCTCTGATGCCAATTTAATTGTCATGATCCAGTACCACATTAGACATATGACAACTGCCGTATACCCAGGATAAGGATACTCACGGTACCCTTAACCCGACAGTGCAAGGCTAACTGAATATCCTTTGAAAACATTTGGATAACACAACAGTTGAATTTTAAAAATCCCAAAACTTAATTAAATATCTATAAGTCAGTTTTAAGCACACTTCTATATTCACATTTAAAACTCTACCACAACTTCTAGACTTTTAAGTCCACTGAAGAGCAATCTCAACAATAGTATAAAAGGTTTATGCATAAGGTCATTTGCAAATTACAAGATAGTCAATAGTTAATTTACAAAATCATAAAGCATATCAACATAACCAACTTAATAAAAATAGTTCATGAGCTACTATATAACGAAAGTACAAAACATAGGCTACCCATGTGTGGTAATGCCTCAAAAAGGTAAAAAAATCGCATGATACACATAGAGCTTCAATCTTACCAAATTAACTTGCATGGTTGGAAGGTGGAGGGGGTGAGTACCCTATGTAGTTAGTAAGTAAGAAAAATATGTATCATAAACAAAATTTGATACACACTAAGATGGTGTAGATAACATGTAAAGTGAACATACATGACATAGAAACATATAGGCCTAGCCTATTAATCACCCATCTGGTAAACATAGGTTCCAGTTCCAGTACGTAAAAGCAGAAAAAACATCACTTGTATAAATCAAATATTGTCAGAAAACAAATAAGCCAAAACAATCATGTGTGTCGCCATTAGTCGGCCAAACTAGTGTGCCCAACTACCGATTCCCGATGTTGGCTTGACTTTCATCTGTGGTAAGTTCGGACTATAGTCGACAAGAGCATCATGACCCTAGATGATGACCTCGTCGAAGTCTAGACCCTATTCGAGGAATCATCACAAGCTCGTAAACAGGTGTTAATACGGGGACTCAACTTTTATGTACTAGCGTCAAGGGTATGGGGGCGTTTAATATGTTATGCCTAGCACACGAATGGCCAATCGTTACCTCACCAATTACAAAAAAATTATATAAAAATATTAAGTAAAAAAATCAAGTAAGGCACCATGCCTTTATTTATCGGTCTAATTGATAAAATGGAACCATGCCATAGCTCTAAGTCAAAAGAGAACACATATATGCAACATACATGACTCGATTATGCATATGTAAGTTCCAAAATATTATTTCATACAATAAAATTCATCTTTCGCACTCCAAGTACAAAATTCAAAACAATGTTGTTTCTTAAATATACAAGTATACTAGCATCCATTTGAGATTCAATTATGCTATACATTACCTAGATTCAAAATTCACATACAAGTCATCATGTATGTCTTAGGATGTTCTAATCCCATTTGAGAGATATGGTTTCCCTAACTCACCTCAAAAGAAGGTGTACACTCCATTGACTTCCATAATCCTTGATACGAGCTCCTTGATCCACAGCTCTCGAGCCTTTATACATATAAATATATAATTTATTTACTACTTAAACATATATGTTATATTTACACACCATCATAACCAAATTCATCCCTAATCAATCATCATAAATTTTATTCTAACATATGCCAATAGATCAATAATTCACTTACTAATTCAGCTCAATGTTACCTCAACCACCAAACTAACCTAATCTTATGTGCAATGTTTACATCCTTTTCTTCCTAATGTTTCTTTACGAATAAGTTATCTTCTTTTAATCATAACTCTCTCTAAAAAAATCCAAATACCATGATTCTTGTGCCCTCTGAAACTAGACTTCCATTAGTCTTAATATATCTAAAAATTACATAAACAACATCTCCCTTTAAAATATAATCTCCATCCAAATTATGTCCTATTTTTGGTAAGAAATAGACTGATAACCAATACTCAAACCTCAATAAACCATTATCAATACATCTCCTAACAAAATCATTTCATAGAAGCATTAATAAAACATCAATAATGATTTTTCATGTTTTATACTTTCACTAATTCGGACATTAAGGTCCTCAAAATAAGGAAATAATATAAGGTTCTTGCACAGGGGTCTATCACAAGTAGTAATAGGGAAACAAGCATAACTCGAGCTCTAGTCACTATTTTGTCAAACTACTTTTACGAAGGTCAAGCTAAGACCTATATATACAACTTTTATTCTTTGAGGTTCTTCAAATTTGTGCTCTAAAGATATGAAAAATAGATCGAAAGAGAAAAATGAAATTGAAACCATAATTTCAACTTACTTTGATAACATCTTTCGTTTTCCTCTTTTCTTTCCCTTTTTCTCTCCTTCTCTTCTCATTTTCATTTTTCTCCCTCTTCTAACCTTATGGCAGACCTTTACTCTTACTTCTATTGCCTTCTCATCCATTTTCTCTAGAAAAATCAAGAAGGTCAAACTAATCTATGTGTTGCTATTCCATTGGTCCATATGTCACCATTTTATTGGTATGTATGTTATCCTTTTATTGGTCCATATGTTACTATTCTATTGGTCCATATGTCACTTACTTTAGACTCCATATGTCAGTCATTTTAAGCCTCCATATTTCACTACTTGTAAGGCTGCACATGTCACCAATTGTAAGGATAAAGCTACACACGTCACCATTCTATTACTCCAAATGTCACAAGTCTAAAGTTTCATTTGTCACAAACTTAAAGGGTCACTTGTCATAATTATACTTAAGCCACTTATCATCCATTTAACTGAGCCATTTGTCATTTAATGTTGGACCCCGAACTTTTCTTAGAATTGCGAGTTATAAATTGACAATAAATTAGAAATTTTGTGGTGAATTATTCATGTAACCTTTCTTTATAAATTGATCTTTTTGAAACTTTGATGAATTAGGGCTAAAATGCCCTCTAAAGCTTTGTAACAATT
>JANVCQ010000232.1:18058813-18073443 GCA_025531925.1 Erythroxylum plowmanianum | reverse complement strand
AGCTACAAATGAACATAAAATGAATGTAAACTACTCTAAATTAAGTCCTAAATATATATGAAAATATGAGTGTATCAAGTATGGATATGAATTCAGAGTGATTTGAGGCTATTGCTTGGTTGATGCAGTGATGGAGTTAAATATGGAATGATATATGTGATTGGCTCCATCAGTGTCGGGTATCTTTGTCTTTAAGTCATAAAAAATGGTATTTATAGCTCTATACATATGGCACCTTCATTCTTTAGCTCGAACACTCAAATGTCCAAATGAAATCTGGACATCTAAACTATTTTAGAAATATCATCTTCAATAGTAAAAATATGGCTATAACCTAAAAAATAATCCAAGAAGGAGAATAAAGAATGTCTAACTGTCGCAACTATTAACAAATTTGCAATTGGCATCGTTTATATATATATATATTCCCTGAAGTCTACACATATTCTTATTTTTCTATTTTTCTTAACCATAGGGACAGCATTCACTAACCACTCACTGTATCTGGCTAGTTTAATAAGACCAATTTGACATAGTTTTTCAGTATCTTCTTTGATCTTCAATGCGACTTCTTTTAACCATCGTTTAGGAAGTTGATGATGAGGGTAAAACTATGGTATGAAAATGTTGTGTTTTTCCAATGTTATACTTAATGTTGGTATCTCAGTATAATCTTATGCAAAACAATCCTTGATTTGTTTTCATAAGTTCTACTAGTTCTAGCTTTATTTCTGAATTTAGGTCTTTATTAATAAAGACTCTACGAATTTCTCCGAAGCCACTCAAATTCACTTCTTCTAATGATTCTTGATTTTAACCTTCACAATCATCAAACTTCTCTAAAGTAGATTTCAACTCCCGTAAATATCATTAGTCATTTGTAAAATGAATAATCTAAGCTTAAAGTAGTTGAAATTTTCATGATTTGCTAATTTTTCACATCATAACGTGAATCTAGCAGTATGTTTACTAGTGGATTGAGCATCTTTGCTAGAAAATAATTTGAATTCGAGAATTTTATAGCCTTGAGGATAAGGATTCTCATGATCTATCTGATTTAAATAAGGCTTGTGTAATTATAGGTGGCTAAGCTATCTTAAACCAGGCCCATACAATTTCTAGACCGCTTCCTAATAACTTTCATATTAACTTGTAATCTCATTTGTTGTAGGTGAATAATGGGATTGCAATTTATAGTTGCTACTTCCCTGACCATATTATGGTCCATTAGCTTTAGCCTTCCCACTAAATCCTTATCTATTTGGAATTTAGGTCCTAACTACATATCAGTCATTACCAAGATTCATATGAGGCACTACAGGGATATCCTCTCTCTTGTGTAGAGGGGCATATTTTTCATCCATACAAGAAACAACAAGAAGGTGGCTGCATTCTCTAGCTTCCATTGCATTAGGAACATAATACCTCCCAAGTCCTTTAGATATTTGCATTGCTAGAACGGGCAAATTTTGCCTAGTAAATTGTATCAGAGCAATAAACAATTTGTTCACTTTCTCTGTTAAGGCTTTGATTACATCAGCTATAGAGTTCACGTTTGACCATAACTCTAGCACTTCGTTTGTTCATATGACTTTGTTTTGTTGCAATGATTTTGGGTTCTTGTCTACAGGAAAGTTAAATGGAGAAGAAGTTTTCTTCTTAAGATTTTCTACCATATGTCATACAAAGCCTTCATTCTTTACTACTTTAGGGACTTCCTGCTCTAGAGATGGAGGCAAAACGATTTCTTTTTCATTTCATTTTCTTGGCATCAGGTTCCTACTAAGTGTGTCAAATTGATCGGTTTTAATTTAGAATATGGGCATGCTAGGGAGGAATTCTCTCAAAATTTGTACATGACTTTATCGAACATATAAGTGAGCTTCAAAAAATTTAGAAAGTAGAGTTCTAAGATACCAAAATGCTTAAATGTAATGAAATGAAATTTGATTGAAGAAAGCAATTGATTGCTGGAACAAGGATTCATAAACTAAAAAAGAGAATCCAACACGAAAGCAAAGAAAGCTAGAAAATAACAATATGTATTTGAAATAGGTTGGTTGATCTCTTTGGAGAGCAATATATGTTGTATTTTACTGTTAGGGATGGTGTTATCACCATTTCTTTCTCATAGTGCTAATGAATTTATATTAGTAGTTTTTATTGTAAACTTCCACTTCTTACATTTTAGCTAACTACCTACCACTTTCAAGTTAACGCCCATATTTTGGAGTTCTGCCTCTGTAAGTGTTTAACTTTCATTCCACTTGGTTATGTTTTTGTTAACCACCTTCTATTATTCTCTCAACTTCCATTTTCTACCCCAATATCTAACTTCCAATCCATTAGCCAATATTTCAGCTAATTACGTCTTTGCATTTTTTTTAAAAAACACTTGTTAGTTTACCTAGAATTGTTGAATTCTGATCATCTCCATTGATCCTCATACACATAAATTATGTAGTCAAATGAATTTCAAGACTTTCATATTTGGGTCGTTTTCACTTTTGATCCAAATGGGCTGAATTTTCTTTACTGTATCAACAAACATTAATAATTAACAATTAAGTATAAGAGAATAATCGATTGTATTTAAAATTAAGAGTAAAATTAAAGGAAAGTGAAACCATAAAATCATTAGGTGTATTTAACAATATTTTCAAATACCAGTAATCCAATATATTTTGATTATGGCACTCGACTGATATAAGATCACTGAATTGGTTCCTAAATTTAAATACTTTCAAATTATTTATTTATGTTATAATAAAGAAGGTATTGCATTAGCTTCAAGTGCTTGAATATATAATTGGTGGTTATAAATGAAGAAAAGTAGAAAACTCACCATGGACTTAGAATTAGGATGAAATGCGTTCAGGTAAAGATTTTAATTAGAGGTTTATTAACTTATCTAATTGGAACTTATAAACATATACTTCAAATTTAGTTATTTTCTCTAAAATTCTATTCATTACATCACTACAAGAAAAATGGAGTTGAGCGATGGAAATTTTCGACGGAATTTGTACACATTCCGTTGATAACCTTATTTAGCGACGGAATTTATTGACGGAAAAAGTCATCGGAGATACGGCTGTAGGTAAATTTATCGACGATTTTCGTCGGTAAATTTACCTACGGAATTACCGACGGTAAATTTACCAAAGAAGAAAATTTTTCTGTCTAAAAGTTACCAACAGAATTGGCTAAATCCAATATATTTTACCAACGGAAAATTTTTTTCATCGGTAAATTTGCTGAAAATTATTTTTTAAAATTTACCTGCACAGTGTTTAGTTT
Source organism: Erythroxylum plowmanianum (assembly GCA_025531925.1). Classification (NCBI taxonomy): domain Eukaryota; kingdom Viridiplantae; phylum Streptophyta; class Magnoliopsida; order Malpighiales; family Erythroxylaceae; genus Erythroxylum; species Erythroxylum plowmanianum. The sequence goes on along the minus strand of JANVCQ010000232.1, from coordinate 18,070,143 downwards.
CTGTAGAAGCCACCATGAAGATAACTTCATTATTTCAAGTAAAAGAATTGAAATAATGCAATTCATACTAAAAAAGAACCGAAAATAAAGAACTGAAATCATTTTTTTAAAGAACAAACATTTCATCAAACACCTAATATGTATCAAAAATTTATCCCAATATCACAACTAAAATCACATCTTGTCCCTTCTATCACTAATATTATACCTTAAAGTTGTTTTTCCAATAACAAAATACACACATAAACGAAAGTAATAAATACCCAAATTAACTTTCATCCAATATACAAAAAAACACGACAGTAGTTGCAAAAAGACTTCCACTAAAGGACTCGATGACAATGGTTGGAGAAGACAACCGACGAGTAGAAAAGGAGTCCACAACAGAGAAATGGGCTCCAAGAAAACCGAAGAGGAGACGCAGGAAGAAGGAAGAAGAAGAAATGAAGAAGAAGATGTATGTGGGAGGGAGATGTCGAGTGAGTTTGAATTTAAAAAGAATTTACCGACAGAATTACCGATGGAAATTTTTGTAGGTAAACTCAAAAAAATTTTATATCGCCAATAATTCTTGCCTTTTCACCAACGGAACAAAAATTTCCGTCTCTAAATCCATTTAACAACGGAATTACCGATGGAAATTTCCTTAGGTAAACTCAAAAATTTTTTATTCCGCCAATAATTCCCGCCTTTTTATCGACTAATAAAGTCCATCGCAAAATTTCCCAGGATGATTTCCCTCCATATTTAGCGATGGATATTAGTACCGCCTCTAATTAATAAATTTTTCCATAGATTTTACCAACGAAAATGAATTTTCTGTTGGTAATTTGCAACAATACATATTTCGTCGCTAATTTTCCGCCGCTAATTCTTGCTTCCCTCCATATTTAGGGACATATATTAATACCGTCGCGAAACGAAAATTTTCCCGTCAATTTTTCCAACGGAAATGGATTTTTCGTCGGTAATTTGTAACTGTATATTTTCTATCACTAATTCTTCATTTTCTTGTAGTGTTATGTTTTTTTAAACTTTGGTTGGTTCATTTTTGTTTAAATGTGTTTATGTTGGTGAATAATGGAAAAATAAAGTGCTTTCGTTATTACTTAAGTATGAATTCAGTTTGCATATGAAGTGTTTGATGAAATGTCTCTTAGGAATATTTTGTTGAGTATTCAACATTTTTAATATGTTTGGTTCATTTTTTGTTTCAATGTGTTCATGTTGGTGAATAATGAAACAATACAGTGTTTTTATTATTACTTAGGGATGAATTCGGTTTGCATATGAAGTGTTCAACAAAATATCTTTTAGGGATATTTTGAACTATTTTGCTAGATATTAGTGAGACCAGGTTAACTACTATTTGGTTTTTTATTGAATTATTTGGTTGTTTGTTAGTACTAAATCCTATAATTTTGAAGTTATAGGAATTTTTTCTTTAAAAATGTGTTATTAAACTTTGCAATATTAGTGGGTGAGGTGTCTTAGCTTCACTTTTAACATGTTTCTTTTATTTAGTAGTGAACTTTGTGATTTAAGACGTTGACAACCTATTAACAATTTGTATTCGTATCCATAAGGTCTCCAAATACTTTTAACTCATTTCCTAAAAAAGATTTTCAATATAGAAAGAGTTGGAGCATTACTTGAACCTTTATCTAAAAAAACTTAAACATAAGAGATTCAACAAGGATGAGTTAAATTGTGGATATTAAATTATTATTTAATATATGTTACTTTCATATATTACTCCATATATTGTCGTAAAAGAAAAAAATTCTTATCTCAATTCTATATATACCAAGTCTCATTCAAGCATCGCTAATTGTATGATTAACCTAGATGAACATTTAAATTTGATTTTTGTGAAAGGCTTTTGGTTTAAGGTTATTTATTTTTTTTAATGGCTTAATTGATTCGAACCAGGGCCAATTTCACAATCAATTCACTAACTTTGTCATTTGTCGTCTGTTGTGAACGATTGTACGTTTGTCCAGGTAATTCATCAAAATTTTGTTTAACTTTTATCTTCTGCTAGAATTGAGAAGAATTTGTGTGAGTGGAAGGAGAGTCTGGGTTTTGTATATGAACTTGTATTGATTAATTGATAACTATTAAAATAAGAAATTCATGCATAATTATGGATGATTTTGGGTATAATAGGTTGGTATATAGGCTATAAACCCATGATACAACTCCTATGAGGTTTATCGATGAAATATTCCATGAGCCTAGGTGTCATAGCAAGAAGACGCTTTCTCGATTCATATGGTGTAACAATGCCTTGTACCATAGTGTTTGTTTGAATACAAACTCAGCGTATGAACTTGTATTGATTAATTGAGAACTAGTAATGTAATAAATTTACATATAATTATAGATGATTTGAGGCATAAAAAAGCCCTAGGATGGTATATAGGCTAGAAACATATGATGCAACTGCCATGAGGTTTAACGATGAAATATTCCACGAGCCTAAGATTCATAGCGAGAAGACCCTTTCTCAATTTATATGGTTTAATAATGCCACGTACCATAATGTTCGTTTGAATTCAAACTTAGTGTATTAACTTGTACTGATTAATCGAGAACTAGTAACATAAGCAATTCCAGTATAATTATGGATTATTTGAGGCATAATAAACTCTTAGGATAGTATATATGTTGGAAAGCCATGATATAGCTCCCATGGGGCTTATGGATCAAATATTCCATAAGCCTAAGAGTCATAGTGAGAAGACCCTTTCTTGATTCATGTGGAGTAACAATGCCACGTACCATAGTGTTTGTTTAAATTCAAACTTAGTATATGAACTGGTACAGATTGCATTTAGTAATTTAGTTATTTACACCTAATTGTATAGCTAGATGGACAAAAGTTGGATGTCTTATTGGAAATGGTCCACTGAATAGTCATATCCAATGCTAGCAACCAAGCTATGGGCTACGTGTTGGGCTAAAGAAAGGATAAAAATTGCATGTGATATACTATGCAAGTAAGACATTAACTAGACCCCAACTAAATTACATTTTCAAAATTTCATGGTTATTCTCCTCCTTTATGTTTTTTGGGTGCTTTTGGTGTATTTTGTTTTGTATTTTGTCTATTTTACATGTTTACTTTTAACAATGAGGCCAAAAATTGGGCAAAGTGCTAAAGCCTCCAATCATAAGGGAAATGAAGAGAGAAATGAAAAAGTTTAAAGGAAAAATAACCATGAAATGTGAATAACCATGAAGTGCAAGAAAAAGTGAAAAATTTTAAGGGAAGTGAAGAGAGAAGTGAGAGATTTTTAGTGGAAGATAAGGTCTAGAGAGAGAAAGTGTTTGTGAAATATGATATGCAGATGTAGCAAACATTTTTACAAGAAGCAGGCTTCCTTCGGATTTATCATATAAAAAATGATTCTTGTTTAAGTGTACCCATTATTTATAGGATGACCTGATCTTATATTGGGCACGTGATGACGAATCAATAAGGAAGTGTGTTTTAGAGGAGATGTCAGATAAATTGATGTAATCTCACAAACCTGTGTATATTGGGCATTATGAAGCAAACAAGACGGTAGCATGAGTACTCGAATGTGGATTTTATTAGCTAAAACTATTTAAAGATGCTTGAGAGTTCGAGGCATAGTGCGACAGATGTCAAAGAGTAGGGAACATCTCGAAAAGAGATGAGACGCCCTTATTTAACATTTTAGAAGTCAACATTTTCAATTTGTGGGGATTTGACTTCATGAGGTCTTCTCCCACCCTCCATAGGGAGCAATTATATTTTAGTAGGAGGGGACTATGTGTCATGATGGGCTAAAGCTATGGAAACTCTAATGAATGATGGAAAATTCATATAAAAATCATTACTATTCAACCAATTTGGAGTGCCAAGAATGATAATAAGCATTGGAGGAGCACATTTATGTAATAAATATTTTGATTCACTTGTAAAAAGATATGAAGTTCACCATTGTGTTGCCATTCTGAACCACCCACAAATAGATTGACAAGTGGCTGTTGTGAATTGTGAGCTTAAATGAATATTGGAGAAGACAATAAATAGTACAAGGAAGGATTGGGCATTAAAGTTAGATTGTACCATGTAGGCTTGTCAAACTACCTTCAAAACTTTGATCTGAACAACTCCTCAAATCAAGGTGGAGTGGGTCTTTCAAAGTAACCTAAGTATTCACACTTAGAGCTTTAGAACTAGAAATTCCAACTAAGGAAACCTTCAAATTGAATAGACATAGATGCAAACTATATCTCGGAGGAGTATTCTCATAAGAAAGAGAAGTAATTTCTTTCCTTTCCAATGATTGAAAACATTTCAGATGATGAATGATCATACTAAAGACCTTGGTAAAATTTGGTAATTAGGTTTGTTTTGAATTCTAGTATGTAGGGTTTTAATTTCAATATTTTGGAGTGGTTTGGATGGCCAAATTTCTTTTTTTTTAAATTTAATATGGGTTGAGATTATATGAAGAAGAAACAACAAAATATAATAAGGGTGATAAAATTCACCATGTCACGATCGTGCATGGTTGTGATGTGGTTATGTCATAATTGTTACTCAAATTTCACAATCATAATATGTAACTAGACCAAAAAAGAACGTGATTTTTCATCCCAAAACCCCATTTTACCCTCCTTTTTTTAACCCTAACACTATATCTTCATTTTCTCATAGTACACGAACACTTTCTCTCTTTAGACCTTATCTTCCACTAAAAATCTCTCACTTCTCTCTTCACTTCCCTTAAAGTTTTTCATTTTTTCTTGCACTTCATGGTTATTCACATTTCATGGTTATTTTCATCTTCATTTTCATTTCTCTCTTCATTTCCCTTAAAGTTTTTCATTTTTCGCTTAAAATTTTTAACTTTTACACCCTTAAGATTTATATGGAGTGGTTTTTCAAAATTTCATGGTTATTCTCCTCCTTCATGTATTTTGGGTGCTTTTGGTGTATTTTGTTGTGTTTTTGTTGTCTATTTTACTTGTTTACTTTTAATAATGGGGCCAAGAATTGAGCAAAGTGCTAAAGCCTCACAATCGAAAGGAAAATAACTAGTAGCAAAGAGAGGAGCGTATGATAGGGTTGTAGAATTTGGGTTTCTTTTTTAGTTTATTTGGAAGGTGAAGGTATCTAACTCTAAACTCTTCACTCTAGGGTTGTTAGTGCTCCTAGGTTTTTTGATTTTGACATCTTAGACAATGCTCCTAGGTTTTTTTAATTTGACATCTTAGACAATCTAGGATTAAAAGACAAGGTTAAGAATTTGAGTTATAGAATTCAATGGGATAAATTTATTAATTTTGACTTTATTGTATATAGAGAATTAAATTTTGAATTCTATACTGCTCTTTAATTTACATTGTGGGGCTTGGCTATTGGTTTCATTTGAGAGGTTAACCTTATTGTAACACCTCTTATATGAATCCTACAACCATCCAAACATAAGGAAACCAATTTCCTGCACATTACAAAACTCCCAAATACTTAACATTATCATTTAATAGTAGTAAAACATTTTTACATTTACATGGTAATCCAAAAAAAACATACAATTGCCTTTAACCATTACATTTACAATCATATTTAACCAAAAATGCCTTCTAAATGTACTTTTTCTTATATCTATTGGCTTTGGTCCATGTAGATGTTCCCTCTACCTCACTCCTATGACTTAGACCTACATGGATTAACACACATGCTAAGCTTGAAAGCCTATTAGGGAAATATTTAGTTTGGATGACCACTCACAGCAGTCATCCGCGAAGCACATACATTCATGAGCATCACACAAATATAAATAATGATGATATACTTGATCAAATAAATAATGCAAACATACTTCTATATTTTTTTTCATATACCACAAATTCACCTTCAAAACTCAAAAATTGATATTCAACACTCAATGGTACAAATTATCAATACAAATGCAAATTCTCATTCATATGTTGATTATTTATGTTATCATACTACATTTCTTATTTATATCTCTTTACTTTACTTTTTGTGTTAGGCCTGCACATTTTCTGTGGGTGTGGATAATGAGCATCGTGGATATCTAAAGATATCAAATTGTGGATACCCTAAGGTATCAAACTATGGATTCTTGAAGGTATTGAAATGTACTGTAGCAGTTGCATTGTAACCCTATAGGCATGCCTATCTACCCATAACCATAATGATAAAGCAGGCACTGTAACATTTCCTTTAACCATTTTCCAATTTAATATTTCATATATTGACAAGTCAAATGATATACATTTCAAGTCATAAAATTTAAATCTATGTTCATACATGCAAGTCATAACTTACCAATATTACAAGGGTGTCAAAATCACTCTTGTCTAATCACATTGTACACATATGAGCAATAAATATGCATACCAATCATTTATGTACATGTAAGTTTTCTTTAGCATGCATTATGTTTAATATTAAGTTTCAATGATTAATCACCCAATTCACACATGGTAAGTCATATTTCATTTATTTGTAGGTATTTGAAAGGTTTCATAGACATTCAAAAAGGTTTGGATAAGATTCGATAAAAATTGGAAATGAAAATAATGCCACAGTCGTAATAGACACTCTCTCCATTCATACCACTACTTGTTCCTTAATATGAATATATAAAAAGTCATAAATGGGTTTCGATGTCTTTTAGAAAGTTTTTCCTCTATGTCTATAGTTTCTATGGCACTAATAATCAAAACTTCTAAATCATGACATATAGGCAAAATATCACAAGCTGTTCCAAAATAGAGGTAGCATCTGATCACCTTTTTCAATCTCAATTTCGAAGATCATAGAGCCAGAATTAAGTCAGAGTCCCTTATAGAATATTTAGCTTTATGTCTTATGTTTGATATGAAACTAAAATCACACAATTATGAGTTCTTTAGTTTGAGTTATGACTCAAACCATGTGACTGACGCAAACAAACTCTAGATAGAATTCCACTACACAATACTCCCTTGTCATATACAACCAAGTTCATGCAAAGTAACAACAGAGCAACATCTTAGAAAAAATTACACATCCAAATGAATCTTTTTATCCATTCAATCATAAACAAATATAGAAATCAACTAAGTGAAGTACCAAACCTAAAAATTGACAAAGTAGGTCTCCTATTGCCTTTCCTTCCCTTCCTCTTTGGTTTTTCTTGACTCACAAACTAAAAACACCAAAAATATACATCTCAATTCCACTTCCAACCTTATAATTTCAATCCTTCATAAGAAAAATAAGAAGAGATAAAGGTGAAGAGAAAATCCCTAACTTTTCCATTGATTTCCACCTAAGATTGGCTTGATTTCTTATATGGAAAACGATGGGACGAAAAAGGTGAAATGGATAGGAGAAAAATCTGAACTTAGAACCCCCGATAGGAAAAAAATCTGAACTTAGAACCCTTAAAATTTCATACATCTCCCCTCTCCATATCTTGATTCCAGAAATTTCAAGACTCACACATATGCTTAATTCTTATTGGACACACATGCTTTATTATTATTGGTTACACATGCCTTAATACAATTGGTCCATATGTTAACTCTAGAAAAATTGCATATTGGTCCTTCTTCTTCCTTTACTTTTCACATTGGCCTATAATATTATAAATTAATTTCATTCTCTTATGTCTTGATTTTCTAATGTAATAAATTTCATGCAATTTGGTTAATTATTCTGGAATTTATATCCAAAACATCACAGGTTGTTTGAAAACAGGGACAACAGCCATAAATCAACTTCAAACCATAATTCAAAAATCTTAGAGGCACAATAAAATTTTGATTCCTTCATTAAAGTTTCATATCTATGTCTCCAGTTTAATTTACAATTGAAATTATCCAATTTGGAGGTCTACAGGACAAGATATGGCCAAATTATAGAAATATGTTAATTTGAACCTATCCACTCAGCAAGGTACATATCTCAAATCAACTAACTTCAGTCTTATCATACAAGAGCAGCAACAAAACACATCCAATTTAACCAAAAGAATTCCATAAGAAAATGGGATACTTCTTCTACCAATTCCTCTCATATCACATTCATAAATGCATCCAACATATTAAAAATTCCCATACATATTTCACATCTAAGTATGTATGTCCATGCCAAAACTAACAAATTACCCATTAAACCATGTCTTTTACTTTAAGTACCATAATTTCTCTTCCTAAGATGCACTTAATTCATTACGTTCACTTTTTAATACACCCTAGGCATGCTATAATACTTCTAGGGTATGTGTTGGGGCGTTACACTTGTCATTTGAATTATGATGTTTTAGTTAAACTTGAAAAGCATGATGATTTTCATGCCAAGCGATATTGGAAAATTTTAATGAGTTTAGATAATATCAATGTTCAAAATGCACATATAATGTCATCCTTACTCCTTTGGATTTGTTACTGCATAAGTTTATGTGACAAATTTTGTTTGATAAATCATAAAGTAATAATTGTTCTATTAAGGAATTATTCATTTTATGGTACATTGACATCAATGTGAAATTTTATACAATTGCCCACATTTTTCAATTTATAGCTACTTCTTTTAAAAGGAAAAGTAGCTATCTTGGCATAAGTTATATTATCACGACATTTGTTGTGTATTATAGTGTTAATGTTGAAGGACTAACTATTGTTTTTCCTACATTTTTAAATCATAACCACTTAAGGCAAGCAAAATTTTGGCCGTCGATACCATGAAACTCTGAGATACCACCACAGTAGCAAACTGTAGGATAAATAAGTAAAGAGATAGAGGATGATAAAGAGGAAGTTGGGAGAAGGTCTTCCATTTATTTTCTGATAATAACAAGCTTCCGAAGGAGATAGTGCAAGAACAATAACAATAGTGATGTGACATTAAGAAGATTTACAAATAGTTCTGTACTTAAGGTGTTTAAATTCTATCTCCAACACCGTCACCACCTTGATACCCTTAATATTTTTCGTGCTCTTCACCTTTTTTTTATGTTATGTCTTGTCAATTTTCTTTTCATATATGTGTTGTATGTTTTTATCACATTAAGGACAATGCGTTACCTAAGTGTGTGGAGGATTATACATTGATATATCATTTGTGTGACTTTCTCAAATCATATTGTCTTAGTTTCTGATTAGGTTGACATTATGTGAACATATGTTGCATATATGTGAATTGTGTGGATGTGTTAATGACAATAATTTGATGAAGTTAGTTTAGCTTTGAACATAGTCATTGAATTTGTAAAGGCATATTTATTTTTGAATTTTATGTTTTAAGTACCTTTGGTTGAATATGCATGTTAATTAGGATATAACATTCTTTTTCTTCACCTTGGAAAATTTGTTGTGTACATTTATAATTAGAAGTCAATTGAATGAATTAGCATCACCTGTAACCTTTCATGACGATGATTGACTAAAAAGAAATGAGGTAGGGTATATGAAATAATAAAAAAAGTTTCTAAAATAAATAACTGTTATGCTTGCCCATTTGAAATAAATATTGGGTTATGAATAAAGTTGGTAACCAGTTGAGAATACGATTTAGTTGAGTAACTAAGGGCACTCATGACAAAATTTTTGTCTTTGCGTCAAAAAACTAAATGACATTCCAACCATGTTAATTAATAAAATATAGCCTAGTTGAGTAACTAAGGTACAATCATGACAAGATGTTTGCCTTCATATAAAAAGACTAGGTTAACATTAAAGAAAAATTAAAAAAAGATGTTTTGATAAATAAAACCTACTAATCTTTTAAAATAGAAAAAATTTTCATCAAGGGATACTTAGTGATAGTTGTAGTTTTTTATTGAATACTGATTATAAATGTGTACAAGTGCTAGAAGTGAATGAATAGGATGTTAATGTTTTGATTGATATGTATATTTAATTCGAAGTGCTTAACCATAAAATTTATAAGTTAGTATGTTGGCACAAATTGAATGATTAATGTTTGTGGTTAAATTGATTCCATAAAGTTAGTGTCATTGTCTCATTATTGCATGTTGCATGAATGAATTCTTATGTGTTTATGTTTGGTTTGTTTGAGTTTGTGTTTTTATTTTTGCTTAAGGACAAGGAAAATTTGAACTGTGGGGATGTTGATAGGTTTAGTTTATACTATGTTTTTATAGGTGTTTTAGTGTGTTTATAGGTGTTTATTAGATGATTGTCGTATGTATAAGCTTAGAATTACGTTAATGTGAGTGTTTTTTTTAATATTTTAAGTGTTTGTGTGGTTTAGAACATGTTTTCAATCATAATTTTATGTTGTTTGAGGTGTTTGATGTGTTTGTTAGTGTTAAAGATTAGATAAATGAAGATCAAAGATATTGGACATACAGGGAGCCACATGCGTAGAGTCACAATCATGACTTATTCCCAGATTCATGATTGTGGCTCTCATCTCATGATCATGATGGAAAGCAATTTTCTAGATTCAAGAGCTTCCTAGGAGTGACTTTGTCCATCTATTTTATGGTTTGAGGGCATTTTCGAAACCTATCAAAAGGGAAAAAACCTAGTTACACCTTTAATACCTTAAGAAACTATTTAAAGACATTAAGAAGCCTAGAAATGTAGCATTCATTTGACAATAGTGGATCAAACAAAGGAGATCGGGAGAACAACCATAATTCTAGTTTTTCAGATCAAGTCTCAAATTGAGTTTTTCTTCTTTTCATTTTGTTATTTTAATCAAACTTGATGTGTAAACTGAATTCTCATATGTTCATTACATTAATGAGTTTTTGGTTATATTCTACTTTCGGTTGCCTTCATATCTTGATTTTGGTTACAAATCCTTGTGTTTTGATACAAATGTGAGATAAATTGAATGAAAATGGTGGTGAATGTTGCATAAAGGTTGAACGACATGTTTTTATGAATTTTGCATGACAAATGAATGATAAAAAGGTTGGTGACTTAGCTTGTCATGACTGTGCAAGCTAAGTCATGGTGGAGACTTAGCTTGTCACCGCCTTGCAAGTTAAGTCACCAAACTTGTCACCACTGTGACCACCCTCCTTGACCCATTTTTCCTTTAATTCATCAACTTATTATATGTCATGTGTAGGAGGGACAACTTGAAAACCCAGACCTAAAATAGACTATAAATAGAAGAATAAGGAGGGTGGTGGCACATCCATTCACTCCCTATTACATCATACATATCTTTCACACCACATAGTGTAACATCCCATCACCGATGGGAAGGGTAAATTGGTCAATTGGGATGGGTTATGAGTGAGTACACTAGTCTCGGTATGTTCACGCATAATATGACCTTCATATATGCATAA
>JANVCQ010000232.1:18048523-18058713 GCA_025531925.1 Erythroxylum plowmanianum | reverse complement strand
GGATATCACCATCGATGTCGAGTTCGGGTCATGCGGGAGTGGGGTGTTACACATAGAATCATTTAGAGATAGAGAATAGATAGATAGAAGAAGGGGGAAGACAAAAGAGAATAGAGAGAGTCAGGTGAAGAAGAAGAATAGCATAGAGGTGGAAACAAAGTGAACATCTGATCATCTGGGTGAGAGTCAAGCAAAAGTGAAGGCAAGAGCTAATGCAGGAAACATGAGACAGGTAGGAGATCACCACAACTCCCTCATTCGATCCTTGTTTGCTTATTCTATTTTTTATTTGTTGCATTGTTTCTTTGTTATTTTACTAGACTTATATATACTGTTAGCTTAAACGACTCATACTCTTTTAGCTTTTGATAGTTTATTTCAATTATTCACTGGGTTTATTGCTTTAATACTTCTCTTATACTGATCAAGATGGGATTAAAGTATTCAAATATGATGAATCTTGTTATTTCTTAACAGTGCATATCGAAAGCACTGCAAAATTTACCTGATTCTGCATACTATTTTTTTTTGTTAACTTCAATAATGGAATTAATTGATGCAAGGGCAATATAAAAGGGAGGGGGTTTAGATATTTATCAATTTAGAAAAAGTAAACTATTGAAAAAAATTAAAACAAGCAATAAAAAATGATTAAAGTGTCGAGTATGAGTAAGGTCCAATTCTAGGGTCTATCTCAACCTAAACATGATCAAACGTAATCCATCATCCTAACGTCTTTACACCTCTCTTCGGATTATTGATATGAGAGTAATAGAACACTCTACTAATCTTGGTTTTCCCTTAGGTTATGTTTACTTAAGATATGATCGTAATTAAACGTAACTATAGAATAACCTAGGATATGATCTATAGATTCAATTTGGCAGCAATATTATGAAGTGAAAAACGACCAATATAGGCAATAACCTCACATGTTCGAGTTATCTAACCTAAGTTATGTTATTCCTAACGATTTACAATCATTAGATGGTACTAACAAACATTAAATGTAACAATTACAGATTACATTCATCATTATAAAAGTAGGTTCAAAATAGAACAATCAAAATAATTTATTAAGATCATCTATCCAAAACCCAACTCAATAAACCCAAACAACACAACAATCCAAAAATAGATTACAATGTTAAGAATGAAATATCTTAACCATGACTTGTCTTTTATATCCTTGTTGAATCGGCATCGAGAAGTTAGCCTTCCATCTCCATCCTTAAACTCTCATTTTTGGCCATCCTTTCCATTGCAACTATCGGTGTTGAAGAACGAAGAAAAGCCCAAGAGAAAATGAGAGAAAAGTATCAGCTAGGTTATGTCCCCAATGTTCTCTCTTTATGCCGTCACCCCCTTCCTTATATAGTAAATACTAGGATTAAAACTGAGGGACATATGGCTCTTAGAGGGACATCTAACTCTTCTTACACCTGTGAATGGCCTCTCATGTGAGGAGGCCTCATGGGTGTGACTTAACAAGTCACACCTGTGACTAGCTTCTCACGACTGTGAGAAGCATTCCAGCCCTTCAAATGCTTTTCCTTCTCTTTATTCCAAGTGCATCCATCCACCTTTGTCTTCTTTATATGTTAAACATTAGTGGAAAATGTGGTTAAAAGGATAGCTAGTTCTCCTCTCCAATAGCGACCTAACAAACCTTTAATCTATACTTAAAAAACTATAGTAAATGGACATGTGGTGTGTATGGTGTCCACCAGTCCCATACATTCATGTTAGTTTTCTTCATCTTCTCATTATTTGCTTCAGCCCTCCACTCACTTGTAGTTGCCTAACTTTTATTTTATTATCCATGTAAATAATAGTGGAATGGTAGTTGGCTACCTTGCATGGGTGTGAGAGTGTCTCATGCCCATGCAAATCCATCCACAACTATGAGTGATGTCTACGTTAGTGCAAAAATTCCAGCAGGTTGTGAGCATGTTTCACCCTCCATTATTTAATGCTTTATCCCATTCTTTTGCTCTAATATTCTTCTTCTTGATTTATGAATAACTAAAGTATGGAAATTGAGAAGATGACTTCAATGAATATGATTTCGGCTTACTTTAGCTTCTTTACTTCCAAGAGGTACCTAAAATCAAATATAAGATAAAGTAAGTATTCTAAGCATTTTTAAGGCATTAATCACTAAATATAGTATATCAATTGAATCAATATTTGAACAGATATCAACTTCTCCCACAATTAACTTTTGACCGCCCTCGGACAAATCGTCAAAATCAAAATCACAAACTAACACTTTTACTCATTTTCCACATTTCCTAGGAATAGAAAATCATAGGCAAAGATGAATGACTTTCAAAACTCATAGGAAGAACTCAATATTCAAAGATTCTACTCATGATCAATCAGCATTCATCACCCTTAGAAACTGAGTAACCTAGGGGTAGACTTAGATAAAAGGTGTTTAAACAAAATATTTTCGTGGGTAAACTCAAACACTATTCATAGTCACAAATTTCCATAACTTTACATATCATTTCATTTCTCCACCACTAAAAGTCACATGAATAATTATGAATCAAAGGACTTTTCTAGGGTTGTAATATGGGAAAGGGTAAGGTGAGACGTATTTTGGGAATGTAGCATAAAAGTCATCAAGTTAGTGAAGCAAAAGTAACACTCATTGAGATATCGAGTGCATAAGTTAACGTCAATTCAAAACTAGGTATTGTCAACTATGAACAATGCAACAATTATGTTTCACATCTTAATTCAGTTCTCACACCATAAGCTACATGAACATAACACAAAAAGTGCTCCTTATAAAATAATATCCGCCTTATATGCAATATATTCAAACATCCAATCAATATAGCTTAAGGAGAATAAACTATTAATTAACAACTTTTCACAACAATTGTATTTCCTCCTTTATACTTTTATTCAAACATTCTTTTCTTTTCTTTCTTTTGTTTCAAATATAAAATTGATAGAAGCTACATCAACATAGGATTCATAACATGGAATTTTAACACATATAACCAACCCACATGTATGCATACCCCCATACTTAGGCTTTTACACAATCACAGTCATCAAGAATTAAAAAATGCTCCACTAGCTTTAAAACTTAGGTAGGACATTTGGTTAGGTGCATATGATGTGGTTTATATAAAAGAAAAGGCCAATAAAGCTTAAAGGGTTTAGCAAAGGAAAATTCACATAAATGGGTAGGCTGTTTGGCTAATGTAGCTTGCAATCAACAAAGAATGCCTAATCATTATCATAAAATTCATATGATAAAAATGTAGTCTTGAATAGAATATCGACACAAAGTAAGGATGTATATGTAACGAAGGTTACACATAACAAAAGATAGTGAGATTAATCTGAATGTGTCAATATGATATGGCTCGAAACTTCACTATTTTTTTTCTACCACTAGTCATTACTCTTCTAAGAATAATGAACATTAACCAATCACAAGAAAAAAAGTACATGTTAAGGTTGCGATGGATTTTTCTAGTTAATTCACACTCTAATTATGACTATGTAGTTTTAAAAGAAATAGAAAATAAGAATTCTTTTTTTTTGTTTGTTTGATTTTGAAAACCACCTAAGAAGTCACATAAGCAAAAATTAAGCTCCAAAACATGCATAAAACTAAGATCCACACCCCTATACTTAAAGCTTACATTATCCCCCAAGGTAACATCAAATGTAAGAAATGAAGCATTTAATAAAAATAACTATTGCGAAAACATAAAGAAATAGAAATTGATTTTGCTTGGATTACCTCCCAAACAACACTTTTGTTTATCATCGGTGGCTCGACCTCCAATTGCATGCATCAAGTGGCATCAGTCAAATCCTTCAACATCAATATCTTCAAATCCTCTGTTTAGAAGCCTTCATAATATGGCTTCAATCAATGACCATTCATTTTGAATGTCTTGTCAGTTTTGAGACTGTGTATCACCATTACACCAAAAGGGAAGACATGAGTGATAACAAATAGGCCAACCTAACCGAAAGACAACTTACTTGGAAATAGTTTTAGTTTGGAATGATATAATAACACTTTATGGTCCACTGAGAAGCCTTTCCTTGAAATCATCTTATCATGAAAAGCCTTCATTCTCTCCTTATACATCACTTCATTTTGATATGACTTATTTCTCATCTCTTCCAACTCTTGAAGCTGTAACTTCCTATACACTCCGGCATCGTCTAAAATCATGTTGCATTCTGATAGCCAAATATGCTTTATGTTGTAATTCCACTAGAAGATGACATGGCTTCCCAAACACTAGCCTATACGATGACATCACAATTAGTGTTTTGTAAGCCGTCCTACAGGCCCAAAATGTGTCTTTTAGTCTTACATTCTAATCCTTCCTTTGGGTTGCACAGTTTTATCCAAAATTAACTTAATTTCTCAATTTAAGACTTCAAGTTGCTCGTTGGTTTGGGGATGGTAAATAGTGGAAACTTTATGCGTAAAGTGATATCTTCTAAACATCGCTTGCATCACCCTGTTACCAAAGTGGGTTCCTTTATCTCTAATAATGGCTTTTGGTATCTTGAACCTAGAAAGAATGTTAGCATTAACAAAATTTGCAACAATCATTGCATCATTCCTTCTGGTGGCTTTGGCTTCCACCCTGAAAAGTATATATTGCATCATATTTTAGGGCATATTTTGATATGTTTTTAGTTATTAATTTAATCATTTAGTATATGTTTAGGATAGAATTATGCTAATCCTTAACACTTTTAAGATAAAAGCTACATTTACCCTTCGAGAGACTCTCAATAATTACTTCTTTCTCTTCTTCTTTTTGGATCTTCTTTTTAGTAGTCTGGGTGATTGCCATTATTCTATCCTTACGATTTGTTTCAGTTGTGTTTTGTAAACTCCCCTTCTGTCTCTTTGCCACTGACTTTATAAGTTGATTCATTTTAACCTCCAGATTTTATGTAGATGCTTTCATTTGCTGATGTTTTGTTCTATATTCTTGAATGAATTCCACAATCAGCTCATCCATACCAAGTTTCCTTGGCTATGATGCTTGTGTTTAGAATCTAAGTGGAGGGTTTTTTTTAATCCTTGAATACCCCATGAAAAGTTGTGGTCATTCCTTCAATAAGGATTGTATGTATTATAATAAGGATCGTTTTTGTTTCTTGAAGTGTTCCCCAAATAATCCATGCATTCAGATTGAGCAGGTTGACACTCTTATCCTTGGAGATCTAGCCTACATGCTTCATACTGTATTGCCCTTCCTTGTGAAGCCATATTTAATTTGTCTATTTGTTTACTTAAGATCTCCACTTAACTAGCCAACCGAGCCACCACATCTACTTTATAAATTCCCACTAACCTAGTAGTCCATGCTATGTCTAAGCATCACTGGTAGTTGTTCATAGCCATGTCTTCAATCAACTTTTAGGCCACTTCAGGTGTTTTATGGTTCAACGCCCCTCCAAATATTGCATCTATCAACTGCCACATACTTTAACTTAACCTATTATAGAAAGTTTGGATTTGAATCTACAATGGTAGTCTATGATGAGGGCATCATTTAAGAATCACTTTAAATCTCTCCCATATGTCATAGAGTGACTCACCATCAATTTAAAAGTACAACAAGGTGTCATTTCTCATCTTTACACTTTTTTGTAAGGGAAAGTACTTCTATAAAACATTTTCTACTTGATCCCATGTAGTAAGTGATGAACGTGGCATAGAGTTCAACGACTATTTAGCATTTCCTCTTAAGGAGAATGGAAATAGATGTAGTCTAATTGTGTCATTATTTACTCCACTGATTTTAAATGTATTACAAAATTCTAAAAAGTTACAGATATGTGCGTCTAGATGATGTTAGGCTTGATCAAAAAATTATTTGTTAGAACAGTTGGTTACACTATACTTAATTATATACCATTAGTCCTGGCCTAGTATAGTTGAACATTGTAACCATTAGTCCTGGCCTAGTATAGTTAAACTCTAACAAATTAGTCCTACGAAGATTCCTTCTCGTCGTTCTCTCTATTTCAGAATCTGCGTTTAGTAAGTTCTTAGATGTACTCCAGGTCATAAACTAACTAGGAGTCTAATTCTAAAATAAATAAATTAAAAATAAAATATTGTGAAATAAAAACAAGAAATAAAGCAAATAAAACAAAACAAAGTAATGACCATATTAACATAAAAAAAGGTTTTCCTAACATCACTGTCCCTGAAAACGGTGTCAAAAACTTAATTGACTTTTTGTAAGTGTCAATTATAAAATAATCACAAGTGCATGGCATAGCTATAGCTAGTAATGGTAAGTACAGGTCGATCCCACAAAGAGGATAAATACTAGTAGTTACCATTATCCTATTATCTAATCTACAAGTTTGATTTGGAATTTTAATTAAAGAAAATAATACTTAAGCAATTAAAATGAGGCAAAAAAAAGATTGAACAGAGAATTAAGAAATTACATAGAAAATTATTGATATCAAAACTTAGTTTCTTGGTTTCGAATCTCACTAAATACCCTTAATTGATTGATATTTAATTAAGAAATTTTCTTATTGATTTATTGGATCGTAGAGATTCCTGTGGTATATTAATAACTCACTTTTGAGTCTAATAACAACTAATCTTAAGGTTATCAACCGAATTACTTTTGTTAAAATTTATATAATTTCTTTATCGATTTATGAATCTTATAATTACGATAGATCTATTCACAAATAGGATTTCTCAATCTTTGGAATATGCAATTAGATTATGCATTAATATTCTGGATTTATTAGAATATATGTTAAACATATAATTGAATCACAATACATAAATTTGAACAATTTCTTTAATAAAAGAATAAAAACATGTTATTGCACAAAACTAACGTTGATCTAACCTAGGCATTAAAAGAATTTAGTTACAAAGTATAAAACACGAAATCAAATATAAATAAAAAGAAAAACAAATTGGAAATAATGGGTTCATAAATCTAAATCTTCCTAATTATCTTCTATCAAATAGTCTTAAAAGGTAAATGTCTGATCTTGTATTCCAGTGGATCTTTCGATGATTTCTTTGTGTTTTCCATTTTTTTGACTCAAAATCTCCCCTTTTGAACGATCTTTGGCTCTACAATCACCTCTTAAAGTCTGCTCTCCATTTTTACCTCTGAACACTTCTTTTTATAGTAAAATTTAAGGTTTAGAGAGATACACGTTCTGATACTCAGTCAAGTACTAAACCATGTATAACTTATGATACCTAGAATTCGTGATTCTTCATGGCGTAAAAGAAGTACACAGGCTGATGCACGACCATATATCTCTTCTATGCTTCAAATATTCGTTTTATATTGTGTTTTCATCTGAATTCTTATCCTTTAAGTCTATGAAGGCAATTATAACCTATAAACACACTTGAAGCAAATTAAGTACCAAATATACGATAAAATTATATGATATAAA
Organism: Erythroxylum plowmanianum; assembly: GCA_025531925.1. Classification (NCBI taxonomy): domain Eukaryota; kingdom Viridiplantae; phylum Streptophyta; class Magnoliopsida; order Malpighiales; family Erythroxylaceae; genus Erythroxylum; species Erythroxylum plowmanianum. Next base: position 18,051,252 of record JANVCQ010000232.1, on the reverse strand, counting down.
ACAAAAATGCACCAAATATGGTGTATAAATATGTTCAAATATACATCTATTAGGATTCTTATGTTTTAAGAACCTATTCGTAATATGTTAACTTCTTCTTTACTATTAGACCCAATACTCATGGAAGGACTTACCACTCTATCAACGATAGTTAAAACCACCACTCCTATTTTAATGTCCAACCTCAGCTAAAGAAGATAAGTCCCAAGAAAATGCACCAGAAAAATAAATGAAACTTAAAAGTCTCAAACTAAAGGTTCTTGCATAAATTTAGAGGAAGGTAAAAAGAATTCAAGAAGCTTAAAAATACAATTTCTAAAAAATATAGGATGTCAATAAGGAAATGAAAAGGCTTAAAAATAAAATTTCTAAAGTTACCATTTATTATTTAACATTAGCTACTGCAGACTTGACAACTTTGGTAATTTTCCACTAGATTTTGAAGGAACATTTAAGAGGTAGTCAGAAGTAGAGCTAGGTTACAAAGCTAGAGCATCAGATGGTTATTTATTGGACTAGTGATGACATTGAAACAAGCAAGTGGATGAGTGAGCTGATGCTGGAGCACTGAAGGGTGACAATCAGAGTGGAGTTTGTAGGTGACCGCAAAGAGACTGGCGGTAGTGAACAATAATTATGATTTACAAATAATTACACTATAGTAACCAAAACCAAGTCTTCCTAAATCACAAATAAGTAAGCCAATTCAAAGCAAAGATGCATAGAGGTAAATACCATAAGATCACAAGAGCAAAATAGAATAATCCAAAAACACAAAGACATACACACACACAAAGAGAGAGAGAAAGAGCAAAACAAAATATTTCGTTAAGCCAATAAGAAAAATAAATAATAGAAAAAAAATAAGAGAGTAGCTTGAAGGAAAGACTTATTATTCAGGACTTGTAGTACAGACAAGAGAGCAACTTGTGAAAATAAAAAAATCGAATATCTTAGGGAGGGAGAAAGTCATCACATAGACTTTATCATATACATCTAAACATATATAAGATAAAAAAATGTTTTAAAATTATTTTGTCACTAAACTACAATCAATTGATTAGCAGTAGGACATAAACCAATAAGGTTTATTACCAATTTTATAATTGTCTCAATATTGGATAAGATGGAGATCACCGGAGAAGAAGCCAAAAATAGTTTGATTCTCTTCTTGCATCCGATTGCTAGGTGAGACTTTGACAAGGGTAAGAAGAGGTGTCATATTGCGGTTGTGGTCTATGGAGATGTAGAGAATGGCTACTGCATGCCATGTCTATACCGACTATAGGTGGAAGGCTTTAGAATAGCAGCGAGTGACACTAGAGGTAGTGGTATGTCAAGACTAACAGGTAGAAGCAACTTAAGATGGCATTGATTTGTGGAAATAGCTTGGTGAGAAGCTAGCAAGAGGCATCTATAAGTGGAAAACTATTGAGAGAAGGAAAATAGGTGATCAAAGAAGATGCTAACGTAGGCAGTTAGGTAATGTGACATAAGTTGATGGCAGTCAAAGGTAGAAGGTTCAGTGCAACATTATATTGCAGAAGTTGGTGGCTTAAGCAGCTGGTAACTTAAACTATTTTTATGGGATAGACGTTTTTAACCTCCCCCTCTATGCTTTGCAGTAATGATTCCTCTGAAGAAAGTGAAAGTGGTAACATAATTGACAACTAGTGTAAGAGTCAATTTCCAAAACAATATTGAGGGTTAAAGTCTGAGGCTATTGAGTCATATGAGTTTTATCATTTGAGAACTAATGAAGTACATATCATTCACTTGCATATTGTTAACATACACATATGAATCATGATTTAGTAAACATTACACAGATTGTGTGTGCACTCAATTGGCATATTCTGAGGTATGAAAGACTTAAAATGACGATGATTTGATTGTGTATTGCTTATATTTTGAATTTTGATTTGATGGATTATAATTAGTAATTTGGAGTTAATTGTTACAATTCGAAAATTGATGAATTAAAATGTACATTTAGTCTAGGAAAAATGTCAAGTGGTAAGACAAGTTGACATATGGAAAATTAGGATGACTAATCCTATAACATGAGTGACATTTGGCATAGAAAATTAGGAGACTAATGGTAGTAGTAATTGAGTGACAAATGGCCTAGGATATTGGTGATATTTGGCAGCCACATAAGAGGACATGTACTTATCACCTTGGATGACACGTGCCTTTTCCAAACAAGGACACCTTGCACCAAAAGGTTTAAGCAATTGTAGAGTCACTTATCTTTCTTAAAGTTTCTACTGCATACTTTCTTCTCCTTTCTCTCACCACTGAAACACTCACACCCTCACATCTCTGTGTTTTACCTACGTTTGTGTTCAATTACCACACCAAAATCTATTCTTTTACCCTTCTTGCTGCTACCTTTTTATCTTTGCTGAAAACCCATTCTACTTCTACTTTGTACTTGGATGATCTTGCATGTTTGTAAGGCAAAGTAGAGTTGATAATTAAGGAGGCAGTTGAGTTGATCAAGTAAGTGAAAGATTGATCTCTTATGATATATGTTAATAAAACTTGATGATGAATGAATTGGGGATGGATTCTTTGTGATATTGGTGTAAGTGAATGCTAAAAAAGGATGCATGAATGGTAGTGCCTGTTTTGTTTTCACATGCATCAATAGTTCATACGTTGCCAAATGACTGGTTTTGAGTTGGAATTGGAGATGAAATTGACGAGGAATTAAAGTATAATTA
>JANVCQ010000232.1:18006887-18016997 GCA_025531925.1 Erythroxylum plowmanianum | reverse complement strand
TTGTGGGCCAAAGGGGATTCAGGAAGGTAACCAAATGACGTCGTTTTCCACTAAACCAAAACAACCTTCCGCAACATAGAAGCAATTCGAGAAGACAATACAAAGGTAGATAGAAGCATTCCGATAAGCCACGCAAACGTCAACAATGAGAAGACAAAGGTGAAAGCAATGATAGAAAGTGGCTCGAGAGAGAGGAAAAAGGGGAAAGAAGTAGGCGGGATTGACGAAAAATGACTTATATGCCTGGCAATTTTTCATTGACACAGAAGTTGAGACGACATCACTTTCTTGAGATGGAGGGGAGATGACGTTGGTGGCAGATCTATTCACTCTATCAATGATTGAGCCAGATCTGGTGTATCATAAGGGATTTGCCTTTTTTTATTGATTCCTACGGTTGGGGGGGAGTAGGTTTTAACAAAACCAAAACGACGTCGTTTGGTTTAAAACCAAATGACATTGTTTTACACGTGAACCAGAACAGGGACATTAGCCTTCCTTAACATCATTTTTGTGGGCCAAAGGGGATTCAGGAAGGTAACCAAATGACGTCGTTTTCCACTAAACCAAAACAACCTTCCGCAACATCGTTTTTGTGGGGGGGAAGAGGGGACTCGATAGTTAAAACCAAAACGACATCATTTGGTCTTTAAACCAAATGACGTCATTTTACTCTTGAAGCAACTCAACACAATTCAGTCAGTCTTCCGCGACGTTTTCTCTACAAAAACGTCAAGGTTTCTTTTTTACAACATTTTTCTGCTAAAGCATCGCAAAAGGTTTGACAAATCCGCGACGTTTTTATAAAACGTTGCAGAAAATGGGATCTTTTCGTGACGTTTTTAAATCGTCACGAAAACTCTGACCAATTCGCGACGTTGAAATTGTTGTAGTGTATTATGACACATATTGTCTCTAATGTGTAATTTTTGTAGTATATGATGTATTGGGATTGAGTTCAAAACTGTTATATATGATCTACTTGAATTTGGAATGTTAATGACATATATGACTTAATATGATTGTGAAGGAAATAAGTATTTGGAATGCTTAAGTTATATTGATGCCTCAAACTGTTTTTAATGTGATTGTTCTAACATACCATTTCTGTAGAGTATATTCTCGACTATTCGTGGATATGTTCGGGCATATGCACTATGGGTGGGATCATAGTGCATATATTACAACCAAGGTTTCATGTTTAGGAGATTCTAGGGTTTCAATAAGAAATAAGAGTGGAGTTTGGCAATAAGAATAAGATTATCCTGGGTCTGGAACAAAGGTTATTTGGCTATAAGATTAACGTAATTTAAGGCCAAGATAAGGTTTTGTTTTATCTATTATTTTTATTCCTTTTTAGTCAAGAAACAATTTTATAAGAAATAATTTATATCGCATTAAATTTCTTTTTTCTAAATCTGCGAACTCCTAAGTTAGTGTTTCATTTCATCTTTTGTGTTTCTTTCTTAGTTATAGTTTTTACCTTTTATTTTTATTTAATGTCAATGTGTCTCTTTATTATGCATTAATATGATAATTCAATTTTGAAACAAAAGGCAACAACAAGGGAGAGGCATGTTCATTTTTTGCTTTTGAATGTTCTTTATCTAAGCAACGAGAATGAAGACGTAAGTCAAAGTATTAACCTATTGTTGCTAAAAATATATGTGAATCTATATTTATACTGTGTTCCGTTTTGCTTAATTACGTCATTGATTAAGAAATATTAATATACAAAATGGAGATAAAGCTTAGTATTTTTTAAACATGTATTTTACATTTAATGTTGCATTTAAATATCAAAACCTGAAATAAGACTCACAATGGAAAGAAACAGGCCAAGTACGTAAGAGTTGAATGCACTAATTAATAGTACTAGCAACATTTTTATTATGTTAAATGGATAAATCATATTTGTTTCTGCTCATGATCTTTGCATCAATGAGTAACACATAATTTAATTCGTAGTGAATGGATGGAGAAAAATGCAATAGGACCTCTGAAAGATATTACAAAAGGAAGACCGCCTAAGACTGGTGTTCGCACCTACCAATCAAATTGTGCATGGTTATAATTGCCAAGTGGAAGATGTTTAGTCATATGCTTTTCTCATTTTGGCAGCAGAAGTAAATATTGTAAAGCATAACTCTTCTTTTAGAATATTCAATGTCAATCGCGTGAACTCAGCCTTTATGCCCTTTAATGCGAAAAGCCTATGTATCCCATCCAATCTGAATCAATATGCATTTTGTTGCCGTTACGGAAATTAAAACCACCTTTACGTACTTATTAATGTGCCAAACTCCTCAAGTGCCATTTGATTCCCAAAAAGAAACCAAGAATTCCGCTTCTTGGTTTATAGCTTCTACCGAGTGATCTCTTGTACGAGTTAATTAATTATTCCATTGTGTGGTTCTTAAATATTAATTGCTGTACATTCCTTACACGGATGAGTTTGTATCTATGTAACCAGGAGGAATTTAAACAAACCTGAACAAAAGCTAAAACTCCTTGCGTGTATATACGGAATACAGATAGAACAATTCTCAAAGGAAAGTTCATCTGCTTTCTATTGCTATTATTCTCATCATTATATGGCTAAATTCATAGTTGCAAAGATAAAAGTCTTATTCAGACACGGAAGGATAGTTTCACTTTCCTAGTTGAAGCTTGCTTCTTATTTGAATGCGTTTCTATTTTTTTTGGTTGTCTTTTCATTATCTTCACGAGATGAAATGGAAATGTTCATAAAAATGACCTAAATACAAAAAATAAAAAATTTTATGTGGGCAGAGCGAGCATCTTGTTAACAATCGAATCTCAAATCTAAAGTGTATTTTGGTGGCATAATGCTAGCTCTGGACAAAATCCACTTGAATATTTTGGAGTCCTTATTGAGCGCTTATTTGTTTCTTTTTTATTTTTATTTTTGTTTTCAAATTCAGTAAAAAAAATTGTTTGCTTGAGAATTTTGGTTTTGATTTCTTCTTATTTTAAAAAATTATGAAAATAAGAGCTTATGTGGTTATTGTCTTCATTAATCTGCCTTCTTAACTTGTAATATGATCATCCAACTAAATATACAGAGTTTGTTTTAGGTTATTCGATAGCTAAGTTCGGTTAAAGAGCATGATTTAATTGAACATGAATTAAGAGAAAACGGGGATTAATAGAGCTTATTATTAACCTACAATTAATAGGTGTTAGGAGAGTTATGAAAATAACAATTCAATGAAGTATGTTTAATTGTGTGAAAGTCGAGATTGAATTAATGAATAGGCCCCTAACATATTCATCACTTTTCTCATTTTTTATTGAATTCTTTAATTTTCCTTTATTTTGTTATTAAACCAACCAAACCCCCTAACCTAAACACCAATTATTTCCATTTCAAAAGTTAATCGAACACTCGTCGTGGAATCAACCTAGACTTATCACTAGCTATAGTTTTAGGTCTAATTATTTTTTGTACTGTTACGACGCGCTACCAATCCTAAAAGATTAAAGAATCCTAAAGGAGGAAGGACCTAGGGTATATCAATAAGCTGTCCAAGGTGTGATATAGAATCATTGATTTTTAGCTAATGTGCTTAGGTGCTTTTTCGAGATCAATTACAAAGTTCTACAACAAATTTTTGTTTGAGGGTTCTCCGTGATTATGTTTAGTTGTTGTTACACACATAGGAGAGTGTTCATTGAATCGAGTGTGTCTCGTTTCTTTTATTCTTGATTTTGTCACTTGAGATATTCTTTTCTTTATTTCATTCTTTGTTTTAAAATCCTCTATTGTTGTTAGCATAAGTTGTTCATGCTATTAGGTATGAGATTCTCTCACGGGGTTAGTATGAATGGATAGCTTCAAAGATTGAGTAGTATTGGCTCCATAATAGCCTTATATAAGTATATTGTACTACTGTGAATGTTAATTAATCAGGTTAAGGGCCCCACAGATGTAAGCTGTGTGTGCCAAACTGCATTAACAAATTTTTGTGTTCTATGTGTGTGATTTATTTCCTGCATGCTATATTTGTTTGATTGCAACAAGATTTCTGGAAATCGTATTTGCTTGCTCAGTTGCTTTATAAGAATCAACTATAAATTTAAGTTTGAAGCAATCATTATTGAACATAAATTTTCCAAAACTTCGATCTTAGGTTTTTCAATTAGTATTAGAGCTTGGTTCACCTCATCAAAACTTAGTATGTCAAGTTAGTGTAGATTAGTATTTTGCACTCGTGGCTACTAAATAAGGAGCATCGATTACTGGACCACCTTTACTAGCTACTTAGAAATAGAGAATGAAAGTGTTTCTTTAAGAATAAGGGAATAAAGCCTGGACTTCTATGTTGAAAGGTTGAACCTATCCTATGACGGTACTTCAAGATTTGTCTATATGGATAAAGGCTGAAGAAGAGGGAATACTTAGTAACTCTTAAGAAATGTATGCAATTTTCAATATTATAGATGAAGGATGTTTTAGTATGATATCAACATGTGAATTAGCAAAAGAAACTTCCGATACGTTACAAACCATACATGAAGGATCACAATTGGTGATAGCATCAAAACTTCAAATGTTGGTTACTATATTTGAAGAGCTTAAGATGTAGTAAGTGAAACTATTGGAGACTTTAAGGATCACAATTGGTGATAGCATCAAAACTTCAAATGTTGGTTACTAGATTTGAAGAGCTTAAGATGTAGGAAAGTGAAACTATTGGAGATTTTCATAAGCAGTTGCGTGATATCGCTAATCAAGCACATCAACTTGGAAAGAAGTACTTAAATCTAAAACTTCTCAAGAAAACCTCAAGATCATTACCTCCTAGATTTATACAAAAAATTGCAGCTATTGAAGAAGCTCATAAAATTAATAAGTTATCTTTAGATAAGATAATTGGAATTCTCACAAACTTTGAGATGAACCTGTTGAGAGGCAAGTGTGAGAAGAATAAAGGATTGGTGCTTCAAGCAGAAGTTGTCAAACCTATGCATGATTCAGAGGAAAATGAAGATTTGTTGTTGCTAACAAGAAATTTCAACAAGTGGTTGAATAAGGTGAAGAAAGATAAACCTGAGTTTAGGCATAATGGTGGGATGGTGCTTCAAGCAGAAGTTGCCAAACCTATGCATGATTCAAAGGAAAATGAGGATTTGTTGTTGCTAACAAGAAATTTCAACAAGTGGTTGAATAAGGTGAAGAAAGATAAACCTGAGTTTAGGCATAATGGTGGGAGTTCATCCAACTATAACTTCAAACAATAAGCAAAACCTAAAAAAAGGTGAAAAAAAGGCAAAACAGATACAATATCATGAGTGTCAAGGTTTTGGGCATATCTAAGCAGAGTGTGCTCACACTCTTAAATGGAGAAAAGAGAATTCTTACATCAGCATTTGGAGTGAAAATGAATATGAAAGTGAGTATGGTAGCTTAGAAGAAATTATGAGTCATCATGCCACATTGGTTGCTTTATATAAAGAAATTCTAGTTGCTTTTTTAGCAACAATCAGTGAAGAAACTAAAGATGAAGATTCAAATGTTTTAGTATCAAACTCTAATTTTGATAATGATAGTGATGACGTTGACTCAAAATTAAAAAAGAAAGATATCTGCAAAGCCTATGAACTAATGTATAGCAAACAGGCGCATACATGTAAACAAAAGGAGAAGTTAAAAAGGGACAATTCTACCATGAAAGATGTTATTCAAGATCTGAAGATGAAGTTATTATCAACAACAGATGAAATTGATAAAACCAAGCTAAATTTGAACAATACAAATAAATGAATAAGAATATTGAATGGCAATATTGAGAAGCTAGATGAATTGTTGAAAATTCGAACAAACAAAGGAGATTTTCAAGGTGTTGAATATAAAGGTAAATGCTCTCAGGTTAATAATGAGCAAAATGATGAAGTTAGATTTTTCAAAGAAGCAAGATCAATCAAGCAAGAAGAAATTTCAAAAAGAAGTTGTAAGTTTATGCCTACATGTCACTTTTATGGTGTAAAGTCATTGATCATGGTTTTCTGATATGAGTGAGTTTTAATATTTAACCTCGATATTTTGCAAGCATATGGGTCGTTTGTGTTGTACCTAAGGTATCGATCCCAAATGAAGGGTTAATCTAATCCTAGAATCTAAGGTCGAAAACTATTAATCTGAAATTTAATAGACAATAAATTTAAACATGAGAACTAAATAAATCAATCAACCAAATCAAATAACAAAACAATAATTGACAAGTAACACTTAATGAAAACAATCAATGAATAATTATTAAAAATTTCAAATTAAAATGAATAACAAATAATGGAAATTGATTGATTTGTTGAACAATGATAGCATACCCTAGAATTCAACCTAATGAGTTAACCAAAAATGAGAAAGGGAAAATTACCTATCTTTATTGCTAACCTAACTAATTATGATTTATCGAATTAATAGTTCCAGATGATCCTATGACCAATTACTCTCTTTCGAGTTATAATTGAACCCTAAAGCATAAACCCTAATCAGATTATGGGAAGTTGTAATCTCTCAATTACAACTTATCCAAAACCTAATCAGTTCTTAAGTTCTCCAATAAACAATTGGAAACCTATACGTGATCTCTCTAGGCAAGATTTACCAACCTAATTTAATTCTGAATCTATTAAATTACCTAACTCTCATTAGCCTAATTTAATCATTCTTTTCTCGATTTATCAAGATGTGAAGTGCATAATTAAACCACAGTTAATTCAATAAACATGTAAAACATTCGGATTTCATTAAATACAAAAACTATTCCAAAGGTGAGTATAGAATATCAATCAACAATTCAATTTTATCGTCAAACTATATATCCCAATTCTACAATCAAATAAAAGTGAAATACATAGGAAATAGAACTCGTATGGATGATGGGAGGTTGTGACTTCGAAAAGCTTCTTATTATGAGAAGCATGTTGAGTCTGTGTCATCTTCCTATACTCTCTTCCTTATTCTCTTTCTCGATCTCTCAAAGTTCTCTCCTTTAGGGTTTCGTTGTGGTGGCTAATCAAAATCTCCCATCATCTTTTTTTCTCATTCTTTTTATACTTGATGTGTTTGTGGCAGCCCTAGGGTTTTTTCAGGGTCAAAAATCACAAAGAACCTTCAAATTTTGACTTTTCTATGTGTCTGCGTGTCTACTCGATACAGGCCACGATCGTGGGCCATATGTAAGCTCTCTGTCATGATGTGGTAGGAAGGCCATGATCGTGGGCCAAGTTTGATGCTTCTGTCACGATTGTGGCAATTTGGCCACGATCGTAGCCCGTTGTTTTGACCCAAGTCTTTCTAAAACTTCTTCATTCTTTACTGTTGACCCTGAAACACTAACAAGCATATCAAGGTACCTTAAAAATATAGTAATTAAGCTCAAATGCTTTTACTAACCTATAAATACACTTGAATACAAGTAATTCACAAACTAACACAATTTTGTCAAAGACATACTAAATAATCGAATAAACGGATAAACACATATCAAACTATGCCCTAAAACATGATGCATTTTACATTTATCAACATCCCTACACTTAAATGTTTTCTTGTCCTCAAGCAAACAAAACAAAAACTCACAAAATTTTGCACAGAACACAATGCAATAATGAGACGATGACTTCAACTTCATAAAATGAATTTAATTTAAAACACAATCATCCAAGTCATTTCAAATTATTAATATGAAAAATTCGTGTCTTAGGGCTTGAACTAAATATACATATTAATCCAGACTTAAGTCTTAAATTGTTTACCCTTCTCAATTGCACACACTCATTAATAATTCTTTGGTTGTTCAATTTTGTAAGTAAGCCTATGTGCATTTTCATGAAAAGTCAAACTATTACAAGTTTGGTAAGTTTTATTCAAAAACACAATTTTAATTATTTATGAACATAGACTTAGTCTTTTTATGCGGAGGCAAACATTGGTAATGAACATTGATATGGTTACTCAACTAAATCATATTTTTTATTAAGCTACTTGACTGGAATGTCATTTTAGCTTTTTTATGCAAAGGCACACATTTGTGATGTGTGTCGATCTGGTTACTCAGCTATATCACAGTCTCAACTAGCTACTAGCTTTATTCATAACCCAAAGGCCAGCGAAATAGTTGCTTATTTAAAGAATAACAATTTTTTTAAATTACCTGCCTTGTTGTTTTAGCTACTCATTTCCATGAAAAAATACTAGCAAAGCTACTTAGGTTAAGAGGGCCCAAATTATGAATGAATGTGACAATTTAGAGGGCGACATTTAAACACTAAATCCTAATTAAGCAGCATATTTAATCAAAGAACTCCTAGTTCGCTAATAATTCTCTATAACCTAACATACCATGTTTAAAATTAAATTAATTTCGATTCATCTAAGCCATTGTCACATTCACATAATGCAACCTAATAATTATAATATGCAAAATTCATATTCAAATAAAACATATAACCCTCCTTACACTTGAGCAACACATTGTCCTCAATGTGAGAAGGGGACAAACAAACACATAAAGACAAAAAAAAACTTTAATTAAAGTAAAAAAAACAACAATTACAATAAAGATAAAACAAAATAAAAATAAAGACTCAATTTAAAAAGAAAGGGGGTTAGAACAAGTTTAATGGAGATGGAGGTGGTGATGTTGCTGGAGATGGTAATTGAATGCTCTGAGCTTCAAAATAACAATGAATTTGACAAATGTCCCAGCTTTGACGTCGTTGGGTTCAAGCTATCTCCTTCATCCTTCTGGAGTTCCCCATAAGTGTATCCGTAATTACCTTTTTGTTTTTGGAGATTGTGTCCAGTAACTTCTTCCAACCTAGTTTTTCTACATCTTCTTCCTCTTTGAACTCCACACTGGTCGAATCCTCTTCTTGTTGTTGTTGGGTGCTTGAACTTGCTTTACCAGTCCTACCCTTGACTTATATCTTGGCACTAATATCCCAAAGTTCAATATTAGGGACTTTAGTATTTCAACCCGCCATAGATGATGGTGGCTCATAAACTCATAACGGTAGACTGTAAGTCCATTGTACCCAACTCTACTGTAGTTAGTTATCACCAAAACCAAGTAAACCATTCCTAAATTATTGTTCCTCTTCTTTCAAGAAGCAATAATTGTATTAAAATGTTAGTGATTATGCAAACTGAGATGCTATGATCCATGCTCCACAACATAAACAGTTCCTTCATCAAACACTTATTGGTTTCTGTTTTGTCAAAAACTGCTTGGCATATGAATTTGTGCATCAACAAGTGTTCATGACTCCTAATAATGTTGTTGTGTCTGTTCTTAACTTCGAAACGCTCTAACCCAATTAGTTTTGTCTAGTAGGGACTGACACAAAAATCGTCGTGCTGATCCAATATGGAAGACTAAGAGAAACCAAAAACTTCATACATAGTGTCATAATCAAGTCCATAGGGTTGTCCCCGCAACCTAAAACATAGTTCCCTAAGTTTGCTCGATTCATATTGAAAAGAAGTAAAAAATTATAAGGTCAGTCCTTCGTAAATTGGGAATTGAAATTGAATGAACTGACCTCGTTGAATTTTCTCAACTAAGCTCTAGACCTTGTCTTGCAGTTCTAATCAATCTAAAGTTTCGAAGTGAAAATATTTTGGAACCATAATTTGTTTACTATAAAGGGAATGGAATCGAGTACCTTCCCTATCTGAGAAGATCAAGAAAGGTGCTTTGTAATCAGTTGCTCTGTTCCTCTACCCTCATCCAGAGACTTATGTTCATCCCGCTGATTGATCACACTTTACTATTTGCTTGAAACGTGACATATTGGCTTGTGAGTCAGTGGTAGTCAAAAGAAATTTGGAGGTTTGAAATTTTGTAGAGAGAAGTGAGAGTATTTGGAGAGATAAAGTGAAAATGAAAGTGAGTGAAAAAGTGAAGTTAGAAATGTATTTATAGGTGATTGGATAGTAAAATGGTAAAATTTTAAGTTAACTGCACGTGTCTGCCATTTTTACCTTACCATAGGCGATGGAAAGGGTAGAATTGTAATTTGGAAAGGGCTAAGAGGGTTTAGAATTGTTCTAATATGTTCATGCATACACATATACGT
>JANVCQ010000232.1:17990464-18006787 GCA_025531925.1 Erythroxylum plowmanianum | reverse complement strand
ATTAGTGTTATTTTATTCTTGTATACATTTATATTTCAACAATTCCTGCAAAATAGTGCTTGTATTTCAGTGGGCCCTAATTTGCTATTACTATTCTTCTGATTGTAATGTGATCACTGAAAGTGTTTACGAATAAAATTGGGCCCAATTTGATTATGGATTGTGGTATATTAAATGGCTAAATACTGTTGAGTGTTTTTTTATGGCTAAAAATGTTTACAAATTAAAGCAGGCCCAAATTGTCTACTGATTTCCGCGCATGCGATTATATCCCAAAAAAAATAAAATAAAATGTCATACTGAGTTTTTGACGGTATTCGAATGCTCAGCATACCACCCTCATGAGACACGGGCTCGGATATCACCCACGATGTCGGGTTTGGGTCTTGCGGGAGTGGGATGCTACACTTCTCCACTTTTCCGAAATCACTTCTTAGCTCTTTGTGATCCTTTTACTTCTCTTTGTTTACTTCATTGATCACCTACTTCACGTTGACGTCTTATGACTTCCTGATTATACTGAAAATGTAATAACCCAATTATGATATTCAAACTTCTAAAAACAACCAAGGACATTGAAATTCCACGGATTGCCTCCCATGCAACGCTTCTTTTAATGTCAGTAGCTTGATGCAGCTCTTTTGCTCATGGTGGTTCAAATGAGTCTTGATCATGGGCTAAGTCTGATGCTTCTATCTTGATCATGGCAATTTGGCCACGATTATGGGTTGTCCTCTCTCGCTTATGTTATAATCGTGGTGACGGTCCACGATAATAGCCTGTTGTTTCGATCCAAGTCTTTCTGAAACTTCTCCTTTCTTCGCTATTGACCCTAAAACACTAACAAACACATCAAGGTACCTTAAAAATAGAATAATTAAGCTTAAATGCTTGTACTAACCCATAAAAACACTTGAATACAAATAATTCACAGACTAACACAATTCTACCAAAGACATATTCTAAATAATCGAATAAATAGATAAACACATATCAAACTATGCCCTACTATAAGCTGTTACAAATGCGATTCCATAATGCTTAAAACTAAAAATCCAGACATTCTTGGAAGAACATCCAACAGCAGTGACTACCAAAGCAGATTTAGGTAGAAAGAGGCAGCACTTGTGGCTCTTAAATCTATACGTGGATTTTCTAATAGTGAATGGTACTTTGACAGTAGATGCTCAAGTTATATGACAAATAAAAGAAGCTATTTGATGAATTATTGAAGTTGTACGGATGGTCATGTTACATTTGTTGAGGGAAAGATAGCAGCAGTGATTAGTAGAGGAACTCTTTGCATGGATAGATTGCCTCGTTTCAAAAATGTGCTTCTTGTGGATGGTTTAAAAGCTAACTTAGTGACTATTAGTTTACTTTGTGATGATGGATTGTTAGCCAAGTTCACTAGAGATGAATGCAAGGTGTTAAACTAATAAGGAGACTATATAGTAAGCAAAAGAAGATCGACTAATAATTGCTACATATTGCAGATTATTACTTCCAACAATTGAGCCATATATGATGATATGACTCTATGGCACCAAAAGTTTCGCCATATAAATTATAACCTCATCAACAATTTGAGTAAATCTAAAGTAATAAGAGGTTTGCCTATATCGAACAAAGATGACAATATCATTTAAAGTGCTTTTCAAATGAAAAAATATATGAGAGTAAGACATAAGAAAGTAAGAAACACTACAAATTCTCGAGTACTAGAATTGATTCATATGGATTTGTTAAGCCTAACACAACATGCTAGTCTTGGTGGGATGAGATATGTCTTGACATGTAGCAACCAATGGATGGGAAGAGTGCATTCTTGAATGGATTTCTACAAGAACAAGTATATATTAAGCAACTAAAGGGTTTCATTGATCCAATGCATGTTGATCATAGTACAAGCCCAAAAAGGCTCTTTATGGCTTGAAGCAAGCGCCAAGAGTTTGGTATGAGAGACTCACCCAACATTTACTCAATTCAAGATATGTTAATCCTAAAAAAATGCAGATCAAATTTAATGATTGCATAAATATATGTCAATGATATAGTGTTTGGCTCCACTCATCTAAATATGGTAGATAGATTTGTAAAGATGATGCTAAACGAGTTTGAGATGAGTATGGTAGGAGAGTTGCATTTCTTTTTAGGACTATACATTAAGCATGTAAAATATGGCATCTTTGTGTCTCGAACCAAATATACAAAAATTTTGTTGAAGAAATTTGGGCTTAAGAGTGTGCACCATACTAGAACACCAATGAGGGTCTCAACAAAGATGATAATGGAAAAAGTATTAATGTGTGTCTATATAGAAGCATCACTAAGAGCTTGCTTTATCTAATGACGAGTCAATCTGATATTTATTATAACATGAGAGTATGTCCACACTATCAATCCAACCCCAAAAGTCTCACTTGATAGTAGTAAAGTGGATTATCAGATATGTGAGTGGTACTTCAGAGTTTGAATTACGATACTCACGTGATTCTACTACTCATTTGGTTGGTATAGTGATGCGGATTGGAGTTGAAATTTAAATGATAGAAAAAGGGCTTTTCTTTATTAGAAATAATCTGATTTCATGGTACAACAAGAAAAAAACTCCATCTCACTGTCAACAACAGAAGTGGAGTGTATCGTAGTTAGTAGTTATTGCTCTCAAAATTTGTGGATGAAGCAAATGTTGGAAAATTATAGAGTTGCTCGAGATGTTTTGATTATCATGTGTGACAATAAGAGTGCTATAGACATCTTTAAAATTCTGATTTAGCATTTAAGAACCAAATATATTGATTTGAAGTATCATTTCATTCAAGAGCTAGTGGAGACTAAAGTTGTAGTTCTTTCCTTTGTAACAACTAAGAAGTAATTGATCAATATTTTTACCACCTCATGACTCTATAAGGTTTGAATTTATTCGTGGGGCACTAGGACTTTGTGCTTTACAACTTTTAAACTTATTGAAGTACCAAAGAAAAGGCCATAAAAGGGGTAAGGGTATTTGGCGGAATAGGGGCAAGGGTATTTTACCCTATTTTTTCTACTCCATTACAACCTCTGTCCTCTTCTTGTTTGGCTTCCTACTGTGATCATTAGCTTCTTTTAGCATTGATTTGCCCTAAGGGCGAGATAGAAACTTGTTTGTATTTATAGTTTTGTTTGTGACAGTTGACTATTGACTTAATGTTGACCTTGACTTTGATTTTTTGATATCTTTTATCATGATCGTTTATTTCGGAGGGGTTTCCATTTTTTTTGTTCGGGGGGAGATTTTGATGTGATAAATAACGCTAAAAAGGGGAGATTGTTACAATATTCTATGTTTGGCATTATTTGTATTTTAATTTATTTAGGATATCTTTTACAATAAGAAAGTTGATTTGGTATAAGATTATATTGTCTTAGAATGTGTAGAATTCTAGAAGTTAAGATATTTATGGAAGCCAGGAATCCTAAAAGAATAAAGAATCCTAAAGGAGGAAGGACTTGTGGTCTATCAATAAGCAATCTATGGTGTGATATAACATCATCGAATTTTGACTACTGTGCTTCGGTGCTTTTCAGAGATCAATTGCAAGGTTATACAGTAGACTTTTGTTTAAAGACTCTGTATGATTATGTTTTAATGTTGCTGCACACATAGGAGAGTGTTCATTGACTCAAATGCATTTAGTTTGTTTTACTCTTGATTTTATCACTTGAGATATTATTTTCTTTGTTTCATTTTTTGTTTTAAAATCCTCTATTGAAGTTAGCATGAATTGGTTATGCTATTGGGTGTGAGATTCTCTCACGGGGTGAGTATAAGTGGACAGCTTCAAAAAGTGAGTAGTGTCGACTCCGTAATAGACTTGTATAAATCTGTTGTACTATTATAAATGTTGGTTAATCTAGGTAAAGGTCTCATAGATATAAGTTGTGTGTGTCAAACTGCGTTAACAAATTTTTTGTGTTTTGTGTGTGTGATTTATTTGTTGCGCGGTTAATTTGTTTGTTTGCAAAAGAATCCTAGTAATCGCAATGGCTTGCCTAGTTACTTTGTGAGACTCAACTGCAAATTTCGGTCATGATAGAACAAAAATTTTGTGAAACTTCAACCATGGGTTTTCAAAAACTTTATTTGTGTGTTAAATCACCATTATAGTAACATGCAACAAATGAAGGATGACTGGATACGTGGTTGGAATTCGAATATTCAAAAGGCTATTTGAATTAAAACGGGAATTAAACGTGAACCGTTAATTCAAACACACTCATCGCCGGGCTTTACTCCATTAGCAACATCTATAGCTATGCCTTGATTTGAAGTCTCTGTCAGTTGGCTGGTTTGTGATATTTCCATTCCTTTGTTTATATCTGATTGAATATCTTTGCTCTTACCCCATAAGACAAGATAGAGCCCGGTGACAATCACAGCTGCTCCCATGATCCTGCAACAAATTTAGTTTCTTATTTCATTCATATAGTTAGCAGAAATTCTTTAATCATGTAAAATTTATAATTTTTTATTATGTTTAAAATGTAAATTCTAGCTCACCTTCCCAAGTACATGACCTCTGATAGCAGAAAGGACCCCATAATTGCAACAATAACCATACTCAAAGGATTGAAGGCCGTAACAAAAACCGGTCCTTTAACCTTCATTACCATTCCTTGAATACAATAAGCAACCCCAGAACAAATTACTCCCTGCGTCCAAATATTTTATGCAAAATTTTACAATTCTGCACCATATCTATGAATAAGGGATAATTAATTACAAAATGTTCAATCTTTTGAAAATTTTTTAATGCAGTGTCAATGTTTTAAAAATTTTCAATTCAAGGATCAAATTTTTAAAACTTAAATAATTCAATTCAAAATATTAATTTTGCCGATATGACTAATATGTAATATTCACATATTATTTATAGACATACAACATCACCAAAAAATAACTTTTTGAACTAAATTAAAAAAATTTGAAATGGTTAGATGTATTTAAATCTATTATCTCTATAAATAATTAAGCATTTTAAAATATTCTCTCTTTTCATGACGTATACACTAGACAGAACAACATTATCTATTAAACAATTGTACATACACTATAAACAGCAGTCAAAAGTTTTGCGTCGAAGTGTATGGACCAGGCTGAAGGATTGCCTCGTTCCATTACAACAGCAAGGATTGAGCCTTCAATAGCCCCCATCAGGCATATTAAAACTGTCAAAGAAAGTTCAGCTGGGTACGATTTTAGTGTTATTGCCTGTAAATTACAATCAGGAAACGTCCGTTAATAATCTTGGGAACGTATACTACAACGAAAACAAGTAGGCGCTAATTTATTGGATACCTGGAGAATAATAAAACCAGCCCAGCAGGCGGTACCTATAGAAACCATAAGCGCTCCTTTAAGAGGATCTTGCTTAGTTGTTAAGTTGGTCCAATGCTGTTGATTATCGTATCCTCGGGTCCATGGAAGATCCAGCTTTGTTCCTTTAAACAGGGTCATTATCATTGCTCCTCCCACTGTTACCACAGTGCCCAATATCTTTGCCTGGCTGTGTAATTTCTTTACATCGACCTTCTCAAGCCTACAGCACAGAGCACCATAAACACAAACTGCATAGAAGTAACCTTGATTAGCTTACATTTTAGTGGAGTTGTTGATTGCTACGTACCTACAGGCCCAAGCCAAAAGAAATGTCAAGGCCGGAAGGATATTGCACATGGCAGAACTGAAAGTTGCGGTGGTATACTTCATGCCCGTGTAGTACAAGTTCTGGTCAATTGTTGGCCTGTGCAATCAGTAAAGATGTAAGGTGATGCATATTTAAGAATATGCTCTTGAAAATGTAAAAATTTTGAGATTCTCACTCTAATAATCCCATAAGCACTATCTTTATAAAGGTGGACATGGTCATCTTAGGTCTAATCTTCCTGTCAAACAAAGTTAATGAATGTGATTAACTCGATATGTGTACATCAGCAAGGTCCAACCTTGGAATATATATATGATTGGCAGAAATGTAAGGGTGAAGGAGTTTAGAAATAAAGATTTTAGACGGACCTATCGAAAACAATGGCAAAGGGAGCAATGGCACTGGCGGCGACGATTTGCCTGTATACTACTAATACATGTTGGCTTGATCCTTGATTTAGAGCGACCTTGGCAATGATGGCCATACCAGAATATCCAAACTGCAAAAATATGACAGCCAAAAAAGGCTTTGCTTTCCTACAGAAATCATGAAATGAGGACCCCATCAGCTTATTTCAATCCACTCAACCTGAGGATCTTATGAGCAGTTATGAAGCAGAGGATCTACTAATTGCTTATATAGAGGTATTCTCATGTTTTATAAAAAGGAGTCCTTTTATCGAGTCT
Source organism: Erythroxylum plowmanianum (assembly GCA_025531925.1). Lineage (NCBI taxonomy): Eukaryota > Viridiplantae > Streptophyta > Magnoliopsida > Malpighiales > Erythroxylaceae > Erythroxylum > Erythroxylum plowmanianum. Next base: position 18,000,408 of record JANVCQ010000232.1, on the reverse strand, counting down.
AGGGACTCCACTAGAAGTCGTATTCCTCACAGCACGATTAAGATCACATCTCTCAAATATTAAGCTCACTACAATAAGCTGCCATTTTTTTCATTGAGTATGAAACATTAGTTTAGTTTGTTGAAAAAGGAGTGGAGAAGATAGGAAAAAAGAGTGATTGCGCCAATCTAGACATTGACCACCAAAGTGATCCCTGTGGTTTTGACTTACACGTAAACCTTGTATACATAATGCTAAAGCATGAAGTGGATAGGACTGGTTTTGGGATGGGATGGGAGGTTTTTAGCGTTGCTTTCACTTCGATGGTAACTGAATTGGCCAGCTAAACAAGAATATTCCATTTCATTAGATATGCATTTTAAGTGCCGTTCTATTTGATTTTTACTTTGTGGGTGAAAAATATAAACATACTTAGTGGGTGAAAAATACAAATTTCTTTATACTTATTCTAAAATTACCTGAGAAATAATTTGTAATATTGAAAATTCTTTTACAAATTTTTATCAAATTATTTAAATCAAAATTATAATTAAATTCATATTAAAATAGTTACGTAAATTTTGATACGGATTCAATTCATGACAATTTTTGTTCAAATAATTTTATAGATATTTAACAAAACTTTATTTTGAAAATTCTTAATTCTACAAAATTTTCTTTAAATAATTCAAAATAATAAAGAATTTTATAATAAGTAAAATCACAAGATAACTTTACGTTTGTTTTGACATTTTAAGAATTTTTCTAATTAATATTTTAATGTGTCTACATAAATTATGAAAAAAATCTCACCTATTAATAAACAAATAAGATATGTATTTTAAATTAAGAATTCCTTTAAGAAACTATCCTCATTTCTTTTTAAAATTAGAATCAATCATAATAATATCATGTTTTTAGATTGACAAGTCATTACAATAGAAGGAGCTTTTGATGACGAATATTTTCGTCGCTAAAAGCCAAAAATTCGTTGTCAAAACTTTTTAGGTGAAACATATTGCACTGATAGTTTATCTAATTTAGTGGTCCATGCTGCATCTAGAGATTTGTTCACTATATCCTCTGCAAGTTTAGTTATAACCAAGAAGTTGTTGGAAGAAGGCGTTAAGAACCCAACACCTAAGGGAAGATCATTGACGTTTTCAATTGATGCCTTCGAACGTACAAGGGCCCTTCTTGAGAATCTAAACATAGTGAATCATTTATCTTTACCGATTTTCATGTCACTTGGAATTTAAAAAAATAATCATTTTATTTCCTTTTCAATAGAATAAACACGAAACTTTATTTATTGTTATGTTTGTAAGAATTTTAGAAATAGCCTTTCTACTAGTTAGAGGTAAGGCTGCATATTACTGAACTTTCTCATTTTCTACGTATTAGTGAGATTCATACTAGGTGTGTTGTTGTTGTTCTCACTACAATAAATTAATACATTCCACGACTTTTTATTGATAAAATGTTGTAGATTGTAAAGACTTTTCATGATGTTTAAAAAACGTCACGAAAAGTTTAAACTTTCCACGACCTTTTATAAAAATGTCGCATATTTATAACATTTTTTGCGATATTTTTTTATTAAAACATCACGAAATAGATGATGTTTGCCTTTTGTTTACTTAATATTTAAAAATTTGTCTCGCGCTTTCATCTTCCACTTTCTTTTCTGATGTTTCTTCTTCCCCAATTTTTCTCTGGTTTCTTCTCTCTGCCTACTTCCCACCCAAATGTGAGGCCTCTTGTAGCGCCACTCCTTCTTCCTCCACTAAGAAGCCCAAGCGTTTCGAGATTAACAGACTCTTTAAAAGTGTGTAATTTAAATCCAGCTTGGCTTTGAATTTCTTTATGTGTTTTGCATTGTTTTAGGGGTGATTGTGTTTGGGAATCGAGAAAATGGGGCTGATTTCTGGGACATTCTTGGGGATGGCATTCGGTATCGTGTTTGATGCTAGGATGGAAGCTTATGATGGGGTATTAAGGCACTAAGAGAGTGGCTAAAGTGTGTGAAATTTTTGTTTTCTTGTTTTTAATTCCAATTTGTATGTCAATTTCTTGTTTGACTTTTTGCAACAATCAGTTGAAATGGAATTTGAGTGCTAAGGTGTCTACGCCTCATTTCTATTGGAGTTCTGTATGTTTTAGAGTCTTCAAAGATTCAGATGTATGCATGGAATGATTGTGGGGTAATGTATATAATTTGGTTAACTGGGAACTAGAGAAAGTGCTTTTCATAGGGCAATTTGTTGTTTTCCTGAATCTAGACCAGTTTTAAGAAAATATGGTTTCTGTTAAATTTAGCAATTCAATTTTTATGCCAATTCTTATCTGACCTTTTACAACAATGAATTAATTTTGAATTTGAGTGCTAAAGTGTCTATGCCTTGATTTTGTTAGAGTTCTGTGTGTTTTAGAGTGTTGTAGGATTAAGATGTGAGGGTGAAATGATTGAGTTGAAGTGATTGTATGTCTAATCTGGTTAACTAAGAACTAGAAAAGCTAAGTATCACTTTTTAGGCTTTTCTTAGAGCATTTGTTGTGTTACTTCAATCTAGACTAGTTTTGGGAAAATCTAGTTTAGATGTTAAATTTAACAATTTAATTTTTTTAGATTGAGTACTTCTCTGGTTTGTTAAAGAGTTCCTATGATGAGCAAATAGTGGGAAAGTAAATGGTGGATATGAAATGGAAGAGAAGTGAAGATGAAATCAGAATGTATTTTCTTTTCTCTCAAGGACCTGAATTGACTAGTTATACTTTCTTGTGTAGGCAGCTGATGTTAAAGTTCTTACTTGGAGGCAGCGAGAGTGAATGAGTGGGTTGTCACTGAAAAATTAGGTGATGCTCTTAAGACAAAGTTCACTGTCAAAACTCCTAGGAAGTCTCAGCTCAAGATAGGAGAAAGGTACACTTCAGAAGCTACTCGTCTAGTAATTTATCATTAGGAAATATTGGAATTGAAGATTATGGTATTGTTTTAATAAAGATTGATACTCAAGGAACTTTTAAGAATTTAGGGATTAGGAAGTGAAAACCATTATGTATATGGTACAAACCAATATCGAGAGAAAATTTTCTTTGTAAATTTAATTCATGTAGTTGATGAATGTCTCTTTGCGGGAGCTTATTATAGACTCCATTTACTAAAGTTTGGTGTTGGAGGCTACCTAATTCTCTTTACAATTGTTGATTAATTCCCTAGCAAAGATAGCAAGTTAATTCACGATTGATTGCATCTGAATACCTGGAGAAAAACATAGACCTTTTGGATGTTTTGGTTGCAAGGTAAGCCATTATTCCAAGAACTTTTAACAGTATTGCTACTTGGTTAGATAGCAAGCAGTTAAGGTATAACAAGTATATATATGGTATTATCTCTTATAACTGTTCCCCTAGACTTGTGGGGTTAACAAATGTATTTATGAATTTTCTGTTGACATTATGATCTGTCTGTAAGAATTGCTAAACCTATCAAATTGAGTGGCTCAGGCCCACCGATCTCTCATCTCTTCTTTGCAGATGATCTCGTCGTTTTTACTGAAGCGATGGAGGAGCAGGCTCGGGTTTTGGCCTGTACTTTAGAGATCTTTTGTGCAGCCTCTGGTCAACAAATTAGTCAAGCCAAAACTCGTATCTACTTTTCTAAGAATGTTCCTCTAGCTGACATCAGACGCTTTAGCCAGATCCTCCTGGTGCCTTGTACGATTAATCTTGGATGGTATTTAGGTGTTTCGTTGCTTCATGAGCGCACGATTAGACAGACATACCAGTACATTTGGACAAGGCTCAACAAAGCTATCTGGGTGGCGCGGTCGTTTGCTGTCTCTTGCAAGATGAGTAAACTTGACCAAATCGGTTATTTCCTCGCTTCTGATTTTCATAATGCAGACGGTTCGCCTCCCACATCAGTTGTGCGATGATCTAGAAAAGATCATGCGTGATTTTATTTGGGATTCGATCGTCGACTCTCGAAAATTGCATCTGGTGAATTGGGACTCTGTTTGCCAGCCTAAAGCTACCGGGGGTCTGGGTATTAAACGCATCCGATCCATGAACAACGCTTTACTGACAAAGTTAGGCTGGGCTCTACTTACTCAGCCTCATGCCCTATGGGTTCAAATTATTCGTGCTAAATATCAACTTGACACTAATCATATACCGTGCACGATAGATAGGGCAGGGGCTTCCATCATCCGGAGGGGGATTCTTGCTTCCTAGTCGGTCGTCAGGTAAGGATGTACATGGCATTTGGGGGATGGTCGACGTGTCCTCTTTTGGCTGGATAACTGGGTCCCAAGCTGGGGATCTTTAGTCCAAGTGGCTTCCGCTAACATTCTCGATTGGATTCTTCATGCTGCGGTTGTGGATTTTACCAATGCAGGGGGACAGTGGCTTTGGCATCTGTTCGAAGCCTACCTTCCTTCTTCGATTTGTGTGGAGTTTGCAGCTATGTGGTCGGTCTTTGAAGGTGGAGCGGTCAATAGCCTTACATGGGGGTTGACTACACATGGGCGGTTCACTGTGGAGTCAGCGTACGACCTTATTGAAGGCCATTCCTCAGACCCCCATCACAAACTCTGGGAGACTATATGGAAGTGGGCTGGATCTCAGCGGATCCGGGCATTTCTCTGGCTTCTCACTAAAGGAAAACTGCTGACCAATCAGCAGAGAGTTACTCGTCATATTGCCATGGCTAACGGTTGTCCGGCCTGTGGCCAAGCCGAGACTTCGATTCATGCAGTCAGGGACTGTGCGCGCGTGCGCGGTCTGTGGAGGCAGTTTTCTCCAGAGGTCCTAGGTTCTGGATTCTTCTCGTAGGATGGGAAGACGTGACTACTGACTAATCTTCAGCGACCCACTACCACCCAGCAGGTTGCCTAGCCCATTATTTTTGTAGTTGCTTGCTGGTACCTTTGGAAATGGCGAAATAGCATCTTTTTTGATACTGATTTCACCTAGCTGACTGAGGGATTAAGGATCATTGTGGCTTACGTGAATTGGATTACGCACGCTTGGGTTACAGAAGGATGCGTTTTCCCATATTTGGGGTTACCGGTTGGCAGTTTGGTGGGCTGGGCCATACTAGAACCGGGGTGGGTGAAAATGAATTCGGATGGCGTCGTACAACAAAAGGGTTTGTTGGTCACTACGGGGGGGGTTTAATCAGAGATTGCTGGGGTAAGTGGTGTGCCGGGTTTCAGTAGAATCTGGGTCAGGGTTCATCGTTGACTGCAGAACTCTAGGAAGTCTACTCCGGACTTCAACTAGCCTAGGACATGGGCTTTCGGCGTATTGTGGTCAAAACTGACTCGCTTGAGGTTATTAATATCCTCTCGTCTTCTAATACTGTTCTGACTAAGAACCAATTTTTGGTGACATGTATCCGATGGCTCCTTAACCAACTTTGGGAGGTCCACCTTCAGCATACCTACTGCGAAGGGAACTAGCGCGCTGACAGCCTGACAGCTGCTACGTTCCTTCGGAGTTCAGGTTTCCATTTTCTTCGTGAGTCCCTGCTGGGTGTTCTGGAATAGCTACATCGAGATGAGCACGGGGCACTGTATTCTAGAGCCTTGTATTAGCTAGTGTGATATTTCCTTTGTGTAATCAAAAAACAAAAATCTAACTACAATCTTTTACTACTTGCATATATCATTACATTATATTGCCTACAATTTTCAAATTTTTTATGTGTTATTATTTTGTTATTAATAAATATTAATGATTAAGTATAGCAGTCAACTTAAATTTATTGATTTTTAATCTTATTAATATGTTAAATTTTAGGTATGTTTATCTTTTTATATCCAAAAAGAGAATTTATAGACTTTTTATTCATTGACTTATATTTAAACAAATTTAAAACAATTCCATGAAATCGTCGCTAAAGATTTTGCTTTTCCGACGATTTGTTAAAACATCGCCAAAATCATGACTTTTGACGGCGAAATACTATATCATCACCAAAAATTTACATTTGCCGAAGATTTACAATTTGTGACAAAAAAGACGTCTGATATATATTGTAGTGAGCTTTGATTACCGCATACTTAAAAACAAAATAAGACAAAGTTAAAAAGATGCAGTTTAGGGGTCAAAACTCATATCAAAATTTAGGATGGTTATTCTATTGCTGTTATAATACAAAATAAGTCCTAAAAATCTTTTGCAAATAGATGAAAAAAACTTTGGAGTTTTTTCATCATATTAGATAAGTTCTGCTTTTCTGGATAATCCAAAAATAGATATAAGTAAATTTTTTTTTCCTTTTGAAAAATGATATAAAAAGAATCTTTGTAATTGCACAAATGCTTTGTTTATTATTCTATATATGATTGGAATAAGCATCCGTACAGATCAATCTTTGGGGTATCCAAACATTGTCATTGTTGAATTTTTGTAAAAATCAAATAGTTATTATGACATCATATCCATTAACACACTATCGATAAGATTATTTACGATGTAAACAATTTTTCCTTACGCGGATGACAAAGTTCTTGAATAGAATGGTATCTCAGTCCGCGCATAGTTAAAATTCACCTCCAAAATAATGCCCATTGAACATAATCGGTAAATGCCGGTGCATTTGTGACTATTCCATCATGAAATATAGATTTGCACTTGTGTCTCTTACTTGTAAAGCTTCTTCCACTAAGTGTTGGAAAATTCAACGCATTAATTTAAACCAAAGAAGTCTGCTCATGGTCTCTGATAGAGATTTGTGTAGTTGAAATTAGTGGCTCTAATTTAAAGCCAGTGAGGCCATTAGCCTTTCAGCTTTTGATTAATTGCCAACTTCTTTCCCCATGATTCTACAAACTATATTATTTCCCCTAACCCAATTGCAATCCATCTCATCTTCTCCTAAGTAAATGGATCCGTCGTGACGTGAGCTTGTCTTGGTCCAAAACATTCATTATGCATGAATTCATAAAATTTCAAGTACGACAACATGATAAATAATTATTACACTAGGACAGAACATTACAAACGCGTAGAATTTATTAGCACTATCTTAGACATAATGGCGCTAAAAAACTGCCTCTCTAAAATCTATTGATGTTCGCCCGTAGTTACAAGATAACGCAAAATTGGAAATCCTAGTATGCTTCTTTTACGGCCTATGACTAGCAATCTTAGATTCATCAGATCGAGTCACGCAGCACTGATTTTTCAACTTTACAATCGAGTTATGCAACTTTTGTAGTTGTGATCTCCACCATGACTAAATTAGAAGGTTCTGAGTCAGTGCCAAGCAGACGCACAAATTAACTTGTACCTCAAGAAATTTACATGTATAGGCGTATGGTTTCTATTTGCACTTCAACTTGATCTCTACAAGAGATGAACCTGTCACGCCTGGTAATAGTAATGTTTGTCTGGAATCGCCAGGCTCCATTATTTAACCAAGAATTCAGAGAAAATAAAGTTAAGTAGTTCTAGATAAGATTAAGCAGAGAAAGCATTTTTCAAGAAAATTATTGGAAATCTGGACCATATAGATATAGACAGAAGATGATCCTTTTTGAGGTTCATTAACTAGTAGTTGACGCAACCACAACTGTAAAGCTTACAAATATAGTTCAAAAGGTAGTATTTGCATGCGCCAAGGCATTCATTCCCAGCTAATTTTAGTTTTTTGTTTCTTCTCTGAAAATGTGCTTCTTTTATGTACGTGTAGCGTTGGATATTAAAGATATCGGAAAAGAACAAGTCATACTTTAGTTTATCTATAGATATAGCAAACCCATAACAGACGGCTATAAAAGCTCAAGCTTGGTAATGAGTTCCACGCATCCTTTCGAAACTAACATGAATAAGTTAACAAAATAAAGAGGCCCTTGCCTTCATTCTCTTTTCTCCCTCCTTTGGTCACGTATCTCCCTCTTTGGTCAGCAAAAGAATGTGAAAAGGGCACGCTATGGCTTTTTCTTAACTTAAAAAGAAATGTTATACTTGAATTAAAAACGGGTCTTCTAATTCAAACCAAGCAATTAAAGCAAAGCAGGTTGCACTACAATAAATGTCACTTTTGGCTACGTTTTAATTTGCTTCGATTTTAAATTTGTAGCTAAAAGTAAACTTTTGGCTACGAAATTACAAAATCATAACTAAATGTCACTTTTTAGCTATGAAATTTAAAATCATTGCCTACTGAAATAGAACCTCTAAAAATATTAATTTTGACTTTGTTTTAACTTGCTACGATTTCAAATTTGCAGCTAAAAGTAAACTTTTGGCTACAAAATTAAAAAATCGTAGCTAAAAGTAACTTTTGGTTACAAATTTATAATTGTCACCTAATGAAGCAGAACTTCCTACATTTTAATATTCTACAAAATTAGAAAATTGTAGCTAAATTTAACATTTTGGCTACGAAATTTAAATTAAAATCGTTGCCTATTGAAGGAGAATCTCTTACATCTTAATTTGCTACAGCTCCAAATTAGTAGCTGAAACTAAACTTTTGGTTATGAAAAAAGAAACTTTTTAGCTATGAATTTAGAATCAACTACTATTGAAAGAGAACCTCCTATATTTTATTTTGATATGATTTTAAATTCATAGCTAAAACACAACTCTATCCTAGATTCTTTCAGCTATATTTTTCCACAATGAAAATCTTTTGTAGCAAAGAAAATAACCCCAAAATCACTTAAATCATCGTTTTCTTTTATTCGATAACCTAACTGACTACTTTGTTTCCTCTCATTATTTCTTCTTCTCTCATCATATTGGCTACAAAGCTACTCTTATTTTGGCTCCAATTGTGATAGTCTTCTTCTCTAGTTCTAATACTCTCCTATTTTGATTTCGATTGTGGTTATCTTGGCTTTAATTGTGATACGCCAATTGTGGTAGTCTTCTTCTCTAGTTTTCATATACTTATTTGGTCTCTCACTTTCACTCTCTCTTTGTCTTGTTTTCTTTTCGAGTTCTTCAACCACGTCTTTGGTACTCCTCTCTCAGGTTCACCATTCATAACTCCTCTACTATTGCTATGGAACCTGTAACTATCCCACTGATTGAGCCTAAGTTTATCTTATAAATTGGCTACACTTTCATGGTTGTTAATATACTTTTTGACTCTTAATTCGTGATTTTGTGCTTAAATTAGTCCCTTACGGTGAGCTTATATTTTATGAAATTTGTTAGTAAAATTGTTGCAAATTGACATTAATTGCATTATAATTTTTCTAAGAGCAATTAATACTGCAAATTGTTATTTTGTATTGTAAGAGAAAAGGGAGTCAAAAGGATCAGAAAGCCAACAGGACGTGAGCTCCTGCACGCACGTCGTGACGCATCCAGAAGAAGGCACGTCGCGGCGAAAACTAATTATCTCGCCGCGGTGCATCAATAGGCAACAACGCACTGCGGCGTCGATTAATTGTTCCGCCGCTGCGAGCGATCCAAGAAGTACACGTCGTGGCGCAGCTCCTTCCTCGTTGCGGCGAACGGTCGGGTATCCAGACTTAATTTAAAAAATTCTCTCACTATTTCGACCCGACCCGCGACCCATCCTATAAAAACCTTGCCAAATTAGGTTAAAAGGGGGATCGACATTCGGCAGAGGGAGGATACACACAAGTTGAGAGAGAACAAAGAAGAAAGAAGAGAGACTCACGACCTTACCACCTAGGGTTCCCTTTGGGGTTCCCTGGGGACAATTGTTGCATAGGTTTATTCTTTCATTTCCACCGCCGACTCCACCATGAGTAACTTGGATTCATTACGAGTTGTGAAGTTTCCGGTTGTAATGGCATTTATTTTCTCCTGAAGATGTAGTGACGGCTGGAGTTTATCGAGCTTCAAAGGGAAGTAGCTTAATCTGTAGTTTAGCTATGGTTTATGAATGCCTAAGTCTAGGATTTGTAACTTGTAGTGAAGCTACTTGATTATAGTCTAATCAAATGTTGGACATTTAATGTGTTGTTTGGATT
>JANVCQ010000232.1:17961372-17975236 GCA_025531925.1 Erythroxylum plowmanianum | reverse complement strand
ATGTATAATTATCCCATGGACTTTATCATATACATCTAAATATGTACAAGATAAAGAATGCCTTTAAATAATTTGTCTCTAAACTATAACCAAATCGATTGGCTATAAGACATAAACCAACAAATTGAACATATGTTGATTTTCTTTTTCTTAGTTCTAAACAAGCAGAACTATATAAACGTGATATTGAAGAGACTTTGATATTCTATTACACTTTGACTCGGAACGGTATTTGAAACCTATGAGGCTATGAGCTCCATATATATACATGATAAGCTTAAACTCCAAATCTTCATGTTTGCGTCAATGGAAGATGATAATGGGTCGTTTTTAATAGGAAATTCAGAATGGTATATGTTTGTGGGCTCGTTTTTAATAGGAAATTCAGAATGGTATATGTTTGTGGGCAAATTTGATAATTGTGTCAGCTTCGTACTCCGGATTAGAAGGAATCATAGCATTGTCTTATCACATGCCATGCGTAGGCATTCGTCACATCTTTTAGCTTCATATATACGCCCTTTATCATGTTTTCAGGTGTGGTCTTTATTTTATAATTCACTGAGAAATGGAAGTACAAGCGTGCGCATTGATAAAGTTTTTCCATAATGTGGATGCAAGATATGTTGGTAAATCGGGATATGGATTTTATATCATGTACACACACAAAAAAATGATTAATTTATAAATATAAGATGATATAGATTATAAATCATATTTTATTATGAAATTTGATTTCTTTTTATATTTCATTTTGAATTTATAGATTATATGAAAATTACTAAAATTTTGTAAGTATCTGAACTCTAATAACATTATTCATATATATAATTCGAAAGAATTGAATGAGCATTGTAAAGAGGGGCGAGCCAAGAGACTAGCTCTTTTGTAGAACTTACATCTGTTTATAATCGAGCTTGAAAATTTTAGTAATCTAATTGAATTATGATTGTAATTTTATTAAAATTGTTACTTATTATTAAATATTAATTATATCTAAATAAGATATAATATCTAATATTAATTCCTATTTATTAAATATAATTGTTTATTTTAAATTTTTAAAAGTTTATAATTAAGTTCAACTTGATATTCACTATTTCATATAATTTAATGGTGAATAGAGAGCAAACGCAATAGTTCTAAGGTAAAAAAGGGGTTAGACAAGGCAACTCTTTGTCCTTATACCTCTTCACAATTTGAAAGGGGCTAGACAAGGCAACTTTTTATCCTTATACCTCTTCATAATTTGCATGGATACATTGTTTAAACTAAAAATTTCCAACATCCAAGGTAATCCAACATTTATGTTTCATAAGAAATGTGAGAAGTTGAAGCTATTCAATTTGGTTTTTGTTGATGACTTATGTTTTGTAAAGTAGAGATAGAATCAGTCTTCATCATATTACATTCCTTTCAAAAATATAGCAAGATATTAGGGATATAAGTCAATGGTGATAAAAGTTTCATTTTATTATTCAAAGATGTCGAGAGCCTTATACAACAATTCACTGCCTTCACTAGTTTTAAATTCTAGGTACCTCCTTTCACTTACTTGGGAGTTCCAATTATTGTTTCTATACCTTATTATAAGGATTTCAAGGAGATATTTGAGATGATTGAGAAAATGATCAACCATTAGAGTAATAAGAGCTTTTACGCTAGAAGATCTCAACTAATGAAAATCCATCTTGTGTAATACCCATACCTACTAGCTACAACATCTAGTCTTGCTTAATAAGCTCATCAAAGATATTAAAAGGCTTTTGAGGAACTTTATATGGAATGGGGATGGAAATAAGAGCTCAAGTACTAAGATTGCATAGAAGGAGATATGTAAGCCACTAATTTAAGGGGGATTTGGAATTAAATCCATTCAAACTTCTAGCAAGACTTTCGTTGCTAAGAGAGTTTAAAAATTGCTCACTAACAAAGAAAATCTTTGGTCCAAGTGGTTACACACATACTAGTTAAAGGGGAATAGCTTATGGAGCTTTAAGCAAAATCAAAACATGTCTTGGACTTTTTACCATTTACTATAGCTGAGGAGAAGTCTATGTAAGAAGATAAATCACTTTATAGGAGATGGAAAACAAACAAACTTATGGTATGACAATTGGAGTGCAATAGGTCCATTATATTTGAGGACTAATATCATCTAGCTCAGGCATATGTAAAGGCCAAATCCTAAAGTTAAAGAGCTAATCAAAGACAACAACTAGTACACTGCTTTAAAGGCTTTGAATGCCTAAAAGATGCATTGCCTAGTAATATTCTTAGAAAGGAAGCAGGAGTGAAAATCATCCAGACCATGAATAAACACGAGACATATAGAAACAAGCCTATCTTTAACTCTATAGTAGTAATATCTCAAAGTAACCTAACATAAAGCGGTATGGTTTAGAGGGCAAAGTCTAAGATCAACATTCACATTGTGACTCACTTTGCATAACAAATTAAGCACCACAAGCATTATAAAAATTAGCTCAAACATCAATAAAGCAGTTTAGTTTATGCAATATGGCACCTCTATTTGTTACATCTATCATACTTATTTCTTATGGCAGAAGTACCTCATATAAATAATGTATCAAGAGTTGTTCACTGATTTGATGGTGAGGGTGAACGTCTTGAAATGCTCCCAAAACTCATATAATGTCTCCTTATGGTGTTGTATAATTGTACATATTTTCTTTCAAATATTTGTAGCTCAAGAGGCAAGGAAGTACTTTTTCAAAAAAAATCTCTGCATCTCATTTTAAGTAGTGATTGATCTAGAGGGTAAGTAGTAGAGCTAATATTTAACAATGCCTCCCTAATGATAAAGGGAAAGCCCTCAGTTTAATCTACTCATCTAACACGACAGTGGACTTCATACTATAATAGAATATGTGGAACGCCTTGAGGTGCTTATGAGGGTCTTCACCTAGCATACCACAAAATGTAGGCAAAAGATGAATGAGATTAGATTTAAGCTCAAAAGCAACATCAATAGTAGGAAAATCAATGCATAAAGGTTTACTGTTAAAATTAGGAGCAATCAACTGCTTAAGAGTGCGATCGTTATTGTGCTCTACTATGTTATAATCTATTTCAGAAATAGATTCACTAGAAGAGTAAGAAAGCAAATCTAAGGCAATTTGAATTCTTGTGAAGAACCAATTCCCTATCAGATGGTGATGGATCCTTGACACTTTGAGGGATTTTTCTTCTCGATTTGTGCAAAGTTTTCTCAATTTCTCTCAAATTTAAGTTCATCAGTATAAGAAGATCATGTCATATACCGTAACTAACGAAACAACAAAAAAAATTAATCAAAAATAAAAATAAAACAAATAAATAAATATGTTCAGAAAAGGAATGGATATTAATCCCTAGCAATGACGCCAAAATTGGTAGCGGGTTATAATACTATATAAAATAACTAAACTTAACACTAGAGCTAGTGATGAATCTAGGTCAATCCCACAAAGATTAAATCAATTCACCTTTCTAAATTATATTTATATGTGTAAAGGAGGTTTGGTTGGATGCAATTAAGAAAACAAAGTAAAATTGAACTTATGAAAGCAAATAATGGAAACTATCAAAATCATGAAAGTGATAAATGTGTTAGAATCCAGTTCTCGGACTAATCTCAGCCTGAGTGCAAATAAACATACATCATTGCATTATCGTTTTCACACCTCTCTTAAAACAATTGATAGTGAATTAACAACAAGATATGTTATCCCATTTCCCCTTACATTGTGTTTAATCAAAACAAGCTCTTTAATTGAACCTAACTATTGAATAATACAGAAAAAGCTCTATAGATTTAGTTGGATAAACGCATTAAAATTAGGACAACAAATCAATATAAGCAATAATGAAAAAAGTTTGGGTTATTTAGAATATGTTACATTATATCTAATGATTCAATGTCAATAGTTGTCACAAATGAATCCAAACACAACCATTACACATAGTATTGAAGATTCTAGCAATGGGTTTATAGAAAGAACAATAAAAATAAAGCATTCAATCATTCTCACACAATACCTGATTTAATAAACACAAGATAACATAAACAATTCTTAAAGAGGGGGAGAACAACAATACACAAAGACAATATACATAGATGCACTCATTGACTCCAATTTCACCCTTTTGAATTGGAATAAAAAAGCCTAGCCTCACATAGATCCCAAGAAGGCATGTTTTTTTGCCCTTTCTTGGGCCTTGAAGATCATTTTTCCTTCCTTTGTCATCCAAAATGTCAATTTATAGTAAAAACTAGGTTTTTGGGCATATGCACGTTTGGCTGCACAGTCATGCATGCAAACGTGCAATCCAATTAAAATGCCTAACTCGTGAAAATGGACAGTTGGATGCACAACCTAGTTGTTGCTAAATTGTTGTTCTTGTGATTTGTTGTCCAATCTTCACCCTAGTCCATCTACTTGTTGTTCCATAAGCACAATCGAGTTTGAACATCATGAAGTTAGCTCAAGGTATGGTCTTTTAACCTATTTTAGTTCTTGTGCTTCAAAATTGGTCCTAATATCAAATATGAATTAAAATGAGAATTATTGGATCCTGAACTTTTCTTAGAAGACTAGAACTAATAAATGAGAAATATGAATAGGTTCATATTTTGCTTTGGTGCTGTTAGTGGATAAGAGATTTCGAAATGGGAAGAATTAAGGTGAAAGTTAGAAGTAGAAAGAAAGAAAAAATGAAATTGAATTTGTGTAGTAAGTTGATGGAGAATATGTACATATGTGTATGTTCTATTATTGGTGTTCATGATTAATCATGGACTATATTTTCTTTGGATGATATTTATTTGAAATGGAGCTAAGAATCAGGAGTAAATGAAGTAAAAAAGGTGATCTTGGTATGAGTTGTGTTAAGGAAAGATTGTGAAATAAAATGGGTGGTTGATCTGGAAAATGTTCACAGAGCATGCTTCAATCTTTTAGCCACAACTTTTTATCTAGTTATCCAAATAAGATGATTATTAATTTGTATTAAATTATAGGCATATTTCTACATTTCTTATGAAGACATCAAATTTAAATTCTATCTTTAAGAGTCTTAAAATTTGTCATGAAGTTGAGAACTGGGTGCAGTACATTGGTGGATGAAGGTAAAATTCATATTCTGAATTCAAGGGCAATTTTGGATTGATATAGGATGAATTCGAGAAAGGGGTCTTCTAGAAAGTTGTAGATTATCTTCTCAGCTTTCCAAAAATATATAGTATGGAATTTTTGGACTTTGGAGTTAAAAATTATTGTCTTTATAATGGAAGATGTATCTTCTGCTTTTTCTCTTCTTCTGCATTTTGCTTCTTCTGTGATGATGTGTCATCTGTGATAACGTGTCATCTATGTTTTGTTTCTTTTGTGATGACGTGTCATTTGTTTTTTGCTTCTTTTGTGATGACGTGTCGTCTGTGTTTTGTTTCTTCTGTGATGACATGTCGTCTGTGATGACGTGTCGTTTGTCTTTTGCTATCTTCTGTCTTCTGCTTCTTCTATGTTTGACTTTCTACTTTTTCATTTGATTTAGTCTATATCTATCTTCTGCTCCATTTTTGACCATTTAGAAGATAGAATCTATTTTTAAGTTCTTCATAAAAGTTGTAGATCTTGAAGTCCTCTTTTTAACCATCCAAAGAACATACAAATCTGATATCTGTAGGGAAAGTTATCATAAGTTTCCCCATTCATCTGCCTTTTCAATTGGTTTCATTTGTACCTATCTTCTGATCCATTTTTGACCCTTCAGATGATAGAATCTATCTTTAAGTCTTCATGAAAGTTGTATATCTTGAATTCCTCTTTTTAACCATCTAAAGAACATACAAACCTGATATATTTAGGGAAAGTTATGGTAATTTTCCCCACTCATCTGCTTTTTCCCATTCGTTTGCTTTTTCAATTGGTTTCATCTGTACCTATTTTCTGCTCCATTTTGACCCTTCATACAATAGAATCTGTCTTTAAGGTCTTAATTAAAGTTGTAGATCTTGAAGTTCTCTTTTGAACCATTAAAAGAACAAATAAATCTGATATCTTTAGGGAACATTATGGCAAATTTTCCCATTCATCTGCTTTTTCCCATTTGTCTGCTTTTTCAATTGGTTTCATCTGTGCCTATTTTCTACTCCATTTTGGACCCTTCAAATGATAGAATCTGTCTTTAATATCCGCATGATAGTTGTATATCTTAAATTTATCTTTGAAATAGTCCTAATATCACCTTAATCTTAGATTGGTATAGAGAGTTATGCCATTTGTCCCGAGACAGGTTCAATATGATTGAGGATCAAACCTTGTTTGATTCTTTTGGCCATAATTTTGTTATCCGACCTACAAATGAAGTGATTCTTGAACCAATAGTTTCTTAACACATTTTTATATCCCTAAATAGATTTTTATAACTTTTGGTCTTGATTTGAAAAAGATGGATTGAATCAAAGTAAGGGTATTGGTAGGAAGAGTAGGAATTGGGTATTTTACTGAACAAGCTTCAGTATTTTGATGATTTCTAGATCAGTAGAGCTCTGAATAAGATGATTCTTGTTTCAAGATAAATTAGAGACATGGAGCTACAAATTGTAATGAAGACATTGAAATCTATTTAAGTCTTTAGGACTTTCAATTTCTAGATGGAAGTTGGATATAGTGTATTGTTTCAGTCTAATAACAGTTTGAAATGTTTGGGCCCTAACTTTCAGATTTCTGAACCAAATGGATTGACTTTGGTGTCATTGGAAACTTAAGACAAGACAGAACATTTTTATAGAAGAAAGAGTTACATCAGTATATTCAAGGGTGCTTTTAGCAAGACACTTAAGTATAAAAGACATAAGACATAAATGGAAGGGCAAATGGGATATTTCTCAATCATTAAGGGCATAAGTGGAAGAAGAAGTGTTGTCTTGCATTTTAAGAAGAAAGAAGAACAAAAATTAAAGAGAAAAAGGGAAAGTTTCATGAAGAAGAGAGAGAAATATGAAGAGAAGGAGAGAAATGAGATAAAATAAGCTAAGATTTAAATTTTCTTGGTCTTTAAAAGAGATTTTGTAATTGTTCAAGAAAGGAAAAAGTAAGAGGAAGAGGAGAGTCTCCCTTTGAGCTAAAGATCTCTTCAATTGGTGAAGAATCAAGGTAAGACCATTTTGGATCTTTCGGATTTTTGGAAAGGTTTTAGTCCTTGTAGTTTAGAAAATGCTTGGGATTATGCATTCTAAAATCAATTTTAGTGATTTTACATTGTGGGATTTCTATTAGATTCTTATTGAACAAAACTTGGTTTGTGTTAGGGAACTAAGAGAATCCTGCCTAAGAGTAAGGGGAAAGACAACCTTGACTTAGATTTTTGCAAGCAATTAGGTGGGTAATGTATTTACAGTTATTGTGTGATTGGGCAAATTCTTGCCTAAGTGTGAATATGTGTTAAATTGTTTGAAATTGACTTATTGAAAAATACATGATGATTTTGATTTTGTTATATCATGAAAGAAGCATGATATTTTGATATAATTAAAATTTGATTTTGATCAATGTTATGCCTTGAAATATGTCATGGCATTTTATATAAATAGAAGGGAAAGAACATGAAAAGTATGAAAGCATTTCATTTTGATAAAATGATTTTGAGCACTGATTATGTGCTTTGTTTAGGTGAGAGAGGGACCATTTTGTAGTCATGTGCACGTCGACGTAAAGCTTTCTCCTGGTTGCCTGCTTGTGGCCCACGAGATTTAAAAATGGACTCGTTTTGTTCATGAAGCAAACTTCGATTTCTTTGTTTCGTTCCACGAAAGTCTTAAACCATGTATTTATGCATTTCATAATTGAATTGCTAAGTATAAATCATTTTGAGTGTTATATGTTATGAATTTTGAGCTAAATTAATGAATGCTTAAATTGCTAGACACATATATATATATATATATATATATATATATATATATATATACATACATATGCTTGATTTTGAGTCAATTGCCAATGGCTATGAATATATTATCCACTGAGCTGTGTAGCTCACCCCACGCTTCCCTCCTCAGGTGCAGAAAGAGAAGATTAGCTATCCTTGCAAGGTATTGGAACTCCAAGATAGTTAAAGACTTTCGTAATTGAGTTAGTTTAGGATTTTTGTATTTTAGAATCATTTGAAGGCATAAACATGCAACTGTATCATGTGCATTTTGTATTTTGTATTCGTATTAAGGCAAAAGGGTGGTTTTTGAAATGTAAAGATATTATGAAAACAAACATTGTGTTCTGCAATGGGCCCAAGTGATTACTAAAACTATGATGTGTTCAATAATGTTTGCATCTTTGTGATTGTAATTGTTTTAAATAAATCGGGCCATTTTGATTATCAATTTTTCCGCATATACGTTATTGTTTAAGAAAATTTGCAATGAGTTTCGATCGTTAAATGTTGCCGAATGCTGGCTCCGGAAGAGGGGTCCAGCAAGTATTATAAGCCTTTCACAACAATATCACTAAGTGTTAAAAAATGAATGTATAAACAATTAAACACATATCAATAATGCATATTATAAAATTCCTAGATTCAATTTCAATAATTCACTAAGGATTATTCAATCAAATGATAGTTGTATATTGCTAATTAATTTGAGAAGGTTCATAGAATAATAGATGAATATGTGAAACATAAGTTAGATGAACCTATCTTAGCTTCTAAAATATTGTAAATTATGTGTGTGAATAATGAAAATGAAGAATTCGATAATGATCCTAAGGTTGGTGATGGGATAAAAGGGACACATAAAGAGGAAAATAGTGGTTATGGGGCATAAAAAAGTTGAGTATTATTGAAGATGTAGTTATTCATGATGGAGATAACTATGATGAAGAAGAAAATTAGGATTGATCAAATTAAAAATAATAAAGACATTAAAGATGGAAGCAATTTAATTAGTGATGTAGATGGAGAATAAGAAAATGCCTAACATGAATATGTCCTCCATACTTTCTATGTGCTTATTCTAAATAAACATCATCCATTTTAAATAGATTCAACATATTATAAAAGTTCTCCTGATAATTATGACTTTGCCAGTGGTGAAGAACCTCATGAACTACCAAGCACACCATCTAGGGGTGCTAGGTATAAAGCAGATGGTAGACAATTGGGCTTTAGATATGGAGTTTGTTACCATAAAGGTTTTTTAAGATGTATATCGAATATGCAGTAGCTATTAGATTTAACGTATAGTGAAAAATGAATAAGTCAAATAGGATTATGGTTAGTCGTTTAAAAGGATGCAAATAAGAGTTGTATACTTCATATGACAACAATGATATGCTCTTCAGGTTTAAAACTTATAAACCACAACATAGTTGTTTCACCACAACAAACCAAAAATGTTCTCTACAAAATTTCTTATAAGTGATTTTAAGGATATAATTTAGGAGAAGCTGAGCATTACATCTGCTAATATGGTGGATGAATGCAAGGAGAAACTAAACATATTTTTCAATTATAGTATGTATAGAGCTGTATGAAGTAAATTAAGAAAAGAAAGAGTTGGAGAGTATCTAAATGACTATATATATATACACACACATATATATAAGCTAAAATATTACCAACCTTAGTTCAACTTTAAATTTTCAGTTGTCAAGAAATCATGACTTGTTATTGCTCAAATTCAAAATTTGTACACATGTTTTGAGTCTATAAAAAGGGATTAGAGACATTCGATAGCAATATTTAATATGCATCGTTGCTTTCTGAAGATTGAGTTTCAAGGATAACTCATTACTTTGGTTGGGAGAGATGGAGATGAAGGATTGGATTAGGTCTGTATTTACTCATAGACGAAGAAATTCTTTTTATCTCACTATTTTCTCTATCTTATCATCGCAATTAAATTGACAATACATTGCTTATGGATTTAATGTTCACGTAACTGAAATGGATTATTGGGCTTAGCCTAGTAGCTCATCACACACAGTCAAAAGAAAATTTAGGATGATGATCTAACATTCAAGTTGGAATTCTAACCCAAAAGGCCTAATATTCAAAAAGAATCCAAGTATAATATCTAGACAATTACATATTTAAGCAGCTAAGAGCGAAAGATAACCCATAAAAGAGTTGTTCATTTATTAAAATAACAACTTTTTTAGTTGATTGTGCATCAACCAAGCATACAAACTTTTCTAACCCAAAAATTACAGCCAAAAATCCTTTCTCCATTATGGAATAATTCTTCTAAGCATCATTAAATGTCATAGAGGCACAGTAAATGAAATGAGGTACTTTGTACACTTTTTGACCCAAAACTAATCCAACTATATAATTTGAAGCATCACACATTAATTAAAAGGGAATGCCCCACTTCAGTGGCTGAATTTTTTAGGCTATAGTGAGTCATTCGTTTGTTCATCAATTGCAATTTTGTATGGCTCATTAAAATAAAATTTCACATCTTTTTGGAGAAGTCTACACATGGGTTGAGCAATCTTCAAAACCTCTTTAATAAATTGTCGATAGAATCTTGCATGACCAACAAAAGAATGAACTTTTCGCACAATCATGGGGTAAGGTAAAGATCTTATAACATCTATCTTAGCCTTATCAACCTCAATTCCCTTAGAAGAGACTGTATAACCCAAAATTATGCCTTGATTAACCATAAATTGACTTTTTTTCACAATTTGAAACTGAACTAGTCTCATTGTAATGTTTAAGCACTTTCTCTAAGTTAATAATGCATGTTTCAAATGATTCTCCATAAATCTTAAAGTCATCAATGAAAACTTTCGTACAATCTTCCACAAGATTAGAGAAAATACTTATCATAGACCTTTGAAATGTCATTGGTGTTTTACATAGCCCGAATGACATTCTTTGATAGAAAAAGGTGTTGAATAGACACGTGAAAGTTGTTTTCTCATTGTCCTTTGGTGCAATCAAAATCTGATGATAACCTTAGTAACCATCCAGATAACAATAGTGAGATTTTCCTGCTAGTCTTTCAAGCATTTGTTTAATAAATAAAAGCAAAAAATGATGTTTTCTAGCGACTGAGTTTAGCTTCCTATAACCTATGCAAACTCTCCATCCATTTTAAACATGAGTGGGTATCGTCTCACCATCACTATTTTCTATTACAATTACCCCCATTTTTCTTTGGAACTACCTATACTGGACTTATCCAATCGCTATCTAAAATAGAATAGCTAATTCTAGCCTAAAAAAGCTTCAAGATATCCTTTTTCATCAACTCCATCATGGGTGGATTTAAATGATGTTGGGGTTGCCTTGCCTCCTTGGCTTTATCTAATCAAAATTTGGTGCATAAAAATGGTAGGACTAATGCCCTTTAAATCAACTACTATCCATCATATGGCTTCTTTGTGTTGTCTTAGCACTTGAGTCAATTCTTCTTCCTACAAATGAGTGAGCTTATTTGAGTCAATGAAGGCAACAAATGAGTGAGTTTATTAGGCAAATTCTTCAGCTGCAATGTGGGTGGTTGAGTCAATGAAGGAAATAACTTAGAGTTGCTTTGGGACAACTCTACATAAGGTAATTGCTTCACCATTTGATTGGTTTTCTCTAAATTGCAAAACATGGCTTCAGCTTCATTGTTGGGTACCAACATCTCTGTAAGTAACTACCATTGCAATGCATCTCCAATTTCAAGGATTGTCTCAATTTCATCTCTTCCATTTAAGGAAGAATTTTTCTACACCCAAGTGTCAATAAAATCTACAGAAACAATAGGTTGTTCATCATCTGGAAATTTCATGGAATTATGTATATTGAATTTAATTAATTCACCATCAAATTCAATAATCAACGATCCATCATGAACACCAATTTTTTTCTAGTGG
Organism: Erythroxylum plowmanianum; assembly: GCA_025531925.1. Classification (NCBI taxonomy): domain Eukaryota; kingdom Viridiplantae; phylum Streptophyta; class Magnoliopsida; order Malpighiales; family Erythroxylaceae; genus Erythroxylum; species Erythroxylum plowmanianum. The sequence continues at coordinate 17,963,360 of JANVCQ010000232.1, read as the reverse complement.
TTTTCATAAATGACCTTCTAAATAAAATTAGAGTTGAAGAGGATACATCCTCACTACCTATCTGCAAAATGTAAAAATCAGTTGGAAAAATCATTTCACCTATTTAAACCAACATATCCTCTAACATGCCTTTTGGATAAGCATTTGAATGATCCGCTAATTGAATCACTACATTATTTTCTTTGAGGGGCCACATGTTTAAAGACTTGTAAACATCCTAAGGTATGACAATTATTAATGCATCCAAATCTAAAATAGCTTTTTTAATTCTTAAATCACTAATTTTACAGGGAATAGTGAACATACCTGGGTTTTGACATGTTGGTGGTAGCTTTTTCTTCTGAAATATTGTAGATATGTTCTCTCCCTATTGTACTTTCTCATCAAATTTCAATTTCTCCTTCGAAGCACAGAGTTTTTTTAGAAATTTAGCATAATGAAGAATTTGTTTAATGGCATCAAGCAAAGGAATATTTACTTAGACTTTTAAGAAAGTCTCCAATATCTTTTTCTCTTGCTCCTCTTTCTTTACTTTGGTGAATCGACTAGGAAAAGGGGTGGCATAACAGATTTCTATAGATCTGAATGTGTTTTTCTCCTTTTTCCTTTTTTGGCTAGTTGGGTACTTCCTTTTTTGCTTCTTCTTCAATTTTCCTTCTGGAAATTTTTGGAGAAGGTTCTTTCAATTCGTTACCACTCCATAACATGACAACTTTAATATTTACTTAGGATTGATTTCTGTTGAGCAAGAAATTTTCTAGAATTTTCTGTTTCCAATTGATTAATAGTTGTTGCCATTTGGCTCAATTAATTTCCAAGATTTTAAATACTAGCTTGAGTATCTCTATGAATGTCATAGTGTTAGTGGCCAAAGATTTAACTATGTCATCTAAAGAGGACTTACCTTCATAATTGGGTGCCATTTGTTAAAGTTGTTTAGGAACATAGGGTTACCTATATTGCTGGAAATTTAAGCTAGCTTATTGTCCTTGAGAGTTGTTATAACGCAAATTTGGATAGTCACACCAACTTGGATTATAGGTGTTTGAGAATGGATCATATTTCCTTTGAGTTTGCTCAGTAAATCCTCCCACGACATTGACTTGTTTTGCACTTTCCTCTTACAAAATCAGGCATGCATCATTAGAGTGTCCCAACATTAAATAAATTCCACACATCCTTGCTTCTTCTTTCTTTGTGACTGCGAGTTGTTACACTAAAGATGTAAGATCCTCTTATCTCTTCTTATACATTGACACATTCACCTCATTCACTTGCTTCAAACTATGGCCAAAACCTATCCCAAATTGTTGTGTATTGGAAGCTGTGTTCGCTATCAAATCTCTTGTGGCTACCGATGTTTTGTTAACCAAAGCTTCACCACTTGTAGCATCAATCATACTCTTATCCCAAATTCAATTATAGAAGTATTGAAATAATAGTTGATCATTTATTTGGTGATGGGGGCATCTCGCACAAAGCTTCTTGAATCTTTAATAATATTCATATAGTGTCTCACCTGTGTGTTATCGAATGCCACAAATTTCTTTTCTAACATTAGCAGCTCTTGATGCTGGACAATATTTTTCAAAGAATAGTCTCTTCATTTCAGCCCATGTCTGCATAGTTTCACTCGCGGAGTAATACAACCAATCTTGAACATCATCTTTGAGAGAAAATAAAAAGGCTTTTAATTTGATTTGCTCCTCAGTCACAATCATAGGATTCATACCTATATAAACCACATCAAATTCCTTCAAATGCTTGTAGGGATTGTCTCCTAGTAGACCTAAAAAAATTGGTGATAAATAAATCAACCCTGACTTCAATTTAAAGGTATTATTCTCTTCTAAATTCAAAAATTTGATGCAATAGGGTGTTGGATCGGAAAAAGAAAGCATGCTATATTTCGAGAAACGGTAGATTTCAAAACTTTTAAGAAATCATTTTTCCAGCGGAAGCAACAAATCCAAATCATCATGCCAATC
>JANVCQ010000232.1:17945250-17961272 GCA_025531925.1 Erythroxylum plowmanianum | reverse complement strand
TGAGCATTATATATCTAGTCATAAGGTACCGAGATTCTTTTGTAAGTAATATACATATATATAGAGATGTATAGGAAGCATATATATTATTATAATATAAAATAATTGATTCACAGTTAAATAATCAAGTTGGTCTCTTGATTATGGTTTAGACTGTAGTGTTGCGATTTATCTCCATGCAAGTAAAGGAGTTTACTTCAAGGGAATTATGAGTTTGATATCATGATATTAGTTGAATATCGATAATGGCACTATTAAATGAATATGGAGTCATGTATGTTTTAAAGAATAAAGTAGGTTGTTACTTTAATCTTAAAACATACACTTAAGCATTCGTTTATTATGGACCACAATCTTGATGAGTGGTGAACTCATATGTATTTCATTATAATTTTTGATATGATCATAATGGATTTTTACAAAGTATCAATCCAATGTCTACATGTTGGAATTATTAATTGAAACATGCATCAGGAAATATTCACTCAAATAAAGAGTTTATAATAATATCATCACTTCTAGATGTTTTATAGAAATTGGTGATTAAACTGGCACCAGCAGTTTGATGGACTAGCTACCCATAAAGTCTTATCACCAAGATGAGATCTTATGTATTAATCACCATTTAAAGTAAAACGGGATATTTAGAAGAAAAAACCAACATAAAGGTAAAACAGTAATTTTACCCTTTATTGTGCGGATGGTTATAATATGGTTCCTATTAGAGTTTGCAATTAGAAATCTTTGTTGAAAATGTGTTCACATAATATTTAGCAATTAAAGAGTTTAACTAATTGTCTTTAATGGAATCACATTTAGTTAATAATCTGAAATTAATTATAAAGAGATTAAATTAATTTCGGGCCTATTGAAGCTTGAATTATATAAGTCCAATTAGATTCCCTATTTGGCTTTTAGGAAGGTTATCAAGCAAAGTAAGAAATACAAATAGAGGTTTTAAGCCTATGATTGAACACTGGGCTTGCTTTAATTAATTGTTAATCAGAAGCCCGTATGAACATTTAGAAATGGGCTAGACTTTGGTTTAATTTGATTAATTAAATTAATTAAATTAAAACAAAGTTATAAAAGATAAAAGGAGGTAGATTTTTAGTTTTATATAGGCTAAATGTGCAGCTGCACATTTAGAATTAGTTTGCTATATTTAAGATGGTTTTTAACATGCTTTATCATCATTAAATGGAGTAATGATCTTATCATTAAATGGTTTAATGGTTGTCATTTAATGATAGCATGTAACCTTTTAGCATTCATTGTATTAAAGAAGAAAAAGGTGCATTTGATGGACCATCTTCCTTCTTTCCATGACAAAACCGAAAATGAGATGTATCATTTAGGTTATTGGTCTTTTCATATAGTCATCTTAAAATAAATGAGAAGAGTCTTATTTATTGTCTTCTTTATGATTGATTAAGGAAGGATGTAATGCATTGGATGCACTTCACTTCTTTCTTTGAGGCTTAACCAAAATTGAGAGAAGGAATACAAAGAGTTGTTGAAGTTTTATCTCTCTCTCTCTCTCCTATCTTGCATGAGTTGGTCAAAAATTCCATAAGAGGTGTCTCATCTTTGGATTTTTTTTTCTAAGGAAAAATCTCTTCAAGTTTTCTTCTCCTTTCCCACCAAAGGACCTTACTAACTAAATTGTCTAAAGAGAACAAGTGATACATTGGATTGGTCGAGGATACAATAATGAGAAGAGGATGCATTACCATAGAGTGGATACATTGTCGAGGATAGGATAGCACAACGAGGAGTTAAAGCTGTAGCGAAGGAGTTAGTATAATCTCGATCTTGTTTTTCTGTAAATTATTTTCCTTATACTGTATCATGTATGGCTTTGTATATTGATTTGGTTATCTTGCTTCCGCTGAAATTTGATTTCTAAAAAAGTTTTGAAATCTTCCGTTTTAGCCAAATCATACATGTTTAATTTTTCGATCCAACACAATGCACCCATTGCATCTAAAGGACAAGGTAGAGGCAAAGGTGGATTACGCCAACCTAGGGCCACTCCGAGTATAACATCTGAGTATGTTGATCATCTTTAGGCACTAGTCGATTTATCATGAACATATGTTATAAACGCTTATGAGGAACAGAATGCCTCAGAAGTTATAGCTGGTATTTTCTCTCTTTTTGACCTTAATTTTCATGCATTGATAGATCCTCCCCTCATTCATACATTTGGATTAAGGGAGTGTGTGATTGGATGTTATTAGTAGATCGACTAGACTATGATATATATGTGGCTAGTCTATTGGGCTATAATGTATATATAAATAGAGTGTATGGAGATTACTCTATTATGATACATAGGAAATAGTCTGTTGCTGATTTGATAGAATTACCCTTCTATGAATTTGACCTAATCTTGGGTATGGATTGCTTGTCCAAACACCAAGCTATAGTTAAATGTGGGTTGAAAACATTTGTGCTCAAAGATTATGATGGTTCAAAAATAGTGATGTATGGTATTTGATCTAGTCTTTTGATTACTGTAATATCATCCATGTAAGCAAGACGATTTTTTAGAAAAGGTTGTGAGACGTATTTGACTTTTGTACTTGATTTAAAAAGGGAGAAGGTGAACTTACAAGACATACTGATAGTAAATGAGTTTCTTGACATGTTTCCAGAAGAGTTACCAAGTTTGCCACTCAAAAGGGAGGTGGAATTGTCTATTAAAATTGTACCTAATACTGCTTCTATTTCAAAGGCACCTTATAAAATGACTCCTACAAAGTTAAAAGAGTTGAAGACTCAATTATAAGAACTTTTGGACAAGGACTTTATCCAGCTGAGTATGTCACCATAAGGAGTGCCAGTCCTTTTTCTTAAGAAGAAGGATGGCACCCTACAAATATGTATAGGCTATACATAATTGAAGAAGGTAACTGTAAAGAATAAATATCCATTGCTCAGAATATAAGATTTGTTTGATTAGTTGAAAGGTGCAGGAGTGTTCTCCAAGATTAGTTTGTGGTCAGGTTATTACTAGCTTCTGGAAAATGATGTAGATGTTCCAAAAACTACATTCAAAACTTGGTATGGCCACTACAAGTTCTTGATGATGCCTTTTGGGTTAACTAGTGCACCTGTTGCTTTCATAAATTTAATGAATAGGGTGTTTCAACACTACTTAGATCAATTTGTTGTGGTATTTATAGATGATATATTGGTCTATTCGAAGAATGAAGAGGAACACGCTCAGTATTTGAGAATTGTGCTACAGATTTTGAGAGAGAAGTAGTTATTTTCCAAATTGAGAAAATATGATTTTTGGCTAAAGGAAGTGTCTTTCCTCAAGCATATCATCTCTTTAGAAGATATTAGTGTAAATCTCAATAAAATTGAGGCAATTGTTAATTAGAAGCCACCCCAGAATGTGACAAAAGTGAGAAGTTTTCTTAGTTTAACTGGTTATTATCGGCACTTTGCCAAAGGATTCTCAATAATTGCTTCTCCAATCACAAAGTTATTTTAGAAAGGTACAAAGTTTTGATGCAATGATAGATGCCAAGCTAGTTTTGAGCAGTTAAAGAAGATTCTCACTAAAGCTCAAGTGTTGACATAACCAACTTTAGGCAAAAAGTATGCCATATATAGTGATGCTTATAGGAATGGTCTGGATTGTGTACTAATACAAGATAGGAAAGTGGTGGCTTGCCTTGAGACAGTTAAAGCCACATGAATAAAACTACCCTACAAATGATTTAGAATTGGCTGTAGTGGTGTTTTCCTTGAAAATCTTGCAACACTAATTATATGGGGAAAGATGTATGGTATACACAGATCACAAGAGTCTCAAGTACTTGCTCACACAGAAGTAGCTAAATTTGAAGCAGCGACGTTGGCTAAAATTGTTTAAAGACTATGATTGTATGGTTGAATATCACCCGGGGAAAGCTAATATGGTAACAGATGCTTTGAGTAGGAAGTTTATTTTAGTTATGTCATTACAACATAATAGATGAAGATTTGTACTAGATGAAGCTTTGATAGACCAGTTAAAGGCAAGTCCTGACTTGAGGCAAATGATAGTACATACATAAAAAGATGATCCCAAGTTCTAACAAATTGTGCAAGTACAAAAGGGAAATAGACTGGTTTTGTGATGAAAGATGATAGAAGTCTACACTTCAAGAGTAGACAATGTGTATCAACAATAAAGAACTTGAAGAATAAGTTATTACATAAACCCTTTAATATTGTGTTCACATGCATCCTGGGGGTAACAAGTTGTACCAGGACTTTAAACAACATTACTGGTGGCTAGGAATGAAGCATAATATAGTAGACTATGTGTCCAAGTGCTTGACTTGTCAATAGGTGGAAGCTAAACATAAAGTCCCATCTAGCCTATTAAATCCCATTCCAATTCCATAATGAAAATGGGATAATATCACTATGGACTTTATTACAAGCCTACCCCTCATATAGAGAAAGCATGATGCAGTATGGGTTATATTTGATAGGCTCACTAAATCTGCTAAAATTTATACCTATCTGACCTGATTATTCTACAGATTGATTAGCTGAGTTGTATGTGAATGAGATTTTTTGGCTACATAGAGTGTCATTTTCAATTGTTTTTAACCAAGACCAACAATTTACATTAAGATTTTGAAAAAACCTATAAGTAGCTTTGGGTACTCGATTGATCTTTAAAAGACATTCACCCATAAATGGATGAGCAATCTGAAAGGGTTATACAGGTGCTGGATGCTTAGAGCATGTTATAGAATATGTTACGGAATTTCTAGATAGTTGGGATAGGATCACTCCTTTGATGGAATTTGCCAACAACAATAGTTATCTTGTAATGCCCCAACATATACCCTGGAAGTATTATAACATGCCTACGGTGTAATTTGAAGGGAACATAATGAACGAATTATGTTTATCTAAGTATAATAAGAGACATAATGGTACTTAATGAAAAAGACATAGGTAATTTGTTCATTTAGATAGACATACATATATACATGTGAATTATGAATGGGAATTTTTGATAGGTTTGCTTGGATTATGATTGTGATGTGAGGGGAATTAATAAAAGAAGTTTTTCATAAGAAAATAGGATTTTTTTGGTTAAATTTGATGTAATTTTATGTTACTCTTGCATGATAAGACCAAAGTTAGTTGATTTCAGATGTGTACCTTGCTAAATGAATAGGTTTCACTTAACAAACATCTATAATTTGGCCATATCCTGATCTGTAAACCTCCAAATTGGATAATTCAAATTGGAGATTAAAATAAAGACATAGATATAAAAATTTCATGAAGTAATTGAAATCTTATTCTACTTCTAAGAGTTTTGAATTCTAGTATGAAGTTGAGTTATGGCTGCTATCCCTATTTTTGAACAGCCTGTAGTGTTTTGGATATAATTCCTGAAAAAATTAACCAAATTGCTTGAAATTTATTCCATTATAAAATTAATACATGGGGTAATAAAATTAATTGATAATATTATAGGCCATTTTGGGAAGTAAAGAAAGAATAAGGACCAATATGCAATTTTTCTAAAGATAACACATGAACCAATTAGATTAAGGCATGTGTGACCAATAATAATAAAGCATATATGTCCAATAGGAATTAAGCATATGCGTGAGTCTTGAAAGCTCTTGAATGGGTTTATGGAGAGGGGAGATAGATGACACTTTGGGGGTTCTAAGTTTAGATTTTTTTTCTCCTCTCCATTTCACCTTCTTCATCCCATCATTTTCATGTAAGAAATCAATCCAATCTTAGGTGGAAATCAAGGTAAAAGTTAGGGATTTTCTCTTCACCTTTACCTTTTCTTGCTTTGCTTATGAAGAAATGAAATTATAAGGTTGGAAGTGGTATTGAGATGTGTATTTGTGATGTTTCTAATTGGTGAGTCAAGCAAAGCCAAAGAGGAAGGGAAGGAAAGGCAATAGATGACCGATATTGTGGTTTGGGACTTCACTTAGTTTATTTCTATATTTATGTATATTTGAATGTGTAAAAGGATTCTTTAGTGTTGAATTGTTGTTGGGATGATGCATTAGTACTATGTTGATGTTATCTTGTATAGAATTGGTTGAATATGATAACAGATTATTGTGTTGAATTCTGTCTAGGGTGTTTGTTGAACCAGTCATATTTTTTTAGTCATGAATCAACCTAAAGACCTCTAAATTTGGCGATTTTAGTTGCATATGAAAACTAAGACATATAAATAGAAATATCTAGAGAGACTCTAACTTAATTTGAGCTTTATGATGTTGGAAATTGGGACAAAAAATGGTGACCTGATACTACCCCTATTTTGGAGCAATGTGTGATATTTGGTCTTAGAAATCTGAATGACCTAATCTTTAGTGTTTTGGAAACTAGAAACACACATGGATAAATGTATAGCAGACCATGAAACTGATTTCTCACTTTTCTATAGGAATATTAAGAAACAACTAGACTCCGTCATGTGATTTGTTTCTATACTGATAGTTTGCCTATTTTTAGACCACTTTGGGGTTTAGCTCAAATTGCACTGTTTTGAGTTGTTTTTATTTTCCATTTTTATGGAATCTTATCTGAACCTTTTTAAATGTGTGTGAAACTTTTTGAACGCCTAGAAACAAATGAAATAGGACTTACCATATGTGAATTGGGAGGCTGAACATTAGAATATAAGATTGAGCATAATGCATTCCAAAGAAAATTTACATGTACATAAATGATTTGAATGTATATTCATTACTTATATGTGTATAGTATGATTATACAAGTGTGATTTTGTTACCCTTCTAATGGTGATAAACCATAAATTGCATGCATTAACGCAAATATAGATTTTGTGACTTGAAATATATGCCATATGATTTGTTAATATATGAATTATGAAATTTGCAAATGGTTAAAGGAATTGTTATAGCGCCTACTCTATTGTCTTGGTTGTTGATAAATAGGTATGTCTATAAGGATATAGTGCAACTGCTACAGTTTGACAACATTGGTGTCCACAGTTCAATACCTTTAGGTATCCACAAATCGATACCTTTGGGTATCCACAATTTGATGCCTTCAGGTATCCACTGTTTTGATATCTTTAGATATCCACAACACCCATTATCCACACCGACAGGAATGTGCAAGCCTAATATAAAAAGTAAAGTAAATAGATATAAATAAGAAATACAGTATGACAACAAAAATAATCAGTATATGAATGAGCATTTACATTTATATTGATAAGAATATTAATGTTTGACTTTGAAGGTGAATTTATGGTATATGAACAACATATTAAAGCACGTTGGCATTATTTATTTGATTAAGTATGCCATCATTATTTATATTTATGTGATGTTCAAGAATGTATGTGCTAGGTAGATAACTATTGTGAGTGGTCATCCAAACTAAGTGTTTCCCCACTAAGCTTTAAACTTAGCGTGGGTGTTAATCTATACAGGTCCAAGTCATAAGAGTATGGTACAAGGAACATCTGTAGGGACCAAGGCTAATAGATAGAAAAAAAAGTACTTTTGGAAGGTGTTTTTAGTTAAATATGATCGTACATATGAGGGTTAAAGGAAATTGTATGTTTTCTTTTGGATTACCATGTAAATGTAAAGATGTTTTACTATTGTTAAATGATAATGTTAAGGATTGGGAGTTTTGTAATGTGTATATGTATAGCTTTAAACTAAAATGTATGCTGTGAATGTATGTATAGGAAATTGGTTATCTTATATGTGGGTGGTTGTAGGTTCCGTATAGGTGGTTTTACAAATTAGATAAGTATAGACATGGCATCATATGAAGCATTATATGGTAAAAAATGTAGAACCCCCATTTGTTAGACATAATTGGTTAAGAATAAGATGATTGGGCCTGAGACTGAAGGCTGCAACTGATAAACAAAAATCATATGCTAATTTGAAGAGGAAACATATTGAATATGCAGTAAGTGAGAAAGTTTTCTTAAAAGTTTCACCTTGGAGAAGGGTGTTAAGATTTAGGAAAAGGGGAAGACTTAGTCCCAGATATATAGGTTCGTATGAGATCCTTAAAAGGATTGAACTAGTGGCATATAGGTTGGCTCTTCCTATGGAACTATATGTTAAGCAAGTTTTAATCTTATAAAACCCTCAATATTCTATAAGTGCACAAGTCATAAGTGCAGTATATGAGGTGTCGATCCTATGTGGAATTAATGAATTAATCGAATCCTAATTTGTTTATGGCCTAAGAAAATAAAAATGAGTAGGAAATTAAGCAATTTAATATGGATTGATTGAAAATGAGATTGTAAAATTAACACAAAGAAACAAAATTGAGCATAACTAATTAACGGTTGAAAATTCACATAAGGAAGATTAACCAATTATGAGAAAAGGGATTTGTCCTATCATCTAATGTTAACTTAATCACTTTTGAGTGAATTCGGTATTCATCCTAAAATTTCAAGTAGTAGATTACTGTCTTTCAAGTTATAATCATTTAACCCTAAATCATAAACCCTAACTGAATTGAGTTAAAGGATTTGCATTCTCTCAACTAACAAACAACCTATACATCTAATTAGATCTTAAGCATCCTAATAGACAATTGGGTACTCGCATGAGATCTCTCTTTGTATAAATAACCGATTTAATTGTTTATCTGATCTATTAAATTGTTTAACTCTCATTACACATTCTAATCATTTTGATATCAGTTAACTCTCTTGATTTATTACCGAAGCATACAAATACAACAAGCAATCACAATACCCAACTTGTTAATATCAAGACCAAAAAAAATTAACATTTATTAAAGAACAAATCCCTAAAAGTGTTTAAAAACCACAGTGCAAGCAATGCTGGTGGCCAAGAAAAACCACAAGGACTGCTCGGATTTTACAAAACCATTTTGGGTCTTTGTAGAGAAAAATGGACAAGTTAATGGACGTATTGGGATCAAAATTCTCAAGCCAAGAGGAAAGTCAAAGAAGGCAGGAAGAGAATCAGAAAAGGAAGTTTGCGAGCCAGAATGCCAAATTTGACCAAATCTTGAAGAACCATGCTTCCTGCATCCACAACTTAGAGGTTCAGATAGGTCAACTTACTACTGCTTTGTCTTCTAGAATTACAAGGAGCCTACCAAGCAACACTGAAGCTAACCCAAAGGAACAAATCAAGGCTATCACACTTCGGATTAGCAAGCAACTGGAGGAGTCAAGTGTGTAAAAGGAGAGTCAAACGATGGAGAAAGGCAAGGAGATAAAAAGAGAGAAAGTAGCAGAGAGGCCATATGTACCACCATCACCCTACAAGCCTAAACTCCTGTATCCAAAAAGGGTGAGACAACATCAAGTAGACACTCAATTTTCCAAGTTTTTGGAGAAACTGAAGAAGCTTTAAATTAACTTATCATTAGTGGAAGCCTTGGAGTGCATGCGTAATATCCCATGTTCGGGCCTAGACCCTAGAATAGTGAATTGAGAGTATTATGAGAAATTATAAGTACATTACATGCCCATGCATCATTGTATGTTCACACACATATGAATATTTATTTTTGATACATTAAAATAATTGTATATGCATTTTCATTGATATTTTTTAGGTATAATTGATTTATAAATGTGATTAAAAAGTGATTTGTGGATTATTAGTGTTAAAATTTTATTTGGTGATAATAATTATTATTTCAGAATTTTTGGTGAATTTTACGAAATTTTTGAAATTTTGAGATATTTTAGACTAGGGAAAAGATTGAAATAAGAGATAAATAGACCAATAGCATTGTGACATGTGGCAATACGAATAAGTGACAAATGTATTGCATGCAAGAGGACACGTAGTCACGTGTTTAGGAAGGAATTTTCTATTGGTGTTGTTCTTCATTCGATTTTGCTCATCACTGAAAATATGAAAATCTCTTCCTTTGTTAACCATACCGAAAGAGTTTGTGATTCCTGTATGTGAAATTGGTATTTGATTCTTACATCAAAGTAAGAATTTTAGACCATATAGAGACTGCTTGATTTATGTCAAAAACCTTATTATTTATCCATTCACCAAAGTTTGATCTGCTGGAAATTTAGCTAACTAAAGTAAGTTGAGTTTTAAGTTTTGTGATATTGTAAATGGTGATATATGCTTGTGATATTGGAGTTCACTAGAAAAATATGTAACAGATGAATGAAAATGCAGAAGTTCATGAAAGCTAATTTATGAATATATATGTTCTGTTTTTGTTCACTTTTGATATACGGGAATATATGTGGGTGTTTTTTTTAATGATCTGAAGTGATTTTAAAGGTAAGGAAAATGAATTAGGTGAGATCCTGATATAGAAGTGATAAAATGATAAGTTTTTTATGAAAAGAAAGTATACTAGAAGGTGGAAAAATGCTCAGATGAATGTAAGATAGAGAAAAATGCAGAAATTGCAATTTGCGTGAATGAGTATACAATTTTTTTTATGTTTATGATGATTTTTGGATTTTAATTTATTTGTGTTGAGATGGCTGAGATGGAAGTAGAAAAGTTGGTTTAGGCATAAGATGATGAATAATGTAAAAGTGGGAAAATCTGGAAAAAAAAATGGAAGAAGATGAAAAAATTAGGTTTGAAAGAAGAAGAAGAAGACCTGTGCTTTAGAGAGAGAAGTGAAGAGGAGTTGCACCAAAGGTTTACTATAGAGAGATTATTTTGAACATCATTCATTCATTTTATTATAACTTTGTCTCTAGACTTCCAAATGACTTGAAAATTAAACCAATACACTTCAAAGACATTGATTTTTCTCTCTATGAAAATTTAGAGCCATTTGAACTAATTTGAAAAAGGAATGATTCAATCAAAGTGAGGGTATGTACTAGAATATTATAAACTAGAGATATTATATTGAACATGGTTCAGTATTTCAATTATAACCTACTCAATAGAGCTCCAAATGAGATGATTTTTGATTCAATATAAACTAAAAACATTTGGCTACAAATGTTAGGAAGAAATTGAATTTGAATTCTATCTCTAGTGGTCTTGAAATTTAGCTTGAAAGTGAGTTTTAGCTTAAGCTGTGGTATTACCAGTGATAGAAATCATATCCTGTTGTTATTGATGTAGCCCAAATCAGACAAAGGTGTCTTTAGAATATTATAACATATTCTCATATCTTTCAAATGATATAAAGTTTGTAATTTTTGGATATTGGAATTGGGAGATATGGGTTGTACAACTTGAATGCATGATCATGCTCTAACCCAAATTTCAATTGTACTCAGTGTGTGGTATTATGAGCATAACTCATAGAATAATGAACCAAATTGAATGCTTTTGTCATCAGAAACTTAAGACAAAGAGGAACAATTGTCTAGAAGAAAGTTTTATAGGAATACATCATGTTCTTGATGTTATTGATTATGCAAAGTTGACCTAAATGGGATGCTTTCAGCAAAAGCTGGAATAGTGAATGAGTGTGTGAATTTTGGAACTATTAGAGCACCTCAATTTGTTACAGAAATATACCCAAGAATTTTTCATTACACATGCATGATACATGATACATTTATACATGTGTTTACTCAATTACATAAGCAGTACAGTAATGTGAAATTGTGTTATTGTATATAGGAGAGCAAGTAGCGTGACCACATACTAATATTACTGGAACGTCAAGGCAATAGACTTAAAGGAGCAATTGTGAGTAACCTAAGATGGTCTCAATTTAATTTGATCTGATATTACTGAATTGAATTTGATATATGATGAATATGTATTGATTGCGTACTGAATTCCGGACAAAACTTGTCCAAGGTGTTTGATGCATGTGAATATCCAATACTTGTATTAAATGAATTGTGGCATGTATTTCATTTCAATACATCTAATATAAAGGCAGTTGTGGCTAGTGTTGCTACTAACTAAGACTGCTACTGAAAAGAGCTTAAAGTTCAAACATGTGTGGTTAGAGCCTAAGCCTCACTTTGATCAATGAGCCCTGCATCCGCAATAGATAAGGGACAGTATGAAAAATCCTGGTGATACGGGATACTGAAAAAGCACATAGTCACAGCAATGTAAAAACAAATGTGAGTCTCATACATATAGCATTCACTTATGATTTGAATTCATTGAAAGATTTGTAAAGCTGCAAAAATGTTATATGTTTTAATACTTGGTATTAAACCAATGATTGTGTTTTATTCAATTGCAATGAAGTGATAGTTTGATTTAATTATTTGACTGAAATATAACTTGTTTGTGATAGAACTTGATGATAATCAAGTTTATATGAACTGTGTGACAATATGTTTATGATTGATTGTGTTTTATAACATAAGTGAATCACTGAGGATGGTTACTTTATTGAGTTCGTAAAACTCATCAAAATTGCACCGTTAATAATTTCAGGTTCAAGAGTGAGATGACCTAGCTTCTAAGACTCCATAGAAGCATATTTTGTGCAACTTTTCTGATCAAATATGGCTCAAAGGTAGGTCAGCTGGGAATTGAAGACATAGTTTGTTAATAACTTTTGTGCATTTCTCATGTTTGTAACATACTGTGTAGACTGAACAGTTTATACTCATAGGACGACATTGTATAAATATGGATGATGTTGAACGTAAAACTACAATGCACATTATAGTTTATGATATAAAATGAGGAAATTTTGGATTTTAGCAAACGTGTGATTTATGATTTAGTTCATGATGCCATGTTACAAAGTGAAGGTGAGATAGCTAACACATTATTTTTGTTAAGCATGTGCACTTGTGACCGAAGGGCGTACGTGCATGTGTCAGATGGGAGTGGAATGTTATAGTATGCCCAAGTAGGTAAAGTTTCTTAAGGACACACTCACACATAAATGTACTTGGGAGGACAATCAGATGGTAACCTTGATGGAGAATTGTAATTCGATCATCTCAAGCACAATGCCTTCAAACCTACAAGATCTAGGGAGTTTTACTATTCCATATGTTATTGGTGACTTTGAATTTTCTAAATGCTTACATGATTTAGGTGTAAGTATTAACTTGATGCCTTTGTATATTTTCAGGAAATTAGGATTAGGAGAGGTCAAGCCAACATCTATGCTCATTCAGCTTACGAATCAATCCATCAAGAGGCCATTTGGAGTTAATGAAGATGTGTTGGTAAAAGAAGATAAATTTATCACTCTTGTTGATTTTTTTGTATTAGACTTTGAAGCAGACAAACATTGTCCATTGATGTGTATGAAGGAAGACTTGTTTTGAGAATTGGTGATGAGCTGGTTGAATTTAACATGTCTAAATCTTTGAAGAAACTGATGGATAGTATTGCATGTATGAAAATTGATGTTATAGATGAGTATGAAGGAGGTTGAAAAGGAAGTTGATGAAGTTATTGAAGTGCACGGGGATGAGAGTATGAGAGAAGAGGAATTATGTGAGGAAGTTAAGCTAGAGAAGTTAGATAGAACAAATACACCCACACCATGCTCTATTGGTAAGCCCTCCACTTTAGAGCTTAAACCTTTACCTTCCTACTTAAGATACACTTTGTTAGGTAAGAACCATACCTTACCCATCATTATCTCCAACCAATTGGATTGTGAGCAAGAAAAGAAAGTGGTGGAGACTGTTAAAAAGAGGATGAAAGTCATGGGGTGACAAATTTATGATTTTAGGGGGATTAACACCAGTGTGGTGATGCATAGGGTTAACCTAGAAGAAGGATGTACAACTGTGAGGGAGCAACAGAGAAGGTTAAATCCAAACATACAAAAGGTTGTAAAGAAGAAGGTAGTGAAGCTTTTAGATGTGAGGATTATTTACCTCATTTCAGATAGTGAGTGGGTGAGTCCAGTGCAGTGTATGCCTAAGAAGGGTGCTATGACAGTGATGGAGAATGAACATCGTGAACAAATTTCCAGTAGGACCATCATAGGTTAGCAAGTGTGTATTGGTTATAGGAAGCTCAATTTGGCCACCAAGAAAGACCATTTCCCTTTACCTTTTGTGGACCAAATGATTGAGAGGGTGGCTGAACATTCTTTTTACTATTTTCTTGATGGATATTCAAGGTACAATCAAGTGTTTATATACCTGAAAAACCAAGAGAAGACCACTTTCACTTATCCTTATAGGACTTTCGCTTATCAGAAGATGACTTTTGGTTTATGCAATTCACTTGCCACTTTCCAAAGGTTCATATGACCATATTTGCGGACATGAAAGAGAACTTCATTAAGGTATTAATGGATGACTTCTCTATCTTTGGAGATTCTTTTGATCATTGTTTGTGTAATTTAGACAAGGTGCTTCAAAGATGTGAGGAGTCTCATCTAGTCTTGAACTAGGAGAAGTGTCATTTCATGGTCCAAGAGGGAATTTTATTAGGCCATAAGATCTTATAGGGCATTAAAGTAGATCAAGCTAAGACCAATGTGATTGAAAAGCTACCACCTCCCACTCACATCAAGGGCAACTGAGCCTTCCTTGGTCATGCAACGTTCTACAAACAGTTCATCATGGATTTTTCTCTTTTTGCTAGACCCTTGACTCATTTATTAGTTAAAGATGTGCCTTTTATGTTTGATAATGATTGTTTGGATTCTTTTAATAGGTTGAAGAAGGCACTTACAACAACACCCATTTTGACATTGCCAAATTTATCTCTTCCTTTCAAGATTATGTGTGATACAAGTGACAATGCTATTGGTTATGTACTTAGCCAGCGGAAGGAGAAGAGGTTGCATGTCATCTACTACTCAAGCAAGACCTTGACTGGAGCACCACTGAACTACACCACTGCTAAAAAGGAATTTCTTGCAGTGGCATTTCCATGTGAGAAATTTTGTTCTTATCTTTTGGGCTCACAAGATATTGTTTTTATAGACCATGTGGTGTTACGTTATCTCTTTTCCAAGAAGGATGCCAAAGCTAAGCTCATCCGGTGGGTGCTTCTGCTATAAGAATTCAACATTGATATTAAAGAAAAGAAGGGAGTAGAAAATGTAGTAGCATAACACCTATCACGACTTAAAGGGGGCACCATAAAGAAGAAGAGGAAATTGAGGACAGCTTTCCTAATGAGGTTTTAATGACGGTAGAAAATCCTTATCGTCCTTGGTTTACTAATATTGTAAACTACTTCTCAAATGGTATTCTTCTTTCTAATCTCTCATATCAACAAAGGAAGCATTTCTTATTCTAGTGTTCTCACTATATTTGGGATGAAATTGTGTTATATAAAATTTGTGCTAACGATGTGATTGGCAGGTGTGTCCCTAAAATTGAAAAGGTTTATGTTTTGACACAATGTTATAGTTCAGTGTATGTAGGACACTATAGAGCGAACAAAACGATGGCTCCTATATTGGAATGTGGGTTATATTGGCCATGTTTGTTCAAGGATGCTCATTACTTTGTGTTACAATGTGATAGATGTTAAATAGTAGGTAGCATATCAAAGCAGGATGCACTTTCAAACATCATGGAAGTTGAAATATTTGATGTGTGGGCCTTGAATTTTATGAAACCATTCCCATCCTCCTTAGGCAACACATACATACTGGTTAGAGTTTATTATGTTTCAAAGTGGGTTGAAGTCGTAGCTACTTCAACCAATGATGGCAAGGTGCTGCAAAGATTTATCAAGAAGATTTTCATTAGATTTGGAGGCTGGAGTGATAATCAATGATAGAGGAAGTCATTTTTGCAACAAACCCTTTGAATCTCTATTGAAAAGATATAATGTGCATCATCAAGTGGCGACTCCTTACCATCCACAAATGAGTGGCCAAGTTGAAGTGGTAAATAGAGAATTGAAAAAGATTTTGGAGAAGGTAGTGAGCACTTTAAAGAAAGATTGGTGTTGGCCCCTGAACATTTTTTTTAAATTAAGCATGTCTAAATTATTTTGAGGTTTTAGCTCTTAAGAAAAGAAAATTTTAATGAGGGACTATGTTTAAATTAGAGTGGAGTATGTTGCTAGACATCAAAAAGAATAAGAGGGCTTGGGGCAATTTGGGTAGATCATTAA
>JANVCQ010000232.1:17927340-17940391 GCA_025531925.1 Erythroxylum plowmanianum | reverse complement strand
TCTACTTTTCATTTTAATATTTCTCTTTGTTTGTCATCAAAATTATTTAATACGTAAAGTCTGTTTTGACTTAACAAAGATGACCTTAATCCGACATCTCTAATGAAAGTTATTCCAATTGTCTCGAAACAGGTCCAATATGATTGAGGACATAATCATGTTTGATTCTTTTGTTCATAACTTCATCATCCGACCTCCAAATGAAGTGATTCTTAAACCAATGGATTCTTAACAATTTTTCTATCTCTCCATAAAAATTGGTAGCTTTTGGCCTTGATCTGAAAAAGGTTGATGGAAAGATAGTGAGGGGTCGGTTGAGAGAGCATGACTGGGGTATGAACATACTTTGGATTATTAAGCATATCTTCATCTATAGAGCTCCGATTGAGATGGTTCTTGCTTTAAAATAAACTAGAGACTTAGAGATACAATTGTTTTCAAGAGGTCAAATTGTGATTTTGGTGATTAACTGGTGTGGGCACACCACCCTTGTGGGATGATGGCTAATGAGGGTTCACTGAAATAACCCTATAGGATAATATGCTCACGCTTTATGACTCCAAATGTTAGGCTCTATAAATGAGGCCCAACAATTTATACCTAGGCTTAATGCTAAAAGACTTGGGCTTAAAATACATGGAAGCCCAAAATATAATTCTAACTTGAAACAAGTCTAAAATAGAATAATAAAAACACGTTTAGGCCTGTTCCAACGCGCTTTCAAGTCTGATCATAGGTGTGTCTCTCCTCTTGGGCTTAAATGATGATACGCAGCCCAATATAATGGTCTTCAAGTCCCAAGTGAATCCAATCCACGAATTTGAGATAAATGAATTAATTTGGGTTGTGATTCAGATAGCTCTCCTCCAATAGGCTTGGTGCACTTCATCCTCTCCACAAATTGGCCCACGTGTGCATAGAAAGCCTTCTTGAGTCTCTCGTTCCTAGCTTTGGACATAGGTCCAACTGGAATGACAAGCTCATATCCATCACGCACACCATCTCCATGGTGATCCTTACTCCTGCTCACATAAGTGATTTTGATGACTGACTGGTGCGAGCATGCCACCCTTATGGGATGCATGCTTAGACATCATTTAGGATGTTGATTACGTGTCTTACGAGGGTAGGGTGCCCAACAACAGTGGAGGACTTATGGGGCACTTTAGTGTCACTAAGACCTTAGATATATTGCATAAGCAATTTTACTGACCGGGAATGCGAAAGGACATAAAATGCATTTGTGCTTGTTGCATTACTTGTAAGCAAGCTAAATCGACCACAAAATCTCACGACCTATACACGCCCTTACCCGTACCTAGTCACCTTAGATGGACATTTCTATAGACTTTGTTGTAGAGTTGTCAAAGCTAAAAAGTGGTGTAGATAGCATTTTGTTATAATAGACAAGTTTAGTAAGATGGCTCACTTTATTGCTTGGAAAAAATTGATGATGTCCTGCATGTTGCTGATTTGCTCTTTAAAGATGTCATGAGATTGCATGGTTATTCCTGGGTCAATAGTTTCAGATAGGGATACCAACTTTTTAAGTCATTTTTGGCATATTTTGTGGGGAAATTGGGAACGAAGTTGTTATTTTCTACTACATGTCACCCACACACTGATGGGCAAACGGAAGTTGTGAATTGAACATTAGGGAATTTGTTGCATGTTGTGATAGGAAAAATTTGAAGACGTGGTCTGATTGCTTGTCGTTTATTGAGTTCACTTATAATCGTAGTGTGCATTCTACTATCAGTTATTCTCCTTTTGAAATTGTTTATAGCTTTAACCCTTTAACTGTATTGGATATGGTGCCTTTATCTTTGCCTAAGTTAACTAGCCTAGATAAGAGAGGAAAGCAGAGTTAGTTCAAGAGTTGCACGAGAAGGCTAAGCAACATATGGAGCGTAAGAATGAGGTTTATGCACACTAAGCCAACAGAGGACGCAAGGGCGTGATCTTCAAACCCAACGAGTGGGTTTGTCCTCATCTTCACAAAGAGAGGTTTCCTAACCATGAGCGATTCAAGCTTGATCCGAAAGGAGATGGTCCTTTTCAAGTCTTGGAAAGGATCAATAATAATGCCTATAAAATTGACTTGCCCGGTGAGTACAGCGTGTCTGCTACTTTTAATGTTGATAACTTGTCTTCGTTTGATATGGATGTTGATTCGAGGATGAATCTTTCCAATAAAGGAAGGGCTAATGTGAGCAGGGTTGCACGTGATAGATATATTGACAGACACTGAGATCAATGTGGCATTAATCGAGACTTGATGTAGCTTCCTAGCCCCGCAAGTCGGACTAGGCTTAAAAGATTCAAGACTGTGTTAAATTCATTCTTGGCTCGCATGGTGGATGATGGACTCTGAGAGAATCAAGATCCTCACTTGCAGCTCCAGTTTATCAATTTGAGCTAAGTTGGGCTCGAACAGGCTTGACAGGTGCGTACGCTAAGCGCATACGTTAGTGTCCAGCAGGCCCAGGCGCACACGTATATGCGCAGCCTGCCAATCGCACCAAACTAGATGCACCATTTGACCTCTTTTGCTTTGGGTTGTTTTCCTCACTATTTTTAGAATGATTTGGGCAGCGCTATTTTACCTATTTAGGCTAGGGATGTTGATCCAATTTCGAGTTATTTTGGCAAGTATAAATAGTTACTTTGACATTAGTTTTAAGGTAATACACTTTGATAATTTGAGAGCTTTGTGAGGAGTTTTCTTCATGTTCTTGTTGTTCCACAAACCTTAACTCTACTTATCAATTAATCTCAATTACGGCGTATTGTTTTGGTTCAATTTTCTTGGTTTATTGCTTGGTCTAGGTTGCTTGGACAATAACGATCCTTGAGGTCCAGAAAAGTATTGAAAACCTTACGTATATAGTTTGTTTAAAGGCTGCTGAATTATATCAAGATTACTCTCCCGTGTCCTCTAAGAAGCTAAGATATCAGTATTGTCTTCATCTTCTAGAAAGTTATTAAAAAAGAATTAATTTATGGCATAATAAGTCTTTATCTCATACAGTGAGGCTTTAACTTCTCTTCTATGCTTAGGAACCTTCACACTTACTATATCACTCATCTTTTTCTTCCAAAAAAGATTAACAAAGATCTAGAAAAATGAATTAAGAACTTTTGATGGACTAGAACTACTGATCACTTTAAAGGTGCAAAAATCAAGTGGGAGTAGCTTTATGCTGAGGCAAGTTCTAATCTATTTAAAACCCTCAATATACTACAAGTGCATAGGTCGTGGTTGTAGTGTATGAGGTGTTGATCCCTCGAGGAGTTATTGAACTAATCTAATTCTAAGTTATCTAAGGCCTAAAAAGTTATTAAAATGAAAATAAAAGCTGCACATAAAAGTAAACATGTGAAGATGATTGATTGGGATTAAAATATAAAATTAAAACACAAAGAATCAAGTTGAGCACCACCAAATTAATAATAAAAATCATACAAGGAAGATTAATCGAATATGAGAAAGGGGATTTATCCTATCATCAAATGTTAACATGAATACTTTTGAGTTAGTATGGTATCGTTCTTAGACTTTTTAATGTTGGATTACTCTCTCTTGAGTTATAATCATTAAACCCTAAATCATAACCCCTAATTGAATTATGGAATTTGCAATATCTCAATTAACAAAAAACCCACAATTCCAATTAGATCTTAAGCCTTCTAATAGACAACTGGGTCCTCACATGAGATCTCTCTTTGTCTAAAATCTAGATTTGGTTATTTGTGATCTATTACATTGTTTAACTCTCGTTACCTAATCTAATTGTTTTGTTATTGTTTCACTCTCTTCATTTGTTACCGAAGCATACAAATACAACAAATAATTGATTCAAGAACAAATCCCTAAAGAAGTTTAGAACATCATCATCAAACCTAAATCCATCACTATCAAATCCATCTTATACATTCAAAGGAAAGAACAATAAAGATGAAATCAAATGTCACTTTGAAGAGTCGAAATAGATCGGGAAGATAGCAGCACTATAGCCCCTTCTTCTACTTCTCTCTTCTTCTTCTTCCTCTCTCCTTGAATCTTTCTCAAAGTGGTAGAGGTTTGAACTCCCTCTATGGTTCTTTCTCTTTCTTTATATAGTATTTTCCATTTTAGGCAAACCCTTAAGATTTTCCTGAGTCCAAAAAGTCCCAAATGTCCTTCGATAAGTCACGTGTGGGAGGCTGTCCAAGTTGTCTGTCATGTAGGCCACGATCATGGCCCAAGATTTTTGCTCTCTATCATGATTGTGGCAAAAGGAACTACGATCCTGGCAGACCCTTCATGCTTCTATCACAATCATAGCCCAAGGGCCACGATCATGGGCCTGGGCCTTGCTTTGAGTTTCGTCTTAATTCTCTATGTTCTTTGATATCTGACCTGAAACACTAACAAACACATCAAGACACCTTAAATACACAAAATTTAAGCTCAATGCTATGCTCTAACTCATAAAACACTCAAAACAAAAATGTATAACTAAATAACACAATCCTAACCTAAACATACACTAATCATTCAATTTAACAACTAAACATATACTAAACTAGCTACTAAAACATTATGCAACTTACCACTATCAACATCCCCACACTTAAACTTTTTCTTGTCCTCAAGCAAAGACAAAATAAGTAAAACAAAACACACCAAATACAATTAACAACAAAACACACACATACGTAATAATGGGTTGATGGCATTAAACTTCACGAAACAAATTTAACTACAAACACGATCCCTTAAATTGTTCTAACTTATTGACTTTTGAAATATATGTCTAAGTATTTCAAACCAAATATACATATTAATCAAAACCTTAGTGTCAAACTCATTCATTTCTATAACTTACATACACATATTACTAATATTTGGTCAATCAAAATTGTAACTATCCTTAAGTAGATTTTCGTAAAAATTTGAGCTTTTCACTAAGATTGGTAGGATTTATTAAACAACACACTATTTTGTTGCTTTTAATTGACTTAAACTTAGCCTTTTAACGTGAAGGTAAACATTTGTAATTAATGTCCCCCGGTTACTTAATTAGGCCATATTTTTATTAAGTGACTTGGTTGGAATGTCATTATAGCCTTTTGACGCGAAGGCAAACATTTGTGATGAATATCCCCTAGTAACTCAACTATATCATATTCTTAACTAGCTACTAGCCCTATTCATAACCCGATTTGTTTCAAAAGGACTAGCATAATAGTTATTTATTAAATAAAATACACATTTTTCATTTTATTTTATTGCCTACCTCATTTCTTTAACTAATCGTTCGCATGAAAAGGTACTCACAATGCTATATATTAAGTTCACCTAAAATTATAAATCAATATGGAAAATTTCTAGAGTTAACGAACCAACATCATTTCCTAATTAACATGCATATTTAATCGAAACAACGTAGAACACTAATTTACAAGCTAATAAATCTTCACTACCTCAAAGACTTTATTCAAAGCTAAATCAATTTCGTTATGTCCTAGGCATTATTCACATCAATCACATAATGCAATCCTAAACAAAGCTAACATACAATATGCAAAAATCACATTCAAATAAAAACATGTAATGCATTCAACCCTCCCCATATTTGGACAACACATTGTCCTCAATGTAAGAACACCAAAAAACAATACATAAGGCGGGACTAACAATTAACAAAATAAGAGAAACATGAGAACAATTGAAAATAACAATAAAAATAAAAGACTAGGGTTAGAGTATAGAACCATCATGGTGATTAAGGTGGTGATGGTGTCGGAGGTGAAACCAAATCTGCTTGACATCGAGATTGCTTTCCTTTCTTATAATTGATTTAAGAAAGTAAGATTGTAAATAATTCAACCCATTCCAAATCACTAAGATTTATTTATAGAATTTAAAACAAATCAAACTGCAAAAAAATTAAATCTAACTGCTAAACTTGCTAAGTTAAGGTCAATAACTTGACCTTGGATCTTTCAAAACTCAGTTAGGATAAATTATGAATGGCTTGCTTCCACCCGCATTGCCCAATTTTAGCTTTCTAGCTTGTAAATAAGCTACTTATTGGAAGATAATGAAAAGGACATCATCAATTATCCAAGTACTTTTTGTAATGCTCTTTTCGATAACAAATTGTTATCACAATCAGGAATAATGAAATCCCATGAATCTTCAATGGAATCTAACAGTTTGTCATGTAAGAAGATGATCTACTCTCTGTCTTCCTCAATCACCTTTGTCTCCTCTTTCTCTTTCACTTTATGAACAGAGAGTTTCATATTTGCTTCAAGCTCTATGTCCGTTTTCATCTATTCTTCTTCTTCTTGCTCCTTTAAAGATTCAACCACATCAATTTTCCTAAATGAGTCACCCTTTTTCTTCTTCTCTTGGTCTTCTATAAGGTAGAATTCAACTTGTTTTTTTGTTGGTGCTTCTAGCTCTTTCCCACTCCTAAGTGTGATAACCTTACAATGCTCTCTTGGATGTACTTTAATGTTGCTCAGATAGTTTTTCACACTTCTCTTACTAAATTTACAAGAAGCTATTTTATTTGAAGCTCTAGGTTGTGAATAGAAAAGTCTTGGTTGTCCGTTACTTGCTCAAACTTCTCTTTCAGTCTCTTCTGGGCCTCTTCTATGTTCATGAGCTTATCTATGATCTTATCCAATTTAGAATCCTATGAACTAGACTCATTTTGTTGAAATCCTAATACGTCTTAATGTCTCATCTGAGTTCTTACATTATTAGAACAACACAAATATGGGTAGTTCTATCAACCTGGATTGTAAGGATGATGACTTCCTCGACCAAATTCTGCCCCATTGAAGTCAACACAGGTCCTTTGCTCCTTATAATGTGTTTCCTCCATATATCTTATGTATTACTCCCTCAATCTCATATGGAGTGATAGCAGCCATAAGATACCCAACAAAAGTAGATAATTCTCTAATTATTTTTGTCTTAAGGCTCTCAGGCCTTAGTTGTAGGTTTTGTTTATTTTAAGTAGTGTTACGCATGCTACGTCACACCTCAACATGATTTCACTATCAAGAAAAAGGAACATAAACTGAAAAATAATTTATTCTTCACAAAACTTTAAGAAAGATAGAAATAACATTCTATAAACCTTTCTTCTAAAAAATGTTTTAGAAGGTTTAAATGGGAATTTCTTATACTTGTTTGTGGGATATTTTCACCATCTATATTTGTTATATTTAAGTTTTCGTTGTTTTTGTTGTATGCTTATTAAGAAATGTTTGGAATTTGTTATCGATGTGTGGAGAGGCATTAACTAATTCTAGAAATTTATAAGTATTAATAAAAGTTTTAATACATTTATGACTAATTTTAAGTTTTCGTTCTGTATATATTATTAATAGATGAATATATCTACAAGTATCACAAACAGGCATTCAAAAATATGAGATTAGAATATATATTGGATAGAATTAACTAAATGATAAATTGACTTAAGCATTCAATGATTATGATGAAAAGATAAAAACACAATTAAACATACCTATTTTTCTCTTTTTCTCTTAAACACTAATCCTTAGGCTAAAGTGAGATTGTAAGAGTCTGGACAGGGATATTATAACTGAGTGTTTAATTTTTTTCATATCAAGCTATGCTCGGAGTTAACATTATACAAAAAAAGGCGTTGGGTAGCGTCCAAAACCCGGAAAGCAAAATAAACACTACAGGAAAAGTATATTATGCAAAATCTACTTTTGACTTTTTAATTGGCCAACAGATGGCCTACATATTTTTACATAATTGAAGATAATAGCTGACAAATGACCTACATTATTGAAAACTTTTAAAGATTTTATTCCTCGATGATGACTTTTACTGACAAGCTATCATCTTTATCTTTTTCTTCTTGTGATGTTGAGGGACATTTTTGATATTAATGTTATGGATATTGATGTCGTTGTTGACAGTGAGCATGCTTCCACTGTTCTGATAATTCACTAAATACTTCAGATAAGGTTAAGAAAGATGCTTCAAGTTGTTTTATTAGCTAGAATGATTAAGTAGAGATAGGTGTTTTATATTCTAAGGTCATCAACATATTTGATCCTCTATAGTTTAATTTGATTAAAGATTCTGGGGTGATCTTTAGGCATTTTTGGTAAACTCTTTCAATGCAGTATGGATTGAATTGATTAATCATATCCTAATCAAAATCATACAATCAAAATCATACTTAGGAGGGTTAGCTATTGGTGGATACATACTATTGCTAATTCCAATTTGCACATATGCTATTCATGATAGTTGTACTTTGGTTTACTTCAGACTGTCTGCTTTTTTGAAGATAGGATAACTGCTGAAATTCTTGATAAAAATTTCTCTTTCCTTAGCAAATCTTTCCTTGTAGTTTTTTACTGCAAGGGTGAATCCTGTAGGGAATTTAGAAAGGGTGTTTAAATTGGTTAAGTAAATAGTGTCTACTAACCCACTTTAAAAAAAAAGGTAAGTAGTGTGTGCGTCAGCTTCCAGAAATATAATAACTTTTGGTCCATATTGTTCACAATTTTGGGGATAATATTGGAATATTTTTTTGTTCTTCTTTACAGTCATTAAGTGCTTGAAAACAATCATAGAAGAGTTCAAAAGTAATCTTTTTCATTTCTTCCCTTGAATTGGGTGGCTGTGCTAAAATGCAGTCAACCCATATATCTAGACTTGCATCAATTTGTACTAGTAATGTATCCATAGTAATTACATAATTTTGGTAGATCGTTGCATAGAGTTTTTAATATACGTACCGTTGTTGTATCTTCTTCAGTCCAGGTCCATTGATTTTTATACTGCATTTAAGCTATAACTTTTTTGTTTCTTTAGCTAGATTTTAAAGAAATTCTTGATTAGATATATATTTTTTAATGTGTTAGCAAAATGTTGTAATTTTCCAAGGGTGTTAGGTTATAATTTTAAGAATCTGTTATGAAATTCTATACCTAGATATTCAATATTTTGTTGTGCTATTTTAATTTTCTTTTTGCTTAAAATTAGTCCTTTATGTTGACATCTAGTGAGAAAAATTTTCCTTTTTTAAATGACCTTCCTTATCTTTATTTGAAAATATAATAATGTCATCAATATAAGCTAATGTAAATTCTTCTAATCCTTCTAAATTGTTATCCATAAATCTTTGATAAATACCACGGGCTTGTTTTAATCCAAAAGTTAATACATTCCGTTGGTAATGTTTTTGTGGTGGACAGATAAAGGTTGTTAATGTTTTTGTATTTTCATGTAGTCTTAATTGCCAATTACCAGATTTTGCATCAATTATAGTGAACCAATGATGTCTTTTCTAGGTAATTTATATGCATAACCTATAGTAGCTTTATTTAATCCAAAAGGTAATACATTCTATTGGTAATGGTTTTTTGGTAGACAGGTAAAGGTTCTTAATGTTATTGTATTTTTCATGTAGTCTTAATTGCCAATAACCAGATTTTGCATCGAGTGTAGTGAACCAATGATGTCTTTTCTAGGTAATTTATATGCGTAACTTATGGTAACTTTATTTAATTCTTTATAGTTGATTATTGTTCTTCTCTTGCCACGTTTTTGTTCAGAATGACTATTTACATAAAAGGCTGGGACTGAATGTTTACTTGTGCTTGATGCTATTAATTGTTTTTATAATAATCCTGAACATTCATTAATAAATTCTAGTACATCTTGTTGTGTACATGGAATATTATTTTTAATATTAATTTCCTATGTAGGATCTTTAAGTTTTATTTCAACCAATTGATTATTAATATTCTTTTAAGATCTAGTGGATTTTCACCACAAACTTGTTCTATTAAGGTTTCTATTTCAGTTTGTAAAGTAAGATTATTAAGAAGATAAAATTGTAGGTAATTTAATTTTTTTGTTATAAGTCAGAAATTTTTATATTAAGTTGTATGGTATATAGGATTTTGAGGATTATGGATTTTTGATTTAAGGATTTTATTATTGGTGTTCGTAAAGTTATTTAATGTAAATATTGACAAAAAGGATTATATAATTTAAGAAAACTATTTCCTAAAATTAATTGTAATCCTGATTCTTGTTGATAAATTGAAGGTATAATAAAAGTGTAATTTTCAATAATGATATTATTATAATAGCTTACATACCAAATAGACTGAATACTTCCATCTGCTATTCTTATTTGTAGAGGTTTGTTTAATTTTTTCCAATTGTGTAATAGTGTTTTAGATGCTATACAAATAGTAGCACCTGTATCTATATAAACATTAACTTTTTTATTATTAATAATCACTTGAATGAATGTTGCATTCAGATTCAGTTATTGATTTTGAAGTTTGGAATTCATAACGATATAATGAGGAAATTGTTTAATCTGTTTCATATTCTGACTCAATAGGTTCTAAATTATATTTAAATGCTGAATTTAAAATATTAATTTTGTCTTTGTATTTATTTTTATTTCTTTTTGGGCATTTGTTTGCATAATGACCTTCTTCTTTTACATAACCAACATTTACATGTTTTCTTATTTTGAGGACCATATTTTTTATTTGGTTTGTATTGTCTGTAAGCCTTTCTTCTGAAAATGTTTTATAAGGTTTAAATGGGAATTTCTTATACTTGTTTGTGGGATATTTTCGCCATTTATATTTGTTATATTTATGTTTTCGCTGTTTTTTATAGGTTAAAGAGTCACATCCATATTATTGACGCACTTCTGAATATTTAGAACAATATAGTTGAATATCTTTATGTCTTATTAGTGTTTTATGTAATTTTGCTTCTAAGCATTTTTGTGGTAATACTTCTTTTATTATTGAAATATCACCACCTAATTATAAGCTACAAGATTATCATGTTGTTTAATTAAGAATAATTCTTCTACAGTTTTGTTTGTCAGATAAGGTAATTTTTGGATAAATATTTGTATATACATTTCTTGTTCTGTATGAGTTAATTTATAATAATATTTTTTAAATTCACAAATGTAATCTTCCAAATAACAGATGTCACATATTTGTATATTATTTAGATGCCATAGGGCATTTTTTCTTTCTTCATTTTCGATTTCCTATTTATATGAGGTTATATCTTTTCCAATAAATTCTTTATAAATTTTGTTAGTAATTACATGAAAATTCTTTATTGGTTCAATAGCATTAAGAAACTCAGTGGTATTTTTTATTTGTATTTCATTATCTAATAAAAAGTTTAATACTATACTAGTAGTTTTATAGGTAATAAAATTCCATAAAGTACTTATATTTGTTAATCCTTCAAAAAGTTTTTATAATTTAATGATTAATGCTACTCTATTAGACCATTCAAGTAATAACTTTTCTAGAGATAAGACACATTCTAAATTGAGGATTCCATCTGTTCCTAATGTTATATATTTTGGTATATATTCTGTAGGAAATTTTCATATCTTATTATCTCTTATGTAATATCCAAAACGATTTAATTCTTCTTGACCTATAGGTTTATAATTCTAGTTATACCTAAATTGATTCTCTCTTTTTCTTTTTTCTCCACTTTGACTTGTTTCAGGTTATTCCACTAATTTTAGTTGTTCCATATATACTTCTTGATCGGATTCATAATCATAAATGACTTCATCTTGATCAGTAATAGGTTTTATAAGTTCATATTTTAAAGAATTGTTCTCTTTATCCAATGTTAGTTTATTAACTAAATGAGTAATTTCTTCCAATCGATTTTTTGTATCTTGTCCTATATTCTCCATGGTTTTACTAGAGTGATGTTTGATGAGCTAGATGGCATCGATACCAATTTTGGTTCTATTTTTTATTCCAAAATTTTTGCCATTAGCTTTTCTATTTTTTCGAATTTTTCATCTATTAGTTATACTATTTTAAATAATATTTTGGTTTTATTTTTATTCCATTATTTTGTTACTAGCTTTTCTGTTTTTTCAAAATTTTCTTCTATTGGATGTACTATTTTAAATAATTTTTCATAGCATTTAATTAAAGATTCCAATATTTTATGAATTTCATTAAACTTTTGTGACTGAGAATTTTGGCCTTTATTTATTAATGGTTGTGTTATAGTAATTAATTTTTTTAATTGAATTTCAATATTGTTTTGTTTATCTAATGATTAAGATAATTGTTTAGTAATACTCATAATGTATTTTTAAGATGGCTTGATAGTTCTTGAAGTTGGTTTTTAATATTAGCTAATTCATTTCCTAATTGTTTTTTATTTTTTTCTTCTCTTTCATTTAATTCTTCTCTTTCATTTGATATACCAACTTTAGTAAATCTAATAGGTTTTTCTGATCTAACATATTGTGGTCTTATAGGAATTTTTTCTAATAGTTGTATCTTTAGATAAAGATAGTCATGGAATTGTTTGTTCTAAATTTTGCATTTTAATAGGATAATTAATATTTGGTAATTCTCTTAAACTAGTTGTTAGATTGGTTCTCACTTTTGCTACATCATTAAATAATTGGTCAATATAATTTCATCTTTATTTTTAAATTCAATGCTATGATGAGAATTCGTAAGAGCATAATTAATTTGATAGGTAATTGAAAAAAGATATTGTCCAAGTGTCATTAAATTTTCTCTGTAAAATTTATAAGATATAGTAATTGTTTCATCTAGATTTTGTGTGATTGTAAAGGAATTCCTAATTTTAAATGAGTATTAAATTTTATTTTGCCATAAGCTAAATTTCCATTCATTATTCCAATTACTTGATCTTTTAAATCAGTCATTTATTCATCAATTATGGCCATTATTATAGGAGAGTCTATTCCTTCTTGAAAAGTAGATTTTAATAAGATTTGAATTGTTGAAAGATGTATGTGTCCAATTTTATGTCTTTTATGTTTAGGAATGTTTTTGTAATTGCTTATAAATTTGTTCTTGATCTATTAAGCTTATTCATATATGACCATTACATTGATCTATTCTACTAGGTGTTTTGTAACATCCCGTTATCGATGCGATGAGCATAGTGTTATGAGTGTAGAGTTGTTAGTGCTTAAATTATGATCGAGTG
>JANVCQ010000232.1:17894036-17918620 GCA_025531925.1 Erythroxylum plowmanianum | reverse complement strand
CTCTTACTAATCCAAGACTGAACATTAAACCCAACTTCAATTCAGAAATTGAAAGTCTTAGGGGCTAAATTGGAATTTAATTCCTTCAGATAACTTGTAGCCACATGTCTCTAGTTTATTTCACAACAAGAATCAACTCAATTGGATCTCCACAGACTAAGAATTCACCAAAATACTGAACCATATTCAGAAAATTATCCAACTCAATTTGATTAAATCAATCTCTTTAAGTTTAATCTCAAAAATCCACAATTTTCCATGGAGAGATAGAGGGATGTCTTAGGAATCTAACACTTTAAAAATCAAGTCAATCGGATGTCAGACGAAAAAGATATAAGCAAAAGAGTGAAAAGGGTCAGATTTGGAAGGAAAACCATAAAACCAAAGCGGCGTCGCAGAGGGGAGAATGACAAGGCAAAACGGCGTCGTATCGCGAGGGAGGGGCATTGGATGCGCACTCGCGATCGCGAGGTGAGCGCCTTTGCTCGCCCTCGCGAGGGCGTCGCCTTGCGATGAACTCGCTATCGCGAACTACGTCTATTCTTTATATATATATATAACTTAATTTTCTAAAAATCACAAATTTTGATCCTGAACTCCAAATTTGACAAATTTGGTATCAAAAGAAAGATAAAATTAATCTCTACAACTTCCATGAAGAACTCAAAAATCAATTCTATCTTTAAAGGGGTCAAAATCCCACTCAAAATTTCTTTCCAATTTAATGCCACCCTAAACAGTCACATAACTTCTAAAATTTCTATCTTTCAACTCCAAGGTCCAAAAATGTCATACTTTATATCAATGAAAAGATCAAAAAGCAACCTACAACTTTCAATTTGGCCTCTAAGAGAGTCAAAAAGCCACTCAAAGTTTCTATCCACTAATGATCATGCCAAACAGTAACAGAAACTTCTAAAAATCATAACTTCACATTCCATGGTCCAAAATTTCCATACTTTACATCAATGGAAAGATCAAAACATAATCTAAAACTTTCATGAAGCACTTAAAGGCAATTTCAACCTCTAACTAGGTCAATTTTTCAATCAAAATTTCTGCCCTGTTAAAAATCACCTAAACAATATCCAAACTTCAAACATTCACATCTTTCAATTTCCACAATCAAAAACAACATATTATACATCCTTGTAAAGCTATGCAATTTTTCTATAACTTTCACGAAGACCACTTACTCCAATTCAAATCACATCGGTACAAAATTGGCCTCAAAGTATAGTACACACAAATCTACACTTATGACCATTTTTCAAACACAAAGCAAAATAACTTAAATTCGAATGATCATAACTTTCAATCCCGATATGAAAAAATATCATACTTCCTAGCGATAGAAAGCTATCAGCAGAAACTACTACTTTGATGAAGATCATTTTATCAAATTCTGCCTAAATCATCCCAGAAAAATTCACAAAGATTTCAGCTTACAAATTCACTTTCTGCTATTATTCATCTTCAAAATTTCAGATTTTCAATTCTCCAAAATCTAACACTTTCATTATTTATTTCTTGCTTTTCAATTCCATTTAAAGCAATTCATTCACTATCAATTCTATTTAAACTCAAAAACACCATTTTAGGCCATAATTAATCTTAAACATCAATAACAAAAGCATATTTCACCTATCTTAATCTCATATAACAATTTACATTTTTGCATTTTCTTTTTCTTTGCACATGAATAAGTCATTACAATTTCTCATTTAATGTCAATTTATTCTTCAAAATTTCAAGAAAAGTTCAGGGTCCAACATTAACCATCATCTATTCCTCTCCTTGTTTTGATACTATAACTGTTGGGTCCCGTTAACATTTGGAGTCATAATTCGTGTACTTATGCTTGTTACCATGCATGGTTATTCCCATTTAACCCTCATTAGTCATCCTTAGTTCATCTACATTCTCTGATACCGTAGTGTCGAGCCCTATCTTCCGAATCTTTCTTATACTGAAGCAAATATTCTATGCTCAACTTCCATCCAGATATTTCACATCTTAGAGGTTGGGTTAAAATTCTATTTCTTTAGATCCTTTAATAGCTATATGTCTCTAATTTATCTAGACACAGGATTCATCTCATTTGGAGGTCGGATAACGAGGTTATAGCTGAAAGAATCAAACAAGATTTCGTCCTCAATCATATTGAATCTATTTCGGGACAAAAGACATAACTTGCTCTAGGAATATCAGATCAGGGTCATTCTTAGAGGGTTCGAAAGAGAACTTCAAGATCTACAACTTTTATGAAGACCTTGAAGACGGATTCTATCGTCTAAAGGGTCACAAATGGAGCAGACAATAGTATCAGAGGAAGAAAAAAACAAACGAAGCCAAGAAGCAGACGAAGCCAAAAAGCAGACAAAGCAGAAGCAGACGATCCAAAAAGGCAGAAGAAACAAAAAAACAAACGGAGCAGAAAATTGACGAAGTAGAAAGCAGACAAAACAAAAAGCAGACGAAGCTAAAAAGCAAACGAAGCAAAAAGCAGACGAAGCAAAAAAGCAGACGAAGCCAAAAAGCAGACGAAGCAAAAAAGTAGATGAAGCCAAGAAGTAGACGAAGCCAAAAATCAGAAGAAGCAAGGTCAACTTATAACGAAGCAAAGTCAACTTAAGACGATGTAACTCTTAAGACGAAGCGAAGTCAACTTAAGAAGAAACAAAGTCAACTTAAGACGTTGCAACTTTTAAGACGAAGCGGAGTCAACTTAAGACAAAGCAAAGTCAACTTAAGACGACGCAACTCTTAAGATGAAATGACATCATCACAGATGATGTGACGTTATCATAGACGATACGTCTTTACAAACTATACATCTTTACAAACAATGCATCTTTACAGATGATGCATCCTTACAGACGAAATGATGTCATCAAAGATGATACGTCTTTACAGATGATACATCTTTACAGACGATGCATTTTTACAGACGATGCATCCTTACAGACACAATAATGTCATCACAGATGATACGTCTTTACAGATGATACATCTTTACAAATGATGCATCTTTACAGATGATGCATCCTTACAGATGCAATGACATCATCATAGACGATGTGACGTCATCACAGACGATACATCTTTATGCTCCTAAGCATTTTCCTTTCTAAGGGCCATAACTTTTGATCCAGAGGTCCAAAAATTTCATACTATATACCGATAGAAAGCTATAAGAAAGACCTACAACTTTGTAGAAGGAAACTTGGTCTAATTTAGCCTAGATCAATCCAGATTTTTCCCTTAAGTTATAACACAAATTTTACCCTATGGAAGGCTTGTAAATTTGCACTTCGCAAACTTGGAATGTCCTAAGCTTAACCATTCAGTTACCAAATTGACTTCATTAAACTCTCAAATCTTAACTTATTTGTCTCATCGCATTCAACTATATCTAACCAGTCGTAATTCCTATTTTCGTTTCCATAACATCTCGCTTAAGCGTATGTATGTATATATATATCCACAATTTATGTTCAAAAGCCATATGCTCAAGCTGATAATCATCTCAATATCATCCATACATAATTCATATTTCCTTAACCTCAAAAGAATAAAGTTTTTTTACAAATCTTTGATGGCATTCTAAGCCACATTACAACGTCATCTCAAAGTCTCAAATTACAACAGTTCTTAAACAAATAAACTTAGTATGAAACTATAACATTGTGCTTTCCCAAAACCAACTCGAAATATAAAATAAGAAAATTTGGAGAAATGCCCTTAGGCTCTTTATCACTTAGTCTCTTAGCTATCTCCTGAAGATGGGATAATAAGGGGGTGAGCTTGACAGCTCGTAGGCAACAGTTTATAGCGGAAAATAAGCAAAATCCTTGAAACCCTTTTTACTTGTCATAGAAAATTTTCATTGAGTTCATAAAACACATGTTTCTTAAGCTTTCAGCCAAAATCCACAAGTTACAAAACATGAATGCATCAAACTTGTTAACATAAAATAAGCACATAAGCACATTAGAATGGTTTGAGTGGATCCAAAATAGAACGTACTACATAATTCTCATAAGGGTCTTGTATAGCCGTGAATTTAGGAGAGTCCATGAAGAAGCTCTATGCCACT
This sequence comes from Erythroxylum plowmanianum, assembly GCA_025531925.1. Lineage (NCBI taxonomy): Eukaryota > Viridiplantae > Streptophyta > Magnoliopsida > Malpighiales > Erythroxylaceae > Erythroxylum > Erythroxylum plowmanianum. The sequence continues at coordinate 17,914,521 of JANVCQ010000232.1, read as the reverse complement.
ATCGGGCAGGCAGGAGAAGCGTTTAACTTAGTCAACGTGCACATGACTTAACTTAAGAGACCACCACAAACCCACATAACATGTAATTTATGACTTGTAAACTTGTTTCCCAAAATGGCACTTCTTGGAAACTTGTTTTTCATAAACATGAGGTATTTCGAAAACCATTTCTGAAAACATGATTCTATAAACATATATTTTTTCACAAAAATTCTTTTTCAAAATCTTTTTACATATCACACTATTCATATATCAAACATATAACATATTTTCAATTCATTCAAGAAGCGATAGATGCAACACTCATGATGCAATTGAAATCAATAAACTTTCTTGATTCAAAATAAAAACATGTAGTGGTTTATTTACTCTATTATAAACATGTACCCACCTTGATTTCCTTGCTCATAGATTTGATCAAAAAGTCTCTACTCTTTCTTCTCTTTCCTTTCTTGATTTCCTTGATTCTTCACCAAATGAAGAGATCTTTGGCTCAAATGGAAGCTCTTCTCTTCCTTTATCTTTTTTCTTCTTGAACAGCCTCAAAATCTCTCTTGAAGGCTAAGAAAATTGAAACCCTAGCTTGTTTTCTCTTCTTTCTCTCTCTTCTCTTTTTCTTGCTTCTCTCTCTTCTTTCTTTTCTCATCCATGCATCTAGCTTCTTCTAGAATGCCCCAATTCACGTTTTCTCCTTCTCTTAAATGTAAGACCACATTTTGGTCATGTTCTTCTAAAAATACCCCTCCTCTCCTTTGGTCTTCCCATTTTGCCCCTTCTTTCATTTACCTCCTAACTCCTTTAATCTTCTTAAACATCATATTAATTCTAACTTAATTCAAATCTTTCCTTATGTGCCTTATGTTCTTTATCCTTAAGTGCCTTGCCAAAATTACCCTTGAACATACTTATAACCTCAACACTTTAATTTAATCAACCTATATCATATAATCTTTCTAACATCAATATAATAATTAACTCCGCAAACTTTCATAAAGACCTCATAATTAATGCAAATCATATTTATTCATCAAGAAAAAAAATTTGGGGGGCTAACATTTCTCCCCCTCTTAAAAGAATTTCATCCTCGAAACTCATACCTGACTGATCTAGGGGTAGGGGTTTTCTTCCTCTTGTTCTCCTTCGTTTTCCATTTTACTCCATCACTTAAACAATTTCTTCCAAATGACCCTAGTTAATGGATTCAATCAATCCTTCCATGACTTATTCAGATATCACACTATCTTATCTATTTCCTCAATATAATTTAGATTACCCACATATATCACATTACGAATTTGAGACATCTTTCATCAGTAGCACTTCTCATAACTATTTCATACAGACATATTCATGTCGGGCTTAACTAATCCTTTGTTTTAGCCTGAGCTCACCTTGGCACAGTGATGCTTTCAAAGATAATTTATCTTTCACTTAAATAATTCACATCAGTGTAGTGTCAGTACACTTAACTCTTATGCCTATTCTAACTGTATTCCATGCCTTTGACGTTGATCCTTCTAATTCATCCATCTTGCTTGAATCACTTAATTTCTAACATTGATCTATTTTACCTATCAAATAACATCTCTAATTCTGGCCTTCAACAATTTGTAGGCCTTACTCATCATAATACAAAAGCGACGACTCTTTTTATCATCTAACTCCTCATACAGTATTCAAAATGAAATCACTAGGATGAAGATTGCGACTCTTAAAGTCAAATAAAACTATACTTAATCTCATGTTCCTATGAATTCCAAAATATAAGCTTTAAGCATATCTTTGACAGTTAAGACCGTCGATAAATTAAACATTCACTCGCTTGATTTGACATTCTTAGTCGCTAAATGATTTTTCAGTGTATTCCTACTAGGATGTATAACTTACGTTACCATTGTACTTTCTAACAATCCCTTTGCTCAATCATCTTTATTGATTTCACATCCTTCATATTTCAATCACAAAGTATCATTCTTCCTATTCGAACTCAAAGTTTAGATCTGTTTTCAATCTCTGAATAAGATTAACAATCTATGAATCCTCAATTTGGACTTGGTTTATCCTTTTATGTGAAAATTATCTTCAATTTTATAGTAAATAGCACTTGATTTGCCAAAAATTCAACTTCACATTTTATGCTTCTTTTTACTCTAGTTCTGATAACTTCAATATCGAATTTCTACTTAATATATCTGATATAACACAAGCCTTACTCCCATTTGTACAATCATAGTCTTTCAGTATTTATATCAATTTTCTCAGTCTCATATTCAATTCTCTCAATTCAATGATTGCCTCAAACTTTTATGATTTGTACTTGTATATATATATCCAAGATGTTCCTATACATATACTATCTCCAAACCTTAACAATCATTAGTGTAGTAGCTCTAAATCATGTATCAAATAGTCAACTCATAGGACTTTAATTGTCTCCATATATATGAAATCACTTTATTATGCTGTATTGGATTTTAACCAAATCTTTTATATAACATCAGTGCATACTATAAAATCTCCAAATCCATATGATATAATTTATATCAGTACAAATCCTCAAAATTCTCTTTACTTTCATTACTCATAAGCTTTACACGTTTTTCTTCATGTATTCAGACTATTCTTCTCAACTTTTCGAATACTTTTAATACATCATCAAATTTTTGCTTGGGTCACTTTAATCTTCAATACCATAGCACTGTCGGGGCAATTGTTAACTTAAAAAATTATTATCAAACTCCATGTGGCCCCTGATTAGTCCTTGTAATTCCTTAAATAATTGATTCCTCAATGAGGTAACATTGTCTCACTTTATTTTCAATTTACCAATTGACTTCCTTTCTCGAATGATTTTCTCCATTCTTTCAATTTCCTCATACCTCACCTTGACTTATTCTCATGTTTGCTTATTCATACTAGTTTCTCCACACATTGCAATTTATTTGCAAACTTAACTTCTTGTGATTGTGATATATTCATCAAGTTAGATTTGTATCTCCCGAATATACTTACACAGAATATAACGTGAACCTATAAACTCCTCATATTAGCAATCAATGTCTCCTCAAATCTAGGAATCCATTCACATAGTTAGATCCTTTACATCAAAAAAAATACATACCTTTTTCAATAACATATTCTACCTCTTTTGCTTGAGTCTCTATTAGGGATAGGACTCCCACACTCACTTTCGAATCATTACCTATTCATTTTTTATCAGTTCTTTCATTGATCATCCTTAACATAAACTATCTGATCTGCTTAATCTAACTCAGTAAAATTCTTCTTCGAAAGAGGGTTTCTTGCTACTATCATCTATACTGTTCATGCAATCTTTTGTCAATCACCTGCTATCATCATCACATTATCAGCTATCCTTAATACCTCGGGAAGACTAGTTTCTATCATTCTTACAAGGTCATAATATTCTAATCACCAAAACACGAAGGAGTAATAAACATACTTACTGCCGCATATACTTCGGTAGGCATCATCACATTCATCCCATTTTTATCCACATATTTATCTCCATCAATTTACAAATTTATATCTTACATGATTGATACTTTGATCTCCATTAATCCTAGACGATATTCTTCTCTTGATCTTCAAATTTATTTCTCATGTAATATCATCAAAAAATCTCAATCTATCCCCGTTTGATCATTATAGGCATTTTCATGTGTTACTCTAGTTCCCTTTAGACTTTAAACTATGGGAACTATGACTAACTAATATCCAATAAATAAGTTTGTTCCGATATCATCTCCACACATATAACACATATGTGCTTAATATTCTCACTGTGTATGATGATGGGATCATCAGATAGGTACTCACAATAACAATTCAACTTCACCTTTTGAACTTGTACATATATTGTTATCATTCATCTCATCTTCCAATTATCCTTCACATTACATCTTACTTATGTATATTCGCCATTGATTCAAACTTATAGATGTATAATCATCATAAAATTCTTATCTCAATTCCACTAACACATTCTTATGGAGGATCATAACTCTTGTCATATTAATCAAACAACCACTTAAGTTCCAATTTCATCTTCTTAAGATCATAGCAATTTATGTTTTCCTTACATTCTACTTATACACTTTAATCTTATCATTTCTACTTGTCTCCTTACTTTCCTCAAACAATCCATGCTAATATATTCACAACAAAATTTTTTCACCATATTCATTAACAAAATCATAAATGATGAATCTATGTCCATCATATCGGATTACATATATTTCTTATTTCTAAATGTCCACAAACTTTCACTTTCTCACATTCTGCCAGATCATCATTCTCTTATTACTATTTCTATCAGGTCAAGCCCTTAACAATTTTTCATGCATGTACCTCATACATATACGTCTTGACTAAGGATCAGTTGCTACTGCATGCTAAAACATGTCAAAACACATGTAACTTGATACATATTTCCAAAAATGCCTATGTAAGATACTAATTCTAGCGCTCTGATACCATAAATGTTGGGCATCATTTCCAGAAACCAACTTTTGTGAAAACATAATCACTAAACTTATTCCCTCGAAGCCTCCTTAACCATCATTGATTCCTCTTCTTGCTTTGATACCATAACTGTTGGGTCTCATTTTCGGAACCCAAACATTCGGAGTCATAATTCGTGTACTTGTGCTTGTTATCATGCATGATTATTCCCATTTGACCCTTATTAGTCATTCTCGGTTCAACTTCATTCTCTGATACCGTAGTGTCGGGCCCTATCTTCTGAATCTTTCTTATACTGAAGCAAATATTCTATGCTCAACTTCCATCCAAATATTTCACATCTTAGAGGCTGGGTTAAAATTCTATTTCTTCAGATCCTTTAATAGCTCTATGTCTCCAATTTATCTAGACACATGATTCATCTTATTTCGAGGTCGAAAAATGAGGTTATGGCCAAAAGAATCAAATATGATTCCATCCTCAATCATATTGAATCTATTTCAGGACAAAAGGCATAAATTGCTCTAGGAATATCATATCAGGATCATTCTTAGATGGTTCGAAAGAGGACTTCAAGATCTACAACTTTTATGCAGACCTTGAAGACGGATTCTATCGTATGAAGGGTCACAAATAGAACAGACGGTAGTATCAGATGAAGCAAAAAGCATACGAAGCCTAGAAGCAGACAAAGCCAAAAAACAAACAAAATAGAAGCAAATGAAACAAAAAAGGCGGACAAAACAAAAAGCAAACAGAGCAGAAAATAAATGAAGCAGAAAGCAAACGAAGCAAAAAGCAGACGAAGCTAAAAAGCAGACGAAGCCAAAAAGCAGACGAAGCCAAAAAGCAGACGAAGCCAGAAAAACAGACGAAGTAAGGTCAACTTAAGATGAAGCAAAGTCAACTTAAGATGATACAACTCTTAAGATGAAGCAGAGTCAACTTAAGACGAAACAAAGTGAACTTAAGATGATGTAACTCTTAAGACGAAGCGGAGTCAACTCCAGCTTAATACGATGCAACTCTTAAGACGAAATGACGTCATCACAAACAATGTGATGTCATAATAAATGATACTTCTTTACAGATGATGCATTCTTATAGACGAAATGATGTCATCACAGACGATACATCTTTACAGACGATACATCTTTACAGATGATGCATTCTTATAGACGAAATGATGTCATCACAGACGATACATCTTTACAGACGATACATCTTTACAGATGATGCATCCTTACATATGCAATGACGTCATCATAGACGTTGTGACATCATCACAGATGATACGTCTTTACAGATGATACATCTTTATAGACGATGCATCTTTACAGACGATGCATCCTTACAGATGCAATGACATCATCACAAATGATGTGACCTCATTACAGACGATACGTCTTTACAAACAATACATCTTTAAACTCCTAAGGATTTCCTTTTCTAAGGATCATAACTTTCGATCTAGAGGTCCAAAAATTCCATAGTATATACCGATGGAAAGCTAAAAGAAAGAACTACAACTTTCTAAAAGACAACTTGTAATTTAGCCTAGATCAATCCAGATTTCCCCCTTAAGTCATAACACAAATTTTACCCTATAGAAGGCTTGTAAATTTGCATTTCGCAAACTTGGAATGTCCTTAGCTTAACCATTCAATTACCAAATTGACTTCATTAAACTCTCAAATCTCAACTTATTTGTCTCGTTGCATTCAACTACATCTGACTAGTTGTAATTCCTATCTTCCTTTCCATAACATCTCGCTTAAGCGTACGTATGTCTATATATATATATAACCATAATTTATGTTCAAAAGCCATCTGCTCAAGCTGATAATCATCTCAATATCATCCATACACAATTCATATTTCCTTAACCTTAAAAGAATAAAGTTTTTTTACAAATCTTTGATGACATTCTAAGCCACATTACAACATCATCTCAAAGTCTCAAATTACAACATTTTTTAAGCAAATAAACTTGGTATGCAACTATAACATTATGCTTTCCCAAAACCAACTCAAAATACAAAATAAGCAAATTTGGAGAAATGCCCTTAGGCTCTTGATCACTTAGTCTCTTAACTATCACCTGAAGATGGGATAATAAGGAGGTGAGCTTGACAGCTCGTGGGTAATAGTTTATAACAAAAAATAAGCAAAATCCTTGAAACCTTTTTTACTTGTCATAGAAAATTTTCATTGAGTTCATAAAACACATGTTTCTTAAGCTTTCAGCCAAAATCCACAAGTTACAAAACATGAATGCATCAAACTTGTTAACATAACATAAGCACATAAGCATATCAGAATGGTTTGGGTAGATCCAAAACAGAACGTACTACACAATTCCCATTAGGGTCTTATGTAGCCGTTAACTTAGGAGAGTCCATGAAAGAGCTCCATGCCACTATCGGGCAGGCGGGAGAATCCTTTAACTTGGTCAATGTGCACGTGACTTAACGTAGGGGATCACCACAAACCCACATAACATGTAATTCATGACTTGTAAACTTATTGCCCAAAATGACACTTCTTGGAAACTTACTTTTCATGAACATGAGGTATACTTACTTTTCATGAACATGAGGTATTTCGAAAACCATTTATGAAAACATGATTCCATAAACATGTATCTTTTCACAAAAAAAAATTTCAAAATCTTTTTACATATCACACAATTCATATATCAAACATATAACATATTTTCAATTCATTTAAGAAGCGATAGATGCAATACTCATGATGCAATTGAAATCATTAAACTTTCTTGATTCAAAGTAAAACATGTAATGGCTTATTTACTCTATTATAAACATGTACCCACCTTGATTTTCTTGCTTATAGACTTGATCAAAAAGTCTCTACTCTTGCTCCTCTTTCCTTTCTTGATTTCCTTGATTCTTCACCAAATGAAGAGATCTTTGGCTCAAATGGAAACTCTTCTCTTCCTCTATCTTTTTTCTTCTTGAACAGCCTCAAAATCTCTCTTGAAGGCTGAGAAAAATGAAACCCTAGCTTGTTTTCTCTTCTTTCTCTCTCTTCTATTTTTTGTGCTTCTCTCTCTTCTTTCTTTTCTCATCCCCGTATCTAGCTTCTTCTAGAATGCCCCAATTCATGTTTTCTCGTTCTCTTAAATGTAAGATCACGTTTTGGTCTTGTCCTTCCAAAAATACCCCTATTCTCCTTTGATCTTCCCATTTTGCCCCTTCTTTCATTTACCTCAACTCCTTTAATCTTCTTAAACACCATATTAACTCTAACTTAATTCAAATCTTTCCTTATGTCCCTTATGTTCTTTATCCTTAAGTGCCTTGCGAAAATTACCCTTGAACATACTTATAACCTTAACACTTTAATTCAATCAACCTATATCATATAATCTTTCTAACATCAACATAATAATTAACTCCACAAACTTTCATAAAGACCTCATAATTAATGCAAATCACACTTATTCATCAAGAAAAAAAATTTGGGGGCCAACAACAAAATATCAAGAAAAATACATTAAATATGGATGTGAAAATATAGTCAATTATGCATCTATCAGTTTTTCTAACAAAGTTATGTTTTGCAGAAGACCTCATTTTGCTAAGTAAAGCACACTTGAACTTTGTATCCTTAAAGATGAATACTCTTCAAAGGTTCAAAGTGCTATCTGGCCTTGGAATTAACCTCCTAAAGAGCCTTTTTATTCTAGTAAAAAGTGTGTCACATCTTTCATATAGCATTGCTTAAATAACAATGTCTAAGCACAACCCCTTTCTCTTATATCTGGGACTTCGAATCTCCACCAGAAGACTTAGATATAATGATTGCTTTCCACTGATTGAGAAAATTTAGAAAATATTTGGTTCATAGATGAATAGAGCTTTAACCTACAGAGATAAGCTATAACTTCTGAAATTTTTTATCTCCTTAATGCATATAAACTGGTGCTCCCATATTTTCTTATCAAAATTTCTCGTTAAGAATGTGGAAAAGGATGATGAAGCAATTCTTATAGGTGAAAGTAAGAGGATGTGTTGTACCCCGTTTCTGAAGCCCAACATTCAGAGTCATAAACCTTGAGCTTATAAACCTGTAGGGTTATTCCAAAGAACCCTCTTTGGTCGTCATCTCACAAGGGTGGTGAGCTCACACTAGTCAATCACCAAAATCAAATTGAATTCTTCAAAATGATATTAGCTCCACATCTCTAGTTTAATTTGAAGCAAGAACTATCTCAATTGGAACTCTATAGAAGAAGTTATGCTTAAAAAGCCACAGTATGTTCACACCCCAATCATGGTCTCCCAATCAACCCCTCACTTTCTCTCAATCAAACTTTCTTAATTCAATTCAAAAAGATACCAATTTTTATGTAGAGATAGATACATGTGTTAGGAAGCTATCGCTTCAAGAATCACTACATTCGGAGTTCATATGAGGAAGTTATGGCCAAAAGAATCCAACATATGTATGTCCTTAATCATTTTGTACCTATCTTGGATAAAGTTCCATAACTTTTGCTACATATGTCTGATTTAGTTTTCTATTAGACTATTTGAAAGTATACTTCTAGATATACAACTTTCATGAAGACCATAAAATGAGATTTTGCCATTTAAAAGGTCAAAATCATAATTTACTGAAGTTGTCCTGTGAATGTTTGTTTAACGAACATCCATGTCCGTTTAACGGACATTGTCGGGGTTGGAAGCCATTTTTGGCCGAGAAGGTCCGTTTAATGGACATTAACAGACATCCATGTCCATTAAACAGGCATTGGTGAGGCTAGGGGTCATTTTTTGACCCGAGAAGGTCCGTTTAATGGACTAAATCCCTCTAAAGCCCCTCTAGTGCTTCCTACATCCATTCTAACATCCTATTCACTCATAAACTTCCCAAATCCAACTCTTCTATTGCAAACTCACTTCATATCAATTCAAACACCAAATTTATGGGATAAAACTCTCAATTCTCATCCCATTTGATTCATCAAACCACAATTAAACATCATTCTCCATATCTGTCCTATACATACATCCTATACGGTATCACAACTTGTAATGAACATAACTTTCCACTCCGATATCTAAAAATTACAAGCTTTATATCGTTGGAAATCTAGAGAGATCATCTTCAACTTCCATGAAGACCATTTGGTCAAATTCATCCTAAATTATTCCAGAATTTTTCCTGAAATTAGAACACAACTTCTACCCCCATGAAAAGCTTAAAAATGCAATATAAAGACCCATAAACAAACATAATGTATATGTATTTCATTTGCATCAAAATAAGAGTGTTACAACACTTTAGTGGGCATTTTGAGCCACCTTACAACATAATACAAAATACAAACTTTACAAAAACAACAATTGTTTTTATAAAATATAATTTCAAAAGAGCAAAATGTGCAAATTGGAGTGATGCCTTGACGCTCAACTTGATCATTTAATATCTTGCTGATCGCTTGTGGATGGAAAGGAGTAGGGGTGAGATTAACGTTTTTGGGTAACAGTTTTATACTCGATAATAAGCAAAAATTATTGAAAACCTTCATAATCATAACAATTTTTTCACAAAAATCTGTAAAACATATATTTCTGAACTTGTCAAGCCAATTCACAATTCACATATGTCAAACATTCATCAATTTGTCAACACATGTAAACACATAAGCACATTATAATGGTTTGGGTGGATCTATACAGAACATACTACACATTTCCCATACGGGTCTTGTGTAGCCGTGAACAGGATGTACTATCGCAATCCCACAAAATGGTCTTGCATAGCCGTGAACTTATGGGAGTCCGCGAGGGAGCTCCATGCCACTTACAGGCAGGCGGGAGAGGCCTTTTTAATGAAGTGCACTTGAATTAACTTAGAGGACCACCACAAACCCACATAACATGTAATTCATGACTTGAAAACTAATTGCCCAAATGGCACATTTCTAAAACTTGTTTGTCATGCACATGACATATTTCACATGCATTCCCATCAACATTCCTATACCAAACATAAAGCCATTTCCCAAATCATTCAAAAGTGACAAATACAACTATTATAAAGCCATTTGAAAACATTTTCATATCAGCTCATAAGTCATTCACAGAAATTCACATATAAAATCACATGACACATTCTCAAGGCATTTTTAAAGGACAATAAATGCACATTGTCCAGGTAGTTGGAAAATCATTAACTTTCATTTATTTGGAGAAACTTTAAAAGCTTATTAACTCAATTATAAAAATGTCACCCACCTTGAATCTTCACTAAACAATGAATTTCTTGGCTCTAATGGAAGCTCTAACCTTCCTCTTCCTTTTTTTCTTCTTGAACAACCATAAATTCCTTCTTGAAAGCCAAGAAAAGTTGAAACCTAGTTTTTCTTCTTTCTCCCCTTTCTTTTCCCCCGAACTCTCTCCTTTCTCTCTTATTTTTGTGCTTTCTCTCTTCTTTCCTTCCTCACTAACATTTTTGGCTTCTAAAATGCAAGCCAATAAATTCCTCTTCCCATTTTGCCCCTCCTTCAAAGCCTTAAAGCCTTCCCACTTAAGTGATCTCCACAAAATACCCCTTATGTAACTTATCACTTTAACTTTAATTCAATTCACATATGTAACATAATCTCATTAACATTATCATGCTAATTAACTCCAACATATATTAATCTAGCACGACCCCAAAATTAATCTAATCATGCTTAATCAAATAAATAAAACAATTTCAGGGGCCAATAATGTACAAAGTGATTTTAAAGATTATAGCCAAGAGAATAAAGGACAACTTGAAACTTATAATTCAATACACATAGGAAGCCTTCATACCTGGTAAATCAATGTCAGACAATATATTGATGGTGCAAGAACTAGTGAAAGAATATAAGATAAGGAGGTCCATCAAGAGTTGTACTATCAAAGTGGACTTCTCCAAAGCTTTGATACATTAAACTGACACTTCATCCTCATCAGCTTAGAATGGTTTGGCTTTACAACCAAATTCATAAGTTGGACCAAAGCCTACATCTCCATCTCTTCATTTAATTCTCTAATTAGTGGTACTCTAAGTAAGGTTTTTACGGGATCTACTGGAATAAGGTAGGGGGACCACCTATCCCTTTACCTATTAACTTTCTTAATTGAAGTGCTAACTAGAATGGTACAAAAAAATTCTCAACTCAGCCCTATTTTTACTTATCACCATAAATGTAGAGAGTTGAAACTTACCCACCTTGCATTTTCAGATGATTTCATGATATTCTGTGGAGCTAAACACAACACCATTGACTTAATGTTTAACTCCCTTGAGTTGTTTTATAGGTTACCAGGTTTAAGAATTAATCTTCACAAGAATTCAATTTATTTCTCATCAGATGTTAACAATGCCCCTAGTTTAATTTCCATTACAAGATTGAACCCCAAGGAAATTCCTTTTAAATATTTAGGGGTAGGTTCCAATTACTTCTAAAAGTCTAAGATTCAAGATTGCTTACCTATACTTAAGATGATTAAAAGATGAATTTGTTCCTAGAAACATATATTCCTATCCTAATCTTGAAGAATTTAACTTATAATCTCAGTAATGAGGAATCTAAGTACACATTGGAGATCTCATCTCTTTCTTCCAAATAAGATAAACAAGGAACTAAAGAAGTGTATAAAAAACTTCTTATGGTCAGAAAAAGTAGAAATTTCAAAAGGGAAAAGATTAAATGAGAAGAATTAGTTGGAGAAAGCAAGAAGGAGGTTTAGGAATAATTTCTTTAAAATTGATCCAATTTATTTAAGTAACTAAGAGGATTTGGAGACTATTTAGTGATAAAGAGGCCTTATGGTTAAAATGGGTGAATGAGTATTATCTTAAAAATCAAAGCATTTTGGCAGATTAAGGAGAAAAAAAGGAACAATTTTTGGCATTTCATTGAAATGCTGAGAATAAGGGAGTCAATGTAGCCTCACATCAAAACCATAGTGGGACATGGCAATGAAACTTGGCTATGGTTTGATAACTGGTCAAACTGGAGCCCCTAATCCTGGGGGATAAAGATAGTTTGCTCTCAACACTCAGGTGAATATGATTATTGAAGAGAATAGATGGCACTACAGTTTTTGAGGCTCAAATAGATTACAAACCTATAACCTTAACTACCCCCTTAATGTTGATGTCTTGGATAGACATGTATAGCTACCAGAAAAGAAAGGAGTCTTCAGTAATTGTTCTTATCTCAATCTATTAAGACCTCTTACTCTAAAAATTTAGGGTACAATATAGTGTGGAGAAGAACTTTGATGCCAAAGGCCTCCTTAATTACTTGGCTGCTGCAAGAGGTAAATTGAAAACCAAGGACAGGATTCATGGCCTCATAGATCAACACTACACATTTTGTAACCAAACTATCAAAACCATTCCCCCACTTATTTTTTTCAATGTAGGTTTACCATGGTCATTTGGTTAAGGATGCTACATTCTCTAAACCTAAATTTTCCAAAAACAAATTGGGACACAATCCTTAACTGGGCTAATATCAAATACAAGAAAATTGTAAAATGTCATTTCTTAAGCCTAGCTTTTAATTGTGCTATTTACTCCATTTGGTGTGAAAGAAACTATAGACTCTTTACTAAAAGGTATGCACTTTCTTATAGAATCTACTTCTATATTATGGAGATTTTGGTGGCTCATAATGTTAGAGTGGGATTAAATATATCCATAAAGCAAAGATAGAAACTTGAGACCTAAAACAAGACTATAAAAAACAAAAAAAAAAATAGTTAGTGTTTATAGGCTAAAGTAACTTGAATGATGTAATGATTTGTCTTATGTGAGTTCCTGATGTTTGTAACATTGTATCTTGTATTGATGCCTTTTTGGGTTAATAAATGAAATTCTATTAATTTTAAAAAAAATTATTGCACCAAATGACATGCTAATACTTTATTATCAAAATGATCTTCTAAATCACTCTCATATATAAAACTTGGTTCTTTATAATTTTGCTAAAAAAATAGATACGATCAAGGTAAATTGGATTTATAAAACTACTTATTTATTAAGAGTCATAATAAAAGAAAATAAAATTATTAAGAAATACAAGAAATTATTTTCAGCCTAATAACAATAACAACATATCTTTCTCGAAGCTTCAAATTGTATAGGACAAAGATTAAATCATTTAATCTTTTGTATTCCAATCTATTTCTTTTTTATAATAGGTAAATTTAAATATGCTCCAACCTTTTTATACCCAGTTGCATTCACAAATTAACTCAGAATTTAGCTTACAATTCTTGAACACCACTTATAAATTGGTTTTACTAAGCAACCATAAGGTAATAAAAGTTATCCTATAAACAAAACAATGTGATGATTAATTTTAAACAAACAATAAAAGTGAAAAAAATATACCCATATTAAGTTTTTCTCTTTGAAGAATTGTAATAGGTACCCCAAAGTCATTGCATGTACCCTTGTATACCTATATTTTTAAGTTAAGTTTACATTATCTCAAGTGAAGCAATTGTTGATAAGGTGTACATAACAAAAAACTATTTTTAATATTACCTTTGATTGCTTCCTTTGTCCTTTCCATGGAATCATAAAAATAACCTATTGTTACCTTTTGATCACTATTAGTTAGACAAAATACTAACCAAAGGCTTATAAAATAGGATCAAAAATTGATATTGGGATTGAAATTCATGATTTTTAAGTATAATAGTAGAAACCTCCATTCTAGCATTAGATATGACATATTGATATGCAATTCACTTATCATTTGCAAACATTTTTCTTAACTCCTTTATTTGAACAAAAAACTAAAGTGATAAAATATTAGTTGCAAATCTTGTAATGTATGAAAACAAAAAATATTAACGCCAGTGAAATCCTTTCTCATCAATTTTGAAACTCGTGCACCATTATAGATTAATTTAATCACTTTTCTCCTTTCTACATAGTTTCATCAATGATAAGAAAGTATCAAACATCTCTTATTTTTTTCATCATCAAGTTAATGCATTATGCAACACTAAAAGTCTAATAGAAAGAATTATTCCTGCTTGCAACATTTTTCCAACTACTATATAAACAACATTATTGTCAATGATGAACTACACAATATTTTCAAGCCAACTTCTTTAACAACTTCATTAAATATCTCTAACAGAATATCAACATTCTTTACAAAGACAAATGAATCAATGGTCTTCAAAAATATTATCCCTTAATAAACTTAAAAAAGTTGATAATGTGATTTTGTCCTTAATTTTATCCTTGATCCTAAAGTGCAAATAATTTTTTAATATATATGGAATTCCAGAATATCCAAATATTAAGACTTTCAAATCATGAATTTCAAAGTTCAAATTGCCATAATTCAAATGCAATGCAAGGTAATTATGCAGGTAAAAATTGGTACGATACTGAGCGATTTTGTACCATGAGTTGGCACTAGTTAATACTGAAATACCAACTAGACTGAATTATAATTTTTAAAAAATTTGGACTAATTGTAATTTTAAATAAATAACCTTAAACATCTAATTTGACCTGATCCCCCTTCTGCACTGATGACCCACTTATGCCTCTATTTTTGCTCTCAGCCTCTCACTCTGTCTCTCATCTCATTATCTCACTACCTCGTCTCACCCTCTCTCACCTGCGCAATCATCTAGCCTTGCCTCACCCTCTCTTGCCTATGCAGTCACCTCGTCTCTGTAGTCAACTCACCCTCTTTAATGATCTCGTCTACACCACAATCACCTCAGCCTCATCGACACCAAATGGAGTTGCAAACTTCAAGTATTAAGGTTGCAAAATGCAAATAAGCCTTTTTACAATTGAACTTTACGCAGTGTGCTTGAGGATTAATTATTTGATTTATGATGTGTTGAGTGTTGAGTGTTGAGTTAATTGAGTAGTTATTGTGTGTATGAGTGATTTATAGTTGTGATTATAGACATTGTATTTTAGAAGTTACATTTTGAAAATTGAGAATAGTTGGATACTTAAATGGATAAATGTATTTATTTTGTCTGAATTTTGGAAATTGAGGAATGAGATTGAGGATTCTATATAGAATTAAAGCATTTGGAATTTGTAATTCTAGATGTGTTTTGTCATTTATGTTGTTTGGATTATGAAAATTGGGGATTCATTCATTCAATACAAAATTGAAGCATGTGTTATTGTTTGAAATTTGAAAAATATTGAATTAAATATTGGTCTTTATTATAAATTAGGTTATATATTATAAATTAATTTTGTAATGTACAAAATGGGTTAGTTAATTTTGGTTAAATTATGTGCTTATACAAATTAATTTAAAGATGTGAGTTTATGATAGTTAGATATAATCATAGAAAATGATTTATGGTTATAAGTTTATAGTTAAATTATATAATCATACAAAATGAGTTATAGTTAAAAATTTATGAAATCATACAAACTAGGTTATAGATGTGAGTTTATGTTTGAATCATGTAATCTGACTAAATATTTTATATTTATGACTTTATGGTTGAATTATGTGATTACACAAATTAAGTTATAGATATAACTTATGAGTTTATAATTAAATTATTAATCATTAAAAATGAGTCATAATTGTGAGTTATGATAATCATGCAAAACGGTTATAACTGTGACGTTATGGTAGAATTATGTAATTATAAAAAATGAGTTATAGTTATGAGTTGTGACTTTATGTTTAAATTATATAATCACACAAAATGGATTATAGTTGTGAAAGTGTAGCAATCAATGTATATATTTGAAGTTTGAGTTAAGAAATATAAGAATTTCTTAGATAGGATGTGCTTAATCTTCAAGTTTTCTTAAGGAATCATTTATATAAGTTTATGAAGGTCACTTGCATGTATTTATCATATGATTTTGAAGAAACTATTGTTTCTTTATTTCTTCCTATTATTATGCGCAATTTGATTTTGATATGAAGTTATTAAGTTAATTTTAATATATGTCTTCATTTATTTTTGCAGAAAAATGGAGCAAAGTTTAAGTACACTTGATAATTCAATTACTTTAGGCATAGGAAGATTCAATTATTGATTTTGGGCTCATGTTAGATTGGTTTTTGGAATGAAGAATCATACTATTTTTTTGTATTGTGACAAGCATTTGAAAGATGGGAAATTACCAAATTAAATTAGCATTTAACAAGGATTAAAGGTGTTATGGAGCCTTATAAGAAAGTGAGACATGATGTGAAAAGACAAATGAAGACTTCACGTGAAGAGTATCAACATAAGAAAGATAAAAGACAAAGATTGAACTACGAAATTAATAGTGGAAGTTTTTAGTTAGTGTTTAGGATAATAGTAAGGATGTTAAAAGAAGTAGTATTTCTGCCCAATAAAAAGGAAATGCTACACTTGATGTTACAAAAAGAAGAAGACAAGTGTCTAATTTTTTTTGCACCATAAGCAACTTCTGAAGTTCGGCCTTCAATCCATAATGCCTTATAATCTAGAGAAGTGACTCATACTATTGACTTAGCAATGGCTAGATGATGCTATAATGCCTTATCAGCCTATGGTGGATGATATTATCTCTTACGATCTAGTATATGAAGTTTCTTCAATTAATGACTACAAAGGCAAACTTCTAAGTAGCCTTACCTACGAAATAAAAATTTATTTTGATGAAAGAAGAATGACTTAGGCTTTCAATGCTAATTATAAGTGTTCAATTATGTGTGATAGTTGAAAAAATAGAAGAAATGAGCCTATTATTAATTTTCTAGTTTATTCTACAAAGGGTGTTTTTGAAATCTATTGATGCACCTGGCCTTGTTATGAATGTTGATACTCTGTTTCAATTATTTGATGAAGTTGTCAATAAAGTTGAGCTAGAAAATATTGTTCTTTTATTATTGACAATGATTTTGCTTATAAAGTAATTAAAAAAATATTGAAAAGAAAGTATAATTATTTTTATTGGAATCCTTATGATGTACATCGTATTGACCTAAAGTTAAAAATTATAAGAGATGCTAGGTATTTTCTTATTATTAATGAGATTGGGCAGAAAGAAAAAAAAGGTGACCAAGTTTATCTACAATCATGCATGAGTCCTGAATTTAATGAGAAATGATTTCACCAATGGTATAAATTTATGTTGTCCTACTAATATAAGATTTGCAACTAATTTTGTATTACTTTATTGTTTTATTTTGATGAAAAAGGAGTTGAAACAAATGTTTACAAATGATAAGTGATTTATATCTCAGCATACTGCGTTTAATGTTGGATTGAAGGATTCTAGAATTATACTTAAAGATGATAAACTTTGGTCATAATGTCAATTTGTCATTCAAGATTTTAAGCCTTTGGTGAGTTTGTCTAACTGATAGTGATGAAAAGGCAATAATGGGTTTTCTTATGATGAAATAAAGAGGGTAAAGGAAGCAATCAAGGCCAATCTGAAAAATAAACCTTCTTTGTATACATCCTTATCTTGTAATTATCCATAAGAGATGAGAAAGGAAACTTTACTCTCTATTATTTACAGCATGGGTATCTTTTAATCCTAGTGTCTATTTCAGACCGAGTTTTACAAAGAAAGATGAAGTTAATAAGGGAACGTTATTAATTATTACAACAATTGTTGCTTATAAGATGATGCAAGATCTCATAAGCCCACAAATAGAGATTTATATAAATGCTTTTACTGATTTTGGGACATCAATTGCTATTCATCAAAGAGACAAACTTAATCAAGGTATATATTTTTTAAACTTTATCATTTGTTGAAAATTAATCATCATTTTATTTTATTTATAATGTTATTTTTGTTGTCTAATAATTGCTTGGTGGGATTAATTTGCAAGTAGTGTTCTAGCAAAGGTTTGCAATTTGAATTTTGAGTCAACAAAGTGTAAAAGGAAGTAGAGCCAATTTAAATTCATCCACTCCAAGAAAATGAATAGATTGGAGCACAAAAGATTGAACGCCTTAGTCTTGTTCGATACAATTTAAAGCTTCAAGAAAAGTGTGTTATTATAATTATTGAGTTGGATATAATTTCTTAATAATTTTATTTTAATTTATTATTAGGACTTTTAATGAAATAAGTAGTTACGTGGATCCAATTTATCTTAACATATGGATTTTTGAGGAATCGGGGTAGATAGAAGAGAGTGACTTGGAAGATAATATTGGATAGAAAAGTATTGACGTATTATTTTGTGCAATAATTAAAATGATGATGATGATGAGACTCCTTTAATGATGAGGAATTTGTACTAAATAAGAACTGAAATCAATATGATTTGTGCGGTTATTCAATTGAATGAAATTTTAGGGTTTTTATTTCTCTTCTTTTAATTTTACTTATATTTGATGTACATGTTAAATTTTATATATGCAATATAAATATAATTGTACATATTTTTATTCAATGCTTCATTTATAGTTAGTTGTTTCATCGAATGAACTCTTGTTGTAAATGATAATAGTTAGAAACATAGATTTTTTTATTCTTTTAATTTAATATTTTGATATAATTATTATTTATCACATGATGAAATTGTAACATTTTAAATACTTTGTATTATCCTTAATTTTTTATTTATATGATTAAATGATTTTCATATAATTATTGTTATTATTTATATATGATAAATAAGAAAACTAATGTTAATAAAAATAAAGAAATTGTTATTATTTCAAATTTCTATTATTATGATTTTTAGAGACAAGACTTATGTAAAATTATAATTATACAGTATAATATATTGAAGGATTATTTTGTATTTTTTTTAATTCAAAGACTATAAATTTAAAATTTTACCTAAAGTGGTACCCTATATTGACTGGTATTGATACAATATTACACCAAATTCAAATCTCTTATAAATACTATTATTGTATTCATAACTTTGATGCCAGCCAGAATTTGTATAATAAAGGTCAAGTTTACCTTCAAATAGTTAATGAGTCTACAAACAAACCTAAAAGAAGTGTCATCTCCCATTCACAATTATAGCATGTGGTAGGCCAATTAAACGATCATGATTAGATCCGTACGTAAAAGGGGCGCTAGAATGGATT
Source organism: Erythroxylum plowmanianum (assembly GCA_025531925.1). Taxonomy (NCBI): domain Eukaryota; kingdom Viridiplantae; phylum Streptophyta; class Magnoliopsida; order Malpighiales; family Erythroxylaceae; genus Erythroxylum; species Erythroxylum plowmanianum. The sequence continues at coordinate 17,894,956 of JANVCQ010000232.1, read as the reverse complement.
AGGCAATGGGATGAAATTGGCGATGATGACAAAGCTGGAGTAGTGCGAGCTAGCAACGACAAATAGACGTTGACGACGGTAGCAACGAGCTAGCATGGCAACAATGGCGACGAGCTTGTGAGAGGACACAGGAGTGAGATATGTAGAGGATAGCATGAGATTGATGTGAAAGTCCAACCAAGGGTTAAGCTGAATGGCCAAAAATTTTGGATCAAATTGTCTCATGCATCATTCCACTCCATTAGTATGAAAAAATAAAATGAATTAATAAAAAGGGAGAATACAATACAATTCAAAGTTCACGAAACCAAACTTAGAAACAAGTTAACAAGTTATGCTGTCCACCAAATTTATTAGCATTGGAATCCTTACTTTAACTTGCACAAAAGAAAACTAAGAAATGAACAACATCAACTATCATGAAGTACTTTTTTAATTAACATATGAAGAGCTTAACTACTTCCTTTAGATTCGCCAAGATATTATGATTTAAGGATGATAGCTTCTTGCAATTTCATTATAGAACAATTGTTCTAATCAATTGTATGGATTCTTGACCGACTAATTTCATATTGGTATGGGCATGCTGCGTGTGGAGCACAAGCCAAATCCTTTCCAATGGATTTTATAATGGAGGATGCACCCCTGTCAGTTACATTCTTTGTGGCCTAATTTGGACTGCCCTCACACAGTTCAACATTAACAAAGAAATAGTTTTTTGTTTTAGGTGGAGAATGTTTTCGTTAGACACCACCGCATCATTTAGAAATGTTATCTCAATCGCCTGTATAAATGAGCCTAATAATTTACTGTTGACTTTTATGTACTCCTACATTATTGTCAACTAGCAGGTTAATGCCGCGCATACGCGCAGCAATAATGCCCTGTTAATAATATATAAATTAATATAAAAATAAGAA
>JANVCQ010000232.1:17865141-17879068 GCA_025531925.1 Erythroxylum plowmanianum | reverse complement strand
ATCCTTATTTATTAAATATCTCATATTTAATCATAAAGTTTCTCAAACTTCACAATCAAGTCCAACTTGATTAAATTCACTTTGTTCTCTTCAACCTATTCTATATGTGAGACCCATTAGGTTCCCAAATATATTGGAAATGATTATAAAATCTAATTTTTAATTCATAATTAAAATTAGGTAAATTAAAACTTCTTTTAATTTATCTTTAATTCTCCAATTAAACAATTTATAATCATAAATTAAGATTGACGTCTAGCAATGCGTTGTGCATAATTTTTCCGTATAATTCAATCCTTTCATCTTACAGTATTCTGATTAAACATATAACATGAAATTAATGTCTACTATATTTTGAGTATAATCATATTAATTCTCCGCCATTAGCTATCAATGCAATTAATGACATTTGTAAACTATTTACAAAGCATCATTTTACCTTGGCCAAGGATTTCTTGAATTAAAATTAATCGAGAACAACGAAGCATTCTCCCTAATTACTTTAGGGTGATAAATCTTATCTTGATCACTCAACTACCTCCATATAGTTTATGCTATATCTAATGACTACTGATGATTAAATAGATCATAAGTAGTATCAAAACATAGCAATCCCCATACAAGATAACTTTGATGACCTCAAGTCAAATGATCATTTATACAATTATCATAATGAGAATTCAATAGAAATACAAGTAATGTTCCAAATTAATTTCTCATATCGGGTCTGTTTAGTGAATTTGTTCTCTAGCATGCACCCACACATTTGTTTAAGTATCTCTATAGTTTAGCCTATAAGATCAACTACTTCCTTCATAAGGAAAAACTAAACATGTGCTAGTCTTTTTATGTCCTATTAATGTCCAATCTTAATAGAATAATGACTAGGAACATTTAGGAATAATACATAAACGCAATAAGAATTTCATAATTATAATCTCATTATAATTTCAAATGTAATGTAGAATTATTCCATGGACTTTATCATATACATCTAAACATGTATAAGATAAAGAATGTCTTTAAATAATTTGTCACTAAACTACAACCAAAGTGATTGGCTGTAGGGCATAAATCAACAATCTCCCACTTGCACTAAGTCAATCGCTTAAGTATCTCATACCATATCACCATATGATGATTATTCTACTACTAGGGCAATGGCTTAATGAAAGAACTCTATAAGATTCTCTATAGTGAGCACTTGATTAAATCTTACAACTCCCATCCTAATTATCATCATAATTAAGAAAATTTGCCTAAACACATTCTTGGATCTTTGATGAGACATTAGCTCCTTATACATGCCCAATGACCCTAATGTTCTACAATACATTATTGTCTTGAACAATGCAAAGAAACTATATCAAGTTCACTAAAGAACTTGTTGATCTAATTAATCATTTCTACTAAACGAAAAATATATTATGGCCTTATTAGCAACCAATTGCTACATTGGAACTTTTATAATCCTAAATGATATTGTTCTAAGTAATTAAACCTTAATAAAGATTTACTTCTAAAGTTATATCTTTATCATCTTGAACTCAAATATCAACTTACACATAGAGAAATGAATATCTTTCACAAGTATCTGATATCTTAAATACTAAAAATGTTTAGTACAATAGCTATGCACTTGTACTTAGAATAAGATGTTACCTTTTCATATCCAACAAGAATTGTTCTTGAAAATTATGTGTTCGATAATTGAAATTTAGAATTTTTGTTCTCTGTAAGCAATATATCTCCACATAGTCCCACTGAAGAGGACAACTATACTCCCACTTACCTTCTTATAGACGTGATAAATTCATAATCATTTCCAAAACAAACTCTTTGAATTCATCGTGAAAGTGAATCTTTCAATGTCTCGTAGTCTTTCAACTATACATCAAATGTATCATTAAAGGCATTAGTTCCAATTAAATGTATAGTCATGAGATTTGAACTTTTCAAATTTCATCTTACTCCCACTACTTATCTTAATAACCATTCACTTATAAGTATATGTTGAAGCAAACAATTTGTAAAAAACTGTTTGTAAGATTATATCCAACCTTTTGGATAACTCATAACACTTTATTACTCAATTTCATGCTTCAGCTAAGCATCACATCCTTCAATCATTAGCTTTAACTATTTCAAAGACTTAGCATTTCATAACTAATATGAAATCTTGCTAATTGATTCAATTGGAACTATGGAAGGTAAGTCATTATACTAGGCATTGCTATAAAAGAAATATTATTGCATCATACAATATCTCATATTGTATTTTATTCTTTACATAAATTTGTACTCTTATGAATTTAGTTATGAAGGTATTTACTAGAAAATCTCATTCCATTTAGGTAACCAAAAATTTAAAACTCACCAAATCAATCTCATCGAAATGCTTCAGCATTCTTAATGTTTAATTTCTATTTAGATTCAAACAATTTGAATTGTCAAAATTTTAAATCATTATTTCATTTAATAAGTATGACTATATCATATAAAATCATTAGTAATCTAATGAAATATAAGTATTATCCTTTTTATGAATTGTTATTCTATCCAATACATCACACGTGTAAGATTTAACAATTCAATACCATCATCATCCTTTCACCAAAATTCGATTTGGTTATTCTTCAACTTGACAAGTTTCGATATGATTCATAATCAAACGAATACATGTCTCCTTATAAGTAACTTTATGATTCTCGTTTTGTTGATTTAACCAACATGATATAGAAGGATTGTCTCGATTGTCTAACTTATTATTCTTATCATTTATGTTAAGCATAAGTCTCCTTTGATCCAATACATATACAAACTATTTGCATAAACTTGGATCGACTACTTTGAGTTAAGAATCTATTTCTAACCATGCATTGAACATGACAATAATGTTAAATCTAAATTTAATATCAAATACTCATAAGCATGAATTAGAAATACATATGATCTCTATCTTATCACATATAGGAAAGAAAAGTAATGCAATCATTTTCTTTTAATGACAACTATTATCATACTGTTACTAAGCCTTTAATTGACATCCATGTTTATACTTTTAGTAGGTTAAATTAAGTGGAACAATTTCATCAAGGTACTATACCTTTTAGCTCTACTTTATACAACCTCTTGCATCTTGTTATCATGGTGTTGACATATATCTTACATGTTGTTATTAAAGTTTATGAGACATTAGTCAACTCAAAATGTCAATACATTTTGTCATCTATGACATATCTCTAAAATTTTAACACTAAATCCTCAACAAGGATTATAACAAATTTGCATAATGGGCATACAATTTTCTTTTCTAACTTTGAGAACTTTTCTCAAACATAACCTATGTCTAAGAAATTTGGTTCACTAATTTACTATCAACTATACTAAATAAGGTAAATTCCACTAAGAACAAAATAAAAATGTAAGAAAAGCAAGTAATCAATTATATGTCATGACTACCAAATAAGATTAGGACTTTAATCATGCATTTGGTTATTCCCACTATTTTATTCGAAATAATAGCCATTGCTACTATTCGGAAAGATTACTCTAATCTTTCTAGTGGGCTAAGATTCCATTCAAATATAGTTGATCTTAAGTTTACTCAACAAACTAACTAGACCTAAATTAGTTAGAAAATAACTTTATTAATCACATCTCATATGACTCCTAGATCCGTTAGGTGACAACTCTTGCCAAAACATATCTAATATGTTGTTCCTAACCCTGCCTCTAAATTTATGTGATCACGATTTTGCTCATCCAAATCACAAAAATTTAGTTAAGTAGAACTCATTATCATAAGACTAAACATGTTTAAGTTAAAACGGCCTTGAGTTTGCTTAACAAGCCTACAATAAACAAAACTCTGGTTTATTCTTATAACAACGAAAGGCAATAATCACGTTCTTTACGTGTACTTAATATTTTAAAAAGGGATTTAATTTTTTTCATCTCATTAAATATAAATTTGCATATGCACAAAATATCGAGCTTCGTTTGATTCTAGTTATTGATCTTCATAATCTAAAATAGCATTTCCAACTCCTTGGAAAAATTAAATTAGATTAAAACCATTGACTCCTAAATAAATTAAGTTCTTAATCCAAATACAAATTTAATTTGATTTGAAAAATATTTTCAAATCCAATTGGAAACTATTTCCAATTTTTCTTGACTCCTTTAACAAATTTAATTGAAAACAATTTTCAATAAATTATTCTTCTTACTTATTATAATTTATAAAAACTTATTTTTCAAAATTATATAAGCAACACATTCTAATCCAATTAGAAAACTATTTCCAATCTAATTAGAAATTATTTTTCCTTAATTAGAAAACTATTTTCTAAAATTAAAAGAAAACTACTTTAAAAATTAAATAAAACACTTTTAAATTTAAATAAGAAAACCCTTTATATTATTTATTTAGAGATTGATTTCTTAATAAATAAGAAAACTTTTCTTTAATAAATTAGAAAACTATTTTAAAAATATTAAAGAAATTTCAATTTTCTTACTTAATAAATAAAATACTTTTCAAAATTTAATAAAGAAAAATACTTTTCTAACAAGTCAAGAAACTTATTATTCATAAATAAAGAAACAATTTCTAAATAAATGAGTAATAATTCTCTAAACAAATAAAATCATAAATTTTAAAATTTTCTATATCAAATTGAAATAAATAAATTTAATTAAGAAATATTTTTCTTAATTACTTAAGAAAACACTTTTAGTGATTTTAAGAAGTTTAATTAATTAATTTCATTCTAATTGAAACTAATTAATCTTATTTTAGAAACTAGTTTTCTAATTAATTAATTTCAATATAATTGAAACTAATTAATTTTAATTTTAGAAATTATTTTTTAAAATTAATTAGAAATTAATATAATTATTAATTTTAACCAAATTAAGAAAAATAATTAGTTTTGGAATTGATTTTTTAATTTTAAAAAAATTTAAAATTATGTTTAGAATTTAATTAAATTAAGAATATATTATTACTAATTAAAATTATTCCTTTTTAAGTTTAAGTCTCGTAACCAAACAAATCCATCTTCTTCACCTTGCTCGCCACCATCAACCTCTCACTATAGCTTGAAGTGACTAAAAAATTTAGAGTTTTTGGTCCAAATTACTATTCACATAAATCTCTGGCATTTCCCTCCCACTTCTGCCTTAGTTTGCCGCCATTGCCAAGAGCTTCTCCAGCCATCTTCGACGCTTTAGCATACAAACATATTGAAAAGGCCTTTATCACGCCATCCCATGACGCATTGCTTCGCATCTCCAATAGCTCGTCGCAATCACCAGAAATTGCAAAACAAGCAAATACCCAAACGCAATTGCAAGCCACCATAAACACAAAACAACCAAAATCCACGTTCAAATGAAATGGGACTTACTAAATTGGGTTTCATAAATCAAGCGGCTACGATTTTTTTGTATTTCCAAAAATAAAAGCATATAGGTAGCAAATTCACAAATTTGCAAACATCACATAGGCAAAAAACACAACCAAAAATTTCATCCTCAAAGCACGATCTTCATCACCAAGTTTCCAAAATCCACATTCAAAACACGTAGGAAAAATAAGGAGAACGTGGGATTCGTTTTTCAGAACAAACAACACAAAGAAAAAATAAACACCAGAGCACAACAACACAGCGCCAGTGCCTCCTCAGTTTAGCGATCTATTTTGTGACATCACCATGTCTTTTAACGCACAAAACCAGTACACACAACCAAAGGTAACAACGTCCTTATTATCTTATTCTAGGTTTCTAGGTTTTTTATTTTAAAAAATCGTGAACATCATTGTTTTCTAGAAAACAAAAACCCATCTAGAAATCGAAATTTTAAGCTAAGTACACAAACAATTGATTTTTCTAAATACTCGCACAACAAAACCAGCACATAAGCAAATCCAGAAAATTGAAGCATAAAAAAACCAAAGAACAAGGAGCAGTTCCTTCGAGAATCAGATCTGATTTGATTTTTCAATTCCAAATTTCAGTCAATAACAATAGAAATTTTAATAAAATTATAGAATTAAACTTTGACTTTGATACTATTATTGGAAAATCGGGTTGAGATCCGATCCTAACCGCAACGAATAATCACGAAACTTTTTCGTGACTTTTGATTTCCTAAAAACAAGATTTATTTAATTCTATAAAATGATCAACACAAATTATAATAAAGTGGAAATTTAATTCGTACCTTATTCTGAAGCTTAATCTTGTCTTGTCATATCCCTAAAACTGTTCCCAAAACTAATCCATCCCAACCACAGTAGCCGCATAAATGTTCGGCCTCTAATGATATCTACAAAATAGGTTGAAAGAATTATATAACTCTTATAGAGAGGGTTAAGCAAGAAGTGCTAGCTCCGTAGAGCTTAAGCCTATTTATAATAAGCTTTGAATGTTTTAGTAATTCAATTGAAATTAAATTCTAATTTCAATTAAATTTTAATTAAAATTACAAATAATTCTAATTAAATACCAATTATTCTTATATAAAATTCAATATCTCATATTGATCCTTATTTGTTAAATATCTCATATTGAATTATAAAATTTCTCAAACTTTACAATCAATTCCAACTTGATTAAATTAACTTTGTTCTCTTCAATCCATTCTATATGTGAGACTCATTAGACTCCCAAATATATTGGCAATGATTATAAAATTTAATTTTAATTCATAATTAAAATTAGATAAATTAAAACTCCTTTTAGTTTATCTTTAATTCTCCAATTAAACAATTTATAATTATAGATCAAGATTGTCATCTAACAATGCATTATGACCACCCAAATATTTAGGAATGTCAAAGTAGTTTTGACTAACCTTTCCATGCATAATTTTTTGTATAATTCAATTAAATTTCTAATTTCAATTAAACTTTAATTAGAATTACAAATAATTCTAATTAAATACCAATTATGTCCATATAAGATTCAATATCTCATATTGATTTTTATTTATTAAATATCTCATATTTAATCATAAAGTTTCTCAAACTTTACAATCAAATTCAACTTGATTAAATTAACTTTGTTCTCTTCAACCTATTCTATATGTGAGACCCATTAGGTTTCCAAATATATTGGCAATAATTATAAAATCTAATTTTAATTCATAATTAAAATTAGATAAATTAAAACTTTTTTTAATTTATCTTTAATTATCCAATTAACAATTTATAATTACAAATCAAGATTGGCGTCTAGTAACGAATCATGACCACCCAAATATTTGAGAATGTCAAAGTGGTTTTAACTAATCTTAAAGTGCACAATTTTTTCATATAATTCAATCCTTTCCTCATACAATGCTCTGATTAGACATAGAGTATGAAATTAATGTCTGCTATATTTTGAGTCTAATCATATTAGTTCTCCACCATTAGCTATGTTGGCTCCCAGTTTTTTTTCTCTAGTTAAGCATGATTTAAATGAATTTTGAGGTTTTGATGGATTTAATTTTTGGACTTATTGTTATGTTAATGTTAGCAAGAGTATATGACATAGGTTAATTGAATTAAAGTGTTAGAATGGTAAGATTTGTTCAAGGGTATTTTTGGAAGATCACTTAAGGATGAAAGAACCTAAGCTTATAAGAAAGGGCAAATTGGACATTTCTTAGTCATTAATGGAAAAATTGAAATAAAAAGTGTTGGCTTGCTTTTAAGCAAGAGGTAAAAACGTGAATTGAGAGTGAAGAACAAAAGTAGAAGAGAGAAAGAAGAGGGTTTCGGTGGAGAAGAGAGGAAAGAAAGAAGAAAAGCTAGGTTTTGATTTTTCTTAGTCCTAAAGAGTGATTTTGAAGTTATTCAAGGAGGAAAAAAGGAAGAGGAGGATTAGAGCTTCCATTAGAGCCAACAATCTCACTATTTGGTGAAGATTCAAGGTAAGGTTATTCTAAATCTTTTGGATTTTGAAAGAGTTGTAGTCCATAAAGCTTAAGAAATGTTTAGGTTTTAGTATTCTAGAATCGATTTTGGTGAATGTGTCTTGTGGATTTTCAATTGGAATTCCTATTGAATGGAATTGTTGGTTTATGTTAAAGGAAAACAAGGAAGGCAAAAAGAGCAAGGGGTGAGGTCTTTTTGAACAAGTACTAAGTAAGGAAATTCAAGGTGGGTACATGTTTATAACTGAGTAATAAGCCATGACTATGTTTTCAAAAGCAAGAGAATTAATTATTTTCAATTGTTTTATAAATGTTGCAAGATTGCTATTTGAATGATTTGAGAAATCTTTATATGTTTGGTATATGGATTTTTTTGATGAATTTCGAAATAAAGAAGGTAATGCATTGAAACATTTTATGTTATGCCTTGAAAAATGTCATCACATTTTGTCTAAGTGAAACGAATATGAAAGCATGAGTATATGTGGATTTGTTTGAAATTGAATTGTTGTGACTTGATTGGAAATGTATGTTGTTTTGTGATTATGTTATACCTTGAAAGAGGTTATAACATTTTGAATTAAATGAAAAGAAGGACAAAAAAAGCATGAAAGTATGAGCATATGATAAAATGAATATGTGCTTTAGTTTGGGCGAAAGAGGAACCATTTCGTTCGTCCCGTGCATGTAGACAAGAGCCTTCTCCCGACTGCCCGCTTATGGCGTATGAGCTCCGAAAATGGACTCATTTTGTTCATGGTGAAAACTTCAGTTTCTCCATTTCGTACCCATAGGACCCCTCGAGCCATTTGTTTGTGCATTGCATATTCGATTTGTTATGAATGAAGCATAATTGAGTGTTATGCTTTGAAGGTTAAATGTATATGCTATGTTTATGCGATAATGTTTTAATTACGAGTTTTGAACTAGAATTGTGAATTTGTGTGAGTATTTGAGAACTATGTGTTTTATGATTCAATAAGAATTTTCTATGGCAATGAATATTTTAAATGGTTTTCCTTATTATTAATTATAAACTTGTAACCACGAGCTTTTAAGCTCACCCCCTTTCTGCCCCATCTTCAGGTGTCGAGCAAGAGATCGGGTGAAAGAGGATCAAGGCATCATTTTGATTATGCATATTTTTGTATTTGAAGTTAGTTTATATAAAACAAGGCTTTAGTTGCATGATGAGAAAGTTATTGTTCATGTATCTTTTTTATTTCGAGAATTATGGGATTTTGTACCTTTTGTAATTCGAATTTGAATATTGATGATGTAATGTGGCTTGAAATGCCCACTAAAGTGTTGTAAAACTCTTACTTTATGATGTTAATGGAATAGAGATTTGTGAATGGATGATTGTTAAGTTAAAATGTGAATTTGTGTATGGATGAGGTGGAATTGAAATATGAATTAATTTAAGGATGAGTTTAAGTTGGGATTCGGTATATTTGGGAAAGTTATCAAATTAAGAAGATAAATTTTGAATATGGATTGTTGTTGCATATCAGTGAGATGCTATGGATAAGAAAATAGGAATGAATGATGAAATGTAGTTGGATGGTTAAGAATGATGTTGCATGAGAGGAAGTGAAATTGATATAATTTTTAAGTCTTTCATAAGGGTAAAAATTGTGTACTGACTTCAACGGAAAAAATGTATTGATCTAAGCTGAATTTGGACAAAGTTGTTTTCTTCAAAGTTGTAGATCTTTTTTCTAGCTTTCCATTGATATAAAGTATGAAATTTTAAAGATATGATCATTAGAAGTTTGTGATACTATTTAAGAGGGACATTCGGGACATCTATATTGTTTGGAAATTTTGACCCTTATAGAGGTAGAAATTGTTTTTAAGTTCTATATAGAAATTGTAGATATTTCTTTTAGCTTTCCATTGATATAAAATTTGCAAAATTTGGAGTTTTGGATCAAAAGTTATGGAGTTTAGAAGTTGGGATGTCGGGAGAAGAAAAGCAAAGGAAGCAAGTCGCGATTGCGACGTGTCGCGACCGCGACTTTGTTGTTTTCCGCGTAACGTCGTCGCGATCTCGACTTTGTTGGTTTCCCTGACCTGAACACCTCTTACTTTTTTTATCATAACCTTTTCGTCTGACCTCTAAATGACCTAATTTTTGAAGCATTGGATTCCTAACACATTCCTCTACCTCTCCACAAAAATTTATAGCTTTTTGACTTAATTTGAAAAGATTAATCGAATCAAAGTAAGGGTTTCAGTTAGAAAAGCATGAATTGGATATTTTCACTAAACATGCTTCAGTATTTTGATAATATCTTGATCTGTAGACCTCAAAATGAGATAATTCTTATTTCTAAATAATATCTACAAAGTATCTGAAGAATTCAAATTTTAATTCAGACTTTAAGACTTTCAATTTCTAGAAGGAAGTGGAGTATAGTGTACAGATTCAATTTAGTAATAGCCCGAAAATGCTTGGGCTATAACTTTTAGATTTTTGAACCAAATTGAATGATTTTGATGTCATTAGAAACTTAAGACAATGGGGAACAAATTTTATAAAGAAGACAATTTGAAATTCTGATTTGAGATTTCCCAAAATCTATCCCGAAGTTAAAGAAATGAGTTTGCTCACATTTTTGACTCCAAATATTGGGCTCCAGAAACAAGGTCCAACAAGCTATCAATTCAGTTAATAACATTTGTAAACTATTTACAAAGCATCATTTCACTTTGGCCAAGGATTTCTTAAATTAATACTAATCGAGAACAACAAAACATTCTGTATAAATAATTTAGGGTGATGAATCATATCTTTATTACTCAACTATCTCCATATAGTTCATGCTACATCCAATGACTACCGATTAAACTACCTATGATTAAATAGATCATAAGTAGTATCAAAATATAGTAATCTCCATACAAGATAACTTTGATGACCTCTAGTCAAAGGATCACTTATACAATCATCACAATAAGGATTTCACAGACATACAAGCAATGTTCCAAATAGACTTCTCATATCAAGTCTATTCAATGAACTTGTTCTCTAGCAATCACCCACACATTTGGTTAAGTATCTCTATACGTTAGCCAATGAGATCGACTATTTTCTTCATAAGGAAAAATAAAACATGTGCCAGTCTTTTTACATTTTATTAATTTCCAATCTTAATAGAACAATGATTAAGAACATTTAGGAATAATATATAAATGCATTATGAATCTCATAATTATAATCTCATTATAATTTCATTTCCAATGTACAATTATCCCATGGGCTTTATCATATACAACTAAACATGTATAAGATAAAGAATGTCTTTAAATAATTTGTCATTAAACTACAACCAAAGTGGCTGGCTGTAGGGCATAAATAAAGAGAAAGTGGTACCCCATTTAAAAGGCAAGGCATTGCAGTGGCATGCTGGTTATATGAAAATGAAGGGAGAATGAGCTTATGTTGAATGAGAGAGCTTGATTTCATTATTCAAAGCATAAAGGTCCCTTATCAGAATTGAGAAACTTGAGGCAGCAAGGCACTTTACAAGAGTATATTGATGCTTTTGACAAATTATGCCTAAAGTTTGAGATCTTTGAAGGTAATGTTCTTAGCTTGTTTTTATCTAGATTACTTGATGAAATCTAAATGACTATACATATGTTCAAGGTTAAAACACTAGCTGAAACCTATTCCCTAGCTAGACTCCAAGAACTCCAAATAACTGCACTATTTTAAAAACCCAAACCTAAACCCAAACCTACACCTATACTAGCCTTACTATCAAACATAAGCCATTACCTAATCCAGTAACCTTAGTAATATTTACTATTACAGCCAATACACAGACCAAAATAAAAACTACTAATCCAAAAGCACAAACTAGTGTTCAATTACCTACCCTTACTACTAAACACTTAAATTACCAGAATACTCACCATTAAAGAAATTAATGATAGATGAGCTAAAGTTCTTTGCTTTTAGTGTGTGGAAAAGTATGCACCTAGGCAAAAAAAGATAGATTTCTCTGATCCATATTAATACTTACGAGGATACAATTGATGTTTAAGTGAGTGAGGCAATATATTTCTAAAAGGTTGAATTGTCCAATCATATTTTAATTGGAAAATAGAGCTTTCATACTACAAGAATATGAAGGTGTCATAGTAAGAAGAGATTGCTTATTCTAATTAAGTTAGGGATGTTTGGGTAATCTCAATGTTACTGTGCCTAATGGTCAAGAAAGAGGGTATGAGTCCAAATATGAGGACTTCTAATGCGAAATGCAAAGAAGAAATTCTGAAATAAATGTTTTTTATTCTTCCTCTAGAAAATTATAATATAATCTTGGGCGTATAATATCGTTAAACCATTAAAGACATCTTGTGGAATTTCCAATAGTTGAGGATAACATTTAAATCATATGAGCTGGAACATATGCTCATAAGGTCCGATACTAAGTTAAAACGGTAAATGCTTTGTAGATTTATAAAAAAAACTTACAAAACAATTGGTTATGCCTTTTAGTTGAGTGATTTCGTTTCCATAGTTGGTATCTATCAATGGTTTTCCTAAGGAAACCATTAAGAGTTCTTAGCCTGAGTTATAACAATTGCTTAATGAATTTGAAATAGAGTTTGAGGATTTTGTGTCATCACATCCATCTTGTGAGTTTAATCATCAAATCGAGCTTAAGAAAGGAATTTAGCCTATTAATGCTCGACCATACCACTATGTTGGCCCTTAGAAGGATGTGATTGAGAAGATGGTGAAGGAGATGTTTGATGAAAGCATCGTAAGGCGCAGTCACATTCCTTATACTAGCCCAGTAGTGTTAGTTAAGAAGAAGGATAATATCTAGCATATGTATATGGAATATTATGCACTTAATCATGTAACCATTAAAGAAAATTTTCTCATCCTTGAAGTAAAAGAGCTTTTGGATGAATTAGGAGGTTTGACAGCATTGTCTAAGATAGATTTGCACTAAGTGTATTAGCATATCAGAATGCATGGTGCTAATATTGAAAAGCTTGCTTTTCAAACACATGAGCTCATTTCAGTTTCTAATAATGTCCATTAGCCTTGCAAACACTCCTTTAGCATCTTATAAACAATTTTTTTTAACCTCACTTGAGGAAATTTATTTTTTTCTTCTTTTTTGATGATCTTGATTTATAACAAAAATAGGTAGGACATTTAAGGCATTTATGGGCTATCTTGGAGAAGTTAATAGAGCATAAGTTGCTTTCTAAGCACAAGAAGTGTTTCTTTAGTTGTATAAGTATATAATACTTGATCCATATTATTTCTGGTGAGGGGGTAAGAACAAATTCGATTAAGATTGTAATAGGCCAAAATTAGCACGCCTATCACTCGCGCTATCAAATAGTTAGGAGGTTTCTGTGGATTGACAGTTATATAGAATATTTGTGTTAAATTATAGGAAAATTGCATCTCCTCTCATTCTTTTGTTAAAGAAGGATGCCATCCATTAGGATAATAATGCTTAACATATCTTTGAAACTCTCAAATATAACATTGGTAATAACTTTCGTTATGCCTCTCCCTGACTTCTCTAAAGATTCCTAATAGAGAAAGATGTTCGTGAGATGGAATTAGTGCAGTGATAACTCAAGAGGGCCACCCTTTATGTTACATTAGCAAGAAATTATCTTCCAAGAAAAAAATCCTTTTTTAATTTTATGAGAAGGAGATGGGAAATATTGTTGGCTCTTAAAAAATGGGTTATATTTGGTTTATAAGTACTTTATCATTCATACAGGTCACTAAAACCTCAAGCATTTCTTGGAGTAGAGGTTTACTAAACCAACACAACAAGTATGACTTATTAAGCTAATATAATTTGACTATAAAATTCAGTATAAGACGAGAAAAGGAAATCAAGTTGCTTATGCTTTATCTCAACTATGAATGTTGGACCCCGATCTTTGAGTGACATTGAGAAATATTAAGTGAAATTAAATGAGAGGTTTCACATATGTATTGTGA
>JANVCQ010000232.1:17851217-17865041 GCA_025531925.1 Erythroxylum plowmanianum | reverse complement strand
CTTATTATTTCCTCCCATATTTTGAATATAAAGAATAAGAAGGGGTATTTAAAAATTCAAAAATGATTATTCTCTACAAATTTCACCACTTCATTATCTCAAGCTTCATCATCCACATCTTCACCAACAAGTGAGAGACCTTAAGGAAATCGAAAAATTGATAAGTCTACATTGAGAAACCAATGAGATATGTGGTTAAAATGCAAGAAAATAAACTATGAAATTTAAAGAAGGCGTTATATCGACGTAAACAAGTGCCAAGAGTTTGAAATAATCGAATCAATAATTATTTCTAAGATAAAGGTTTTACTAAATGCTTACACATATGCTCTTTATAGTTATTAGGATAAACTCCAAACATCTCATTTGAACTTTAACATTTCTTAAAATATCTAATTAGCTCGACATTAACGTGCCTTTATAATTATCACAATTGAAAATAGACATGTAGTATGGATTGAACCTGATTTGCGTTGTGGGTATTGATTGATATAGAAGTGTATTTTTATTACAGGGGGATCCTTATTTGAAAAGGGGGATGTCTATTTTATAGGCAAAATGCTGCCGAAATTTCAATAGGATCATTGAGTATAATATGAAATGGCAACTATTGTCATATATCTCGCTTTCTAATGATAGTATGAACAATTTTTTTGTTGGTTTTCAGTGTTGCTCTATCAGCATCATCTACCTTCACGTAGTTTATGAACAGTGGTCTACGTTTCGATAGAGGTTAGTGATTTGATTTTTTGTACAGTTTTTGGCTCTTGATTTATTTGTTTGTGGTATGAACTAACCTTAATACTGTCAATCCATAATTTGATTGATGCTCTTGTAAATGATGATGAGATTTTCTTTACGTGTTATGTGCTTGTTTATGTCAAGTCATGTTTTTTTGAACTGCTATATGTTCAACGAATTAATTCAAATAGGTATTCATAAACATATTCATATGTTTATTAATACTTATTTGGCATTTGTTTGAAATTTAATATCCATTAAATATGAAATTGTGATCAATCATTATCGCGTGATTATGTTGTTTTCTACAGAATGATTATGTTATTAATGTCTGGTGCCATATATGGTTGTGTTATATTATTTGATTTGTTCAACAGGGGGCAAATATTATAAAAATAGAGGAAATTATGTCGAAATTTTTATAAATTGCAGTTCACATTTGACAATTTGGGTTATACATGTAGGAAACGTCATTGGGGATCAAGCCTACACTTATCCAGTTATTTTTGCACACCCACACGAAGAAACATGATGGTGTGACATTCATCAACATCCGATGTAGAGAGCTGAATGTATGTCAAATTAATACATTTTTATAATTTCTTTTTCTATAATCCCTTACTTGTGTCAAGATTACTTCCTAATAAGATCAAATACAATAAACCATTCAGTGGCAGACTCAGGAGGAACAACCTATAGATGAGACTCAGACGTATCTGCATGTTGTGGGTGGTAGAGACCGTCGTGGGAGGATATTCGGGTTAGGTTCATATGCGAACACATGTTATTCACACTCTTCCTTGTCCAATACAGCAGCATCAACTAGGCCAACGAATAGTAATGAAGTAACTGAGCTTCAGGCCACAGTGGACACATTGAAGGAGCAGATAGCTCACATTACAGAAGCTAACATTAATGAACGGATGCAGCATATAGAGCAGATAGCTAACATGAGACGAGAGATGGAGGCTAAGAACATCGAGCAGGTGACAAAGTTAAGAGAGGAGATGGAGCAGGTGACAAGGATAAGACAGGAGATGGAGCAGGTGACAAGGATAAGAGAGGAGATGGAGCAGGTGACAAAGATAAGAGAGGAGATGGAACAGATGGAGCGGATGGTTAAGATGAGAGCGGAGATGGAGCAAATGGCTAAGATGAGAGCGGAGATGGAGCAAATGGCTAAGATGAGAGAGCAGATGGAGCAGATGGCTCAGCTTAGACAGGAGATGGAACAGTTGAAGGGGAGGCTTGGCAGTTCAGATCACCCACGATCACCACCACATTAGCTTGTCTTTGTCATTTGTTTTCAATTACAAACATATGTTTTGCACATTGCACTGTTTTTATTATCAATTCAAACAATTTTCACGTTATATTATCAATTAATTTTCTGATTAATCAAATTTATATATGTATACAAATTAATTTATAATGCACACATTAGTGGTAACTCTTAACATTATGCATTTATCACAACATTATGAAATTGGAAAATGTTTTAAAAAAATTCCTTACCTCCTAATATCGACGGAAAATAGCATACCGTCAGAAATTAAATTTTTATTACCGACGAAATTCCTATTTCTGTCGATGTGTTGCAAGTCATTCACTTACATTCCCTTCTACTTATCGACGGATTTAGGTCGTTGCTAAATATTACCGACAGTAAGTGGTTAACTTTTGTCCGTCGGTAATATTATTATCGATGTTATTTATACCGTTGTTAACATGTTTTCGGCTGTTGCTAAATTACCAACAAAACTATACCATCGGTAAATTTAACTACGATGCTTTCACCGACGATTTTGATCGTTTGTTTTTTTTCGTCAATAATTACATCTACCGATGAAATATTATAGTTTTTTGATGAAAATATCCGTCGGTAAACGATTGTTTTCTTGTAGTGGTTATATTGAAATTCATGCATAGCGACTAGTGATTCGTAGTGGTTAGGGATAATATGAACTAGGTTAAATGACACATCATATGTGATTGTTGCCTTGATTAATCAATTTTCCTAATTCGTAATGCTACTGCCTAATTAAATCTAGAGATCGTATCCTAGGTTGTTTAGTGGTTAGGTTTAATTAACGTTCGTATCTTGATTAAACAAAACCTAAGGGAAAACTCGAGTTAATTATTAACCCACGATTAATAATTGCTCGGAGAGGTTAAAGAACAACAAATTAATGAAATATGCTTAATTAGGGTATAGGGCGAGATTAAACCAAAAAACCAAGTCCCTATCGAATTCCCCACCTTTATCATTTTTTGCATGTTTTCTTTAATTTGTTTTTATTAATTAGTTTTATTTTATTTTCTTCTTTCAAAATGCAAAACCCCCTTTTTTCCTAAACATCGATTAATTTCATTCCATAAACTTTACACACACTCTCTGTGGGATTGACCTAGACTCACCACTGCTATAGTAGTAGTCTAGTTATTTTATTTTGACTGGTGTAATAATGCGCAGTTAGTATACCTTTGAATTTATGTGGAAGCAAATATATTTTCATGGATTAGACAGAGAAAAGAATAGAGATGTAAGTAGAAGTGATGGGATTTAAAGTGTGTAGGAAAAATTGAAAGGAAATCAAAATTTCTATTACCTTGAGAGGTTGAACTTAGATTTGAAATGGTTGTTTAGGTATCATATTGAGAGTTCGTGATTCAGTATAAGGTTAAAATATTGGATTTGATATTAGAATTTTATGATGGTTATGTATCTTATATTT
This sequence comes from Erythroxylum plowmanianum, assembly GCA_025531925.1. NCBI lineage: Eukaryota > Viridiplantae > Streptophyta > Magnoliopsida > Malpighiales > Erythroxylaceae > Erythroxylum > Erythroxylum plowmanianum. The sequence goes on along the minus strand of JANVCQ010000232.1, from coordinate 17,861,565 downwards.
CTGAATTGATTGAGAACATACTTAAGTAAGATTAAATAAATGATAGCAATATAAGTAGAAGTCCTGAAGGTTAAGTTGATCAGTTAATGTGAGTACAAATTTGATAGTGTGATTACTTTGGCGAATGATGTTACTAAGCACATATGTAGTACATGCTTGGATATGGTACAGGGAGTGATCTATGACATATTGAAAACTCTTAAGACCTAGTTCCCATAGGTAAAATTCTAAGATGAATCAGAGTAGTGCAGTGGAAGCATGGATTTTTTTGAATATATTGAAATGGTGATTACTAAGAATAGATAACTTTTGTATAGTCATAAAATACTTAAATGTCAACTATAATCAATTGAGGTCAAGTTATCATTAGCTTAAGATATTAATTGGTGACTTTTCAAAAAAAAATCTCTAGATAAAATGCAATGATTTTAATGGTACATACTAAAACATAAGAGTAAATATACATGCCTATTACTTCACTGAGTTTTAGTATATAGGACATTCTAATTATGTGAGATATGATAGGAATTAATCTTATTGAGATATTAAGAATGGCGAAAAAGCAACGATGACCATAGTTAATTGATAAGGATTTCGTGAACAAAACAGATCATTGAGGAAAGAAATTATCTTTTTATGAGAATTATCATAAAATTGTATCACAGGAACCAAATGTTCCATTTCTAGGAATGAATGAATATTGAATGAACCAGAAGTGAATATTGGAGTCGGATAGATATGAGACTCTAGCATGAGAAGCTGAATATACTATAGAGAGTGCATGTATTTTGTTTATTATAAAGTATCCAAACTATGTTATTTGGTAATTTGAGATGACATTATTGCTATTGCTAAAAGGAATTACGTCAACAATGTATTCTATGCTAGTAAGTTCAAGAGGTACAAGTTAGATTTTATGTATGTGTTACCAGCTCAAGAAGTTAAGATTGTGAATATTTTGAATTATGTGGAGAAATCAAAAAAATGGTCTGACATTAGGATAAGTCATTGAATATAAGGAATCAAATGATTGGAGAAAATCATTCGAGAGATGAATTCAATTGGGAGATCGAGAAAAAGATAAGACAACATTACCCCCATCTATTGAATCAATTAGTTAAGAATTTCAAGGATGAAATGTCTTAAAGGGGGGAAAGCAGTAATATCCAGCCTCTTAAATTGTTGAAGGATTTAAAGTGTTAGACTATTGAGTCACATGAGTGGCATCATATAAAATGAATTCGATACACTTAAAACATGATTTTATGATTTCAATTATATGCATAATAATAGCATACACACATGATTTATGATTTCGAAAAACATTGCAAAGATGGTATATGCACTCAATTGACATATTCTGGGGTGTGAGAGTTTGAAAATGAATGTGCATTTCCAATGTCTTGTACTTTGGTTGACCAATAACAAGAATTGATGGATTACAAATTGTAATTTGCAATTAATTAGTACAATTGAAAATTGATGAATTAATATATACACCTAGTCTAGGAAAAATGTCAGGTGGTAAGATAAGTTGACCTGTGGGAAATTAGAATGACTAAGCCTATAAATTAAGTGACAAATGGCAGTAAATATAAGTGACAAGTGGAAACCTTATAAAAGGATAAGTGTGTTAGCTAGGGAAAGGGCATGTAGTTTGCTTCTTTATGTGACAAGTTTCCTTTATGTAAGAACACTCATCTTACACATGGCAATGGCATGGTCATCTTCAATTGTTATGTTTTTGCTGAAGATTCTCCTTCTTCTCTCTCGTACTGTTGTAACATACACATCTCACTCACACATTGGAGTTGCTGAGCATTTCCACCCAAAATCCATGCAAGACGTTTCATAAAGATAGCTATATTCTGCTATCATCTCTTTGCCTTTGTTGAAATCTATCCTACTTTCATCTTATTCTTGAAATGATCTTATATGCAAGTAAGGTTAAGAAAGTTGATATTGAGGTGGCATTAAAGCTAAGCAAGGAAGTTAAATACTAATCTATTTTGGTATGTTTTAACATAACCTTTATTATGAATGATTAGGGATGGATTGAATATAGTATTAGTATTGAAGTAGTGCTAGAAAATGATGTATGAATGATAGTTTTTGTTTTATTTATGCATGCATGAGAGACAATAGTTTATAAGCTATTAAATGAATGATTTTGGAGCTAAAATTTGAGATGAAATTAATGAGGAATTGAGGTGCAATTAAGGTATATGAGGTATAATTAATGGACTGTTATAAAGGTGTTTTAAATTTGGAAAATTAGGTATGTTAGTGTATATGTAAGAATGATAAATGCTAGTGACATAAATGAATAGAATTTAAAGAACTTTAATGTAACCTAGATGGAAGCTATATTAACATGAATTGAAGTAGCTTTTGAGAGTGTGAATTCTAGAAATTTTGAAGTGTTAACGATGATCCTATGTAGATGAAATTCGTGGAAAATTATGGGAAATTGAATAAAGCACTTTGAGGTCACTCATCCCATGATCGTGGGAAGGTCCACCACGATCATGAGAAGGTCCACCACGATCGTGGGCAATGCTTTGTAATGATAATTTCTATTTTATGTCATTGTTGAACCATATAAGGATAAGTCACTTTATATTGGTGTATTTAGACTTGATTAAGGCTTGAAATAAACTTAAATTATTGCTTGATTCATTGGTTAATAAGTTTATGTTGTTAATTAATGTCATAACTTAAGTAATGGATTGTCTTGATATCAATGTATTGAAATCTAGAAATTATGAGTTGTTAAAGGAAATAAGATGTTCTTATGAATGCAAATATGATTCAAAAGATATGAGCAATGTGTATTAGATATGGATGAATGAACATTGGAGAACATGAAGTAATTGTGAGTGAGAATTGGATAATTATATGAATGTATACGATTAATGAATAAGTCAAGCTTACTTAAGTTATAAACCTAAATGCAAAATGGTAGTATACAAGCTATAAAGATTGAATAATTTGAAAGCTTATAAGTACAGTCAAGATATTTATATATTAATACATACCCAGAAGGTCAATTGAACATGCATTGAAACTATATATATATATATATATATATGCATGTGAATGATTGAATAATTATATGACTGACAACTTAATGATGTATGAAATATGTGTGTATTGCATGAAGATAGATACATAAGTTGATCGTCAACATCCAGACATAGCTGGATCACCAAGGCAATAGCTTATCTAGAGCGTATTATGAGTTAACCTAGACATGTAAACTGAATTATATACGTTTCTATATGATTTGTATGTTGAATAAATATGAAATGTGAGAATAATTAAATGTGAAATGCTGGAATGAATATGAAATATGTGAGCAATTGAATGTGAATTACTAGACTTAGATTCGATGAATTTGACACATATGACAAGAGCTCACAGGAATGAAAGGTAATGAAACATGGCATATGAAATGATGCATCTCATTGAAATGTATGATAAGATAAAGGAGTTGTTAATGGAGTGACTAACATGAAAAAGGGCTTTAAGCTCAGGATTGTGCACAAAGAGCCACATACTCAGTTATTAATGAGCTCGGTATCTACAACAGATACGGGATAGTAAATGAAATGAGCTTGGTATACACAATGGATACAGGACAGTAAATATATATATATATATATATATATATTTATTGTCCTGTATCCATTGTGTATACCAAGCTCATTTCATATATATATATATACACACACATACATGTGAATGATTAAATAATCATATGATTGATAACTTAATGATGTGTGAAATTATGTGTGTATTGCATGAAAATAAATACATAAGTTGATCGTCAACATCTAGACATTGTTGGATCATCAAGGCAATAGCTTATCTGGAGCATACTATGAGTTAACCTAGATGGGTAAACTCAATTATATGTGTTTCTATATGATTTGTATGCTGAATAAATATGAAATATGAGAACAATTGAATGTGAAATGTTGGAATGAATATGAAACATCTGAGCAATTGAATGTGAATTACCGGACTTAGATCTGATGAAATTGACACATATGACAGGAGCTCACAGGAATGAAAGGTAATGAAACATGGCATATGGAATGATGCATCACATTGAAATGCATGATCAGATAAAGCAGTTGTGAAGGGAGTGCCCAACATGAAAAAGAGTTTTAAGCTCAGGATTGTGCACAAAGAGCCACAAACTTAGTTATTAATGAGCCCGGTATCCACAACAGATACGGGATAGTAAATAAAATGAGCCTAGTATCTACAACAGATACGAGACAGTAAATAGACGCTCGGTCACAATAAAGAAAAATAAAAATGGAGTCACATGTGCATTTACATATACATCCTTATATGTAACATATGATTGAATTGAAATGAATTATTGAATTGTTTGAAATACACTTGAAAAGTAAATGAGGATGTGTTGTGATATGAAATGTTAGCTTACCCGACATAATTATGAAAGTATGATAATCTTGACGTACTTGATAAGGTATGATGAATATGATGTGATATTCGATATTGGATGTTATGTAATACTTGTTAAATTGGGATATGACTTATCTCTGTATATCTGATTTGAATGAATACATCGATGATGGTTCACTCACTAAGTTTGTAAACTCATCAAAATTATAACGTTGATTTTTAGGTTCAAAGGAGATCTAGTTAGACTAATTGGAGTATAGCTACTATTATTGGACATGAGATAATGGTCAAGATCAGTTGTACTTGCAAATGTCTATAATCATTATACATTAGGAGTAGCATTTCTCAACTGTTGTAAAATGTACATGTTAATTTTGGAATGTAATGACATTTATGACTAAATATGTTTGTAAATGAAATGAGCCTGAATGAATATTAGTTTGCTTATGATATGTGTGATGACTTAAAATGTGTTAATGCGATCGTCTTAATGTGTCATCTTTATAGAGTATGTTCTTGAATATCCTCTAGTATGTTGGGCATATGCTCTATGACAGTGGTATGTTACAATTTGAGGGCTTATCAATTTTAAAAGCTCGAATGACGTGATCAATTATCCATATGTATTAGAGCTACCATTTATATTTTTCCTATAGCAACATCAAGGCCATAGCGAAATATGTTAAAAAATTCTTATGGACTAGAGATTTTAAGCAATCATTTATATGTTAAATTGAAGTTAAATGAGGTTTTTTGCTTTAAAAAGGAAGGAGTTTTGCAAATTGAATCCATCAAATATGTCAACAACATATTGTTTAATACTAAGAGGATATAGAAATTGCTAGTATACAAGGAATCCTTGTAGGTAAATTGGATTCATACCCATTACTTACAAGGAGACAATATATGGAACTTTAAATCCCAAGTAAACTCCTCTTAAATGCTCCTACAAATGTTAAAACTTAGAGAATTAATGCCATAGAATAATGGCAAATTTATTTACAATGGTAATGATACTTACTTTTGGCTTAATAATTGGCATAAGTTTGGGTCTGGCTAGTGTTCCTAATTATAGTGCCAATTCATTTAGAACATGAAAAAACAAATCATACCTCTTTCTACTTAAACCCCCATAAACTAAATTTATATGGTTTAGGTTAGTTTGGGACCAGAGTTGTAGTTTTAAAGCTAATTTCATTATATGGTTGATAATTAAGGGAAAGCTACTAAGAAAAGATAGAAATTAGGGAATCGTAGTAGATAATGTTTGTTACTTATATGACTTAGATCAATAGTTCTAAAGCTACCTATGCTTCAACTATGAAATCTCCAAAACCATCTAGGGGAAAGCTCGAAGTTGGAGCAACTTCTTTTGCCTTAAAAGTAACCTGGACAGCATTATCACTTGGGTATGTTACTATAAATTTCAATCTAAAACACATATGAAGCTTTTCAACATAACACTAAGTAATTGCTTATATTAGATTTGGAAGAAAAGGAATAGGAGAACATTTCAACAAGCTCAATAAGAAATGAATAGGATGAGACTAAGAATCTAGATAAAAAAAGAATAATTATTATTGAAGGGCAATATACTGCAGATCAAATATGAACTATCAACTACTTGAAATGTCTGTGGAAAGGTGGAATGGCAGGTCACTTATTAAATGAGCCAATAAAGTATCGGAAAAATTGAGTCTCAACTTAACAACTCCTACACTAGATTCTATTTCATTGTATCTTAAACTAGTAAGCTAACCTGGTTTGAGTTCTCTTTACCTTAGCTCTAATATAAGATTCTTAGGTTACATATGCTTCAAACCTTGTTACTTTATCTTGTTAAACTTGTATCATACTTTATACTTGTTCTTTTATTCCCTTAATAGGATTTGATTCAATATATTACTTTTTAGTTTTTTAAAAAAATTCTATTAGATAAGGGTTGACGTATCTTTCAAAGTTATTTGTTTTCTAATTAGATTATGTCTACGTTATTAACTTCCTTTAGCATTCTAGTTCAAATGTTTATACATATAAGTGGCTTTTTCATTGTTGTAGTCGAGAATTTATCATTGTTATTAATCAATCAAAATTCATAAAGAGTTTTTTTTTCAATATTTTAGAGTCACTCTTGTTTTATATTTTAAAAAAATTGTGATCTTTTGAAACTTGCTAGTGGTGATCAAACCCTAAAATCTAATCACTTTAAATCCTTTCCTTGTTGTGAGTATGGTGATTCATATTATTCTTTATAGTTTCATATTCATGTTCTTGAATCAAACTCATTGTAATATAATGAGCATTAGTCCTATTAATATTGATATCGAGTCTCAATAGTCATATCCATAATGGTCATATCAATCTCCATACTTTAAGTCAATGGCTAACTACTTAATAAACTATATCTTTCTACCTCAACAATTGCCTATGTAATACGATACATGTCACAATTTCCATCAGCTCCTATGCACTTATTTTTTTTTTTATACTTTGTCTTAAAAAAATAACCATCCATACCAATTATAGGTCTCAACTTCTTCCACCCCTTATTCATAACATTAAAACACATATACAACTTTTTAAACACCAATTTATCTTCTTCTTCTTCTTCTTCTTCTTCTTCTTCTTCTTCTTCTTCTTCTTCTTCTTCTTCTTAAGACCTTCTAAGTATAAGCTCATTTAAAACTTGGATTCATTTCCTCAATTTGCTAGTATAAACATAACACTTTTCATGTTCTTTATGTTGTTCCTTTGACTTTGGTTTAAGAACTTTGCTCCTTGTATACTTGCATATGCTACAATTAATTGACAAATTTATCTTCTCCTAACGCTTCTCTACCATTTTCTTGTATTTTACTACTTGACTTTTCTAAAATTATGTCTTTGAAATGTCTCATAATATAGTTAAATGTTACCAACCTTAGGTTGTTGGTTAGATTGTACCTATGATATGTCTTTTATGTTTTTAGCTTGAATCACCTATCTTTCCTATCAAATAAAGCATAGTTCAAATATATATCCTTTTATGTGAAAATCCCTAACTCTTTTGGGTTCATTCTTTTTGAACCTCAAGTCAAATCATATTACATTCATATAATCAATCATTGTCTCTTTAAATTTTCTACAATATCAAACATCATCCCTTATAACCAATCTATTGTAACAACTATAGGAACATTTCTATTCACTTAACTAGGTCATGTAAAAGCTCCATTTAGTTCTTCAATACTAGGATATTCATCATTAACCAATAAACTACTAGGATCTAAGGAGTCAATGTATATGGTATCAATATCAAAATCTAAGTCATAATCATTTAAGTTATATTATTGGACATTTTATTTTTCCTGTATACTTTTTACCATCCTCTTCATTATCATTAACATCAAAGTCAAAATCACCAATTGATTTTGGATATTCTGACCCACTAACATCATCAATTTATTCCTGATCTTCCAAATGACCAACAACAACCAAATCATCAATATTTATATCAAAACCACTAGTTTATTCAAAATCTATTAAATAACTAGCATCATTAACTAATTTATCTCATATATGACTAGAATCACCCATTTTATAAGCGTCACCGTCTAATTCATCATCCCCTAACTTACTGACATCTCCATCCTCAATTTTATACCATTTATCATGCCAAATTAGATGATAATTGTAACATCCCATTACCTGTGGGAAGGTTAGAATGGTAAATGTGAGTGATTAATGAGAGCTTAGAAATGTAATTGCATGCTCATGCATAATGTGTCATACACATACATGCAGATAGTGAAAATTTTGCACATGAACATAATTGTACATGCATTCATTGACATTTCCGATAAAATTGTTTATAAATGTGGGTTCTATTGAAAATTGTGGTTGCTTATGTTGAAAAAAAATTGATTTAGAGAGTGTAATTGCTGATGTGGAATTTTTGGAGAATTTTGGCAATTTTGGTGAATTTAGGAATAAATTTTTTGGAAAATTTTGGGAAAATAGGAAAAAGGCATCAAATTGAGTTTTGGAGGTAGTTGAATTGTAAAGATGAAAGTTAAGGGACTTAGTTTCCAAAGAAACTAAGTTAGAGATTAGACCATAGGAAAGTGACAAGTGTTAAGTTGCTTATTGTACTTTTGTTAAAAGTAAGTCTTGATATCCGAGAGTTAAAAGAGGGGTTTGGTATTTCTTAAGCTTCTTTCCTTGTTACCACCTCTTCAGAATTTTTCTTAAAAACACAGAGGTTGGTTAGTGTTCACAGTGGGAACGTGAGTCTTGCATGGAGTAGGGCTTGAAGATAATTGGAGCTTTTAGGAGTTTTCAACGAGTAAGTAGTGGATAAATTTGTTAGAGTTATTTGGAATAAACTGATGAAATTTTGTCATCCTATGTATCATGGATTATATTTTCTTATGAATGATATTGATTTGAAATGTAGTAGAAAAGGTGACCTTAGTATGAGTTGTGTTAAGGAAAGGTTGTGAAACGAAATGGGTGGTTGATCTGGAAAATATTCACCATGTGCGTGTTTGGTTTGTTAACCATATATTTTTCTCTAGTTATCCAAACAAGGTGATTCTTGATTCAAATTAAACTAGAAACATAGGGTTACATTTCTTATGAAGAAATCGAATTTTGATTCTGCCTCTAAGAATCTCAAAAAAAATTCGTGAAGTTGAGAACTGGTATAGTACATTGGTGGATGAATGTAAATTTTGTCTTCAGAATTTAGGGGAAAATCTGGGATTGATCTAGATAGATTTTGGCAAAGTTTCCTTCTTTAGAGTTTTAGAGATTTATTTTATCTTTCCAACAGTATATAGTATGAAAATTTGGGATATCTGAGTCAAAAGTTATGATCTTTATAAGAGGAGATACAAAAGAAAGAAGGAAGAAAACATGGTCTTAGTTACTATTCATCTAAGACGATGTTAATGTTCATCTAAGACGATGCAAAAGAAAGAAGGAAGAAAACATTGTCTTAGTTACTATTTATCTAAGACGATATTACTGTTCATCTAAGATGATGTTACTGTTCATGTAAGATGAAGCAAAGTAAGACGATTGAGGTCATAAACATAGTTGCTTCTTTTGGTCATAACTTCCTCTCTAGACATCCAAATGACTTGATTCTTGAACCATTGGACTCGTAAGACATTGGTCTACATCTTTATCAAAAATCATAGCCCTTTAAATTTAATTGAGAAAGATTGAGTGAAAAAGTGGAACGGGTATAGTGAATATACCCTTAGATAGTATGAACTGGTGTTATTCTATTGAACATACTTCAGTATTTTTATGATATATTGATATGTAGAGTTCCAAATGAGATAATTTTTGATTTGGAGTAAATTAGAAACATAGGGATACAAATTGTATGAAGAAATCAAATTCTGAATCGGACTCTAAGAGTTTCAATTTTTGGATGGAAGTTAAGTATAGGGTACTATCTCGGAATAAAAGCAGTCCGGAGATATTTGGAGTATAACTTCCACACTGCTGAACCAAATTGAATGCTTTTGGTGTCATTAGAAAGATACGACATAGAGGAACACTTTTTTATAAGTGAGTTCTGATATTTGATTGTTTTGCGATGACATTGATGTTGGAGTTATGTAAATATAATGCCCTGGAAAGCAAGTGTATTTACATGTAACTTTATCTTCTTAAGTTATAGTTTTGTAATGGAAATATTTATTATTAATAAAGCAAAAGAGTTTGGTTTTATCAGTGTGAGCATTATATATCTAGTCAAAAGGTATCAAGATTCTTTTGTAAGTAATATACATATACATAGAGTTGTATGGGAAACATGTATATTATAAGAATTTAAGTTAATTGATTCACAGTTGAATAATCAAGTTGGTCGCTTGATTATGGTTTAGACTGTAGTGTTGCGATTTATCTCCAT
>JANVCQ010000232.1:17800059-17815864 GCA_025531925.1 Erythroxylum plowmanianum | reverse complement strand
AACATTCAAAACTCCATTTCCATATCATTTGCATTATTATCATCCTATAAGAAAATAAAATATGATAAAAAAGGTGAGTACTGAGGAATAAAGTGGGGATTTTAGAGTTGTTTCTTTTCATAAAATATTAATATTTTATTATATTTAACTATAAATATTCAAGAAAAAACAAAAAGTTAGAGTTAATAAAAAAACGGGTAGGATATGGGTATCCATGGTTTGAGTTATCACTAGACCCATATCCAAATCTATATCCACATCTATTTTTCAATATCTATTTAAAATATATTTAAAATTAATTTTTTAGCCTCCATGTCTATTTTTTTGGGTCAGGTAGTGCAGATATTAATCAGGTTGAAACCCCACTGCCATCCCTAATCCTACCTTATTTGAATGTCTGTAAGTTCAGATCTAGATCACTGGAGCATATCAAGATCCTACATCCATCATGGCTACTCTACACCACCAGATGATCTATCATCTACATAATCATGCTTTGGACCTTAACTTCCCGAATTCTACTTCGGATGCTCTTTACATGGTCGCTGATCGTTCCAATGTTCAAACTACTATCATTCAAATCCTGAAGCAACTACCAGCACAGGAGCTTGAAAAATTGATGCATACTGAATGGATCACCAACTACCAAAAGGTGTTCCACGCGCCTCATCGACACTCTTTTCATACTACCACTCCTCCAATTTTGAAGACTTTGAGAGATGGAACTGTTAAGTCCATCTATGTGCAAACCTAACTATAAAGTCTATCTCAATCTTAAGTCAGATAGTGATGATGATGATGAAAGATATGCAACAAGGAGAAGGAAGAAGAAAAAGCCAAAACCTCGTTGTATGCCTTCTCAACAGTTTCATCCATATGGAGATGATCCAGATCCAGATGATTATAGCACTATTAGATGTCTACAAATTGAAAGATCCAGACCTAGATCTCTTTAAGAAATGCTAATGTCATCTACATGTCAAACGAAGCCAATAATTCCTGCTATGACTCCTACTCTTATACCTTGTATGATGGCAAAGCCATACGAGGAAGATTTTCCTTCATTATCTAGGATTACTGATGAATCAACGAGGGTTGTTTATAAAACTTATATCCGAGCCACAAGAATCACTTTACAAGGTACACTCGTATATAATCCTTCTGACGAAGTTCTCAACTGGCAAACATCAATCGTAGTAGCACAGAACAAAGTTTTGGGAAGAATTGATTCTAAACTGGATAGAATCAGTCAACATAATATTGCTACTCATCACAAAGTTGATGCAATCTCTAAGCAGATTCAATAGATGTATCAGTCGTACAAAGCTCATATTCAACGCCTTAATGCTGAACTCAAATACTACATCTCTACCCATTATATGGGGCTTGACTTCAACGCAAAAGTTCATGAGATACAAAAGATACAAGGAATTGTGCAATAAATGGAAGCTGACATGCATGCTACACAGTCAAAGACAGTATATGGCTCATCCTCTTCATTGTTTCCAAGCCAACATATCTATCGCTTATGTATCAGAAGTATCCAGAAGAAGCTGACTACTTAAAGGTATTTAAGTTCAATTATCCTTTGATTAGACAGTATATTCATCCTCAGACTTAGACAACTTCAGAAAAACCTAAAAGGTTAAAGTCAAAGCTAAAATCTAACAAAGTTCATGAGAAAAGAGTTTCTGAGAAATCAAGGGTTCCTAAGCCATCATCTTCTTATAAACCATTTAAACCAGTCAATCAATGGAGTAAGTCGTTACAAATTCATACACCTCCAACATCTCTACCAAAAGTTCAACCTTCCACTTATTCTACTGGGAAGGACAAAGCACCAATAACGTAGTTCCTTGTAACTTTTACTACTAAATCTCTTACAGAAGATTTCATTTCTCAATTAGATAATACAAAAGCTAGTTCTGAAGCCTCTGTTACAACATCTGAAGTTTCTGCAACACCATATGAGTCATCTACTGAATAGATCTCTGAACTGTCTACTAATTCTTCAGGCCAGCTAGCTGATCTATTAAAATTCTCCAATGTTCTGAGGATGATGCCTCAAACTACTGAAGTTGAACCTAAAATTAGTTAAGTAGAATCCACGAGTATTGAACCTTTCAGACCTGAACCAGCATCACAAGCAACACTAACTCAACCAGTTGCATAAGCTACAACCAAGCCTACTTCAGGACCTTGGTTTACTTTTGATGATCTACCTCTGAAGAAATGGAGGGAAAGAATACATGAATTTGGTGTATGGATTGATCTTCAAATGACCAGACCTAATCATCCCTTGCCAAATATTTTGTTTGAATTTACATCTCGTTTCACTGGTATTTTGCAAGAATGGTGGCAAAGTATATCTGAATACCAAAGACTTCAGTACATCCAAGTCACTACAGCAGGAGCACTTCTTGGTTTAATCCATAAAGAATTTATTGGTGACTTTCAACTTATTGACAATCAAATTTGTCAAGAATACTTTGCAATGAAATGTTGTTCACTTGACAAGTGTGATATCCAGAAGCATTACCAATGAATGATGGAAACGTACTATCTCTTGAATGGATGGAACGATGTTAACTTGCGATATACTTTTATCCCATCCCTTCCAGATTAATTACTACCGGAACTACAAAGGACCATAGTTTCTCTACAGCACGATATGTCAACAATATCTCTTAGAGAAATCTACCAACTTGCTCTAGCTTCTCTTGATAAGTTATGTGACCAACATACCTTGTTCAAGAATATCATTAAAGGCAGTCCAGTTCTCAAATAGGCTTGTAAGAAGCCTTATCTCTAGATTAAGTGGAAAGATATAAAGACTTATGAGTGTTATAGTAAGAAGAAAGCTCATCTTCATCAAGTCTACCCTTGGAGAAAGTTTCAAAGAAAGCAAGAAGGCTACAAGCCTTTGAATAAAGCTTATGAAAGGAATAATGGTGGCAAAAAAAGGAGATTTGTTCGATTCTTCAAGAAATCTTCACATCGACAGAAGCCTACTCGATGTTTCCTCTGTGGACAACATGGACACTTTGCACATACATGACCTCACACAACCAAGAAAGATGTAAGTTGGTGAAGCAGATGCAATCCATTTTGCCTATCCATTCCTCCAATAATTTTGAAGAATTGATTGAGGAACAAACTCAAAAAGATGAGGACACCAGGTTTGCTATTTCTGTATCAACGTCAGAAGATGAAGAATCCTCTATATCCTCTAATTCTCAAGAAGATGATTCTTTCTATATGCTATAGCAGACTTGCATGAAAGTAGATTGTACACCAGTTCAATGACCTTATATCCAGATCTAACTCTTTCAACATGACAAATATGATAATCCTATTAAAGTTATCGGATTTATGGATACTAGATCCAGTTGTACAATCATGAAGCCTAATATCTTATCATCTGATGCATGGACTTCTCATAAAGAATATTTTACTACCGTTGATGCTAACTCTTTCAAGATTAGGTTAATTACCAGAAGAAGAATCGGAATTCGTTTCTTTCCTCAGTGTACAGTTTGGACTAAAGTTCTTGGAAGCAATCTACCTGACCCAGACATTCTGATTAGTTTAGATACATACAATAAAACCTCACCTTTGCAGATCCTCCCACAGGCCTTAAGTATCGCTCATTATTCAGTCTATACACTGAAATAAAAAATGAGTTTGAACTTACCCAAGTTCTTACATGTTATACTGCACTTCGAGATAAGCTATTGGAATATTGTCTTAAATCTCATGCACATTTTCTCACCCATATCCTTTGTGAAAAAAATGATGACTTTTTTATAAGTCTACCTTTTAAGAAGAACAAGGATATCAATCCTATAAAAGTCACACAACCAGGGATGAACCCTGATGATCTGAAGCTCGCACTAGATAAGTGTGCAATCCTTTTAAAGCAGGGATTTATTGAGCCCACAAAGTCATATTAGGCTTGCCAAGCATTCTATCTCAATAAATGTTTGGAGCAGAAACGTAGAAAAAAGAGATTAGTCATTGACTATAAACCTCTGAATGTTTTCCTGCAAGATGATAAGTTTCCTCTGCCAAATATCAGTACTTAGGTACTATTTTTTAAAGAAGTTGTTATCTTTTCCAAGTTTGATCTTAAGACAGGATTTTGGCAACTGGGTATTCACCCAACTGAGAGATACAAAAATGCATTATGCATTCCTAATGCAGAGTACTAATGGATTATTACGCCATTTGGGCTTAAAGTCGCCCCATCACTATTTCAGAAATCTATAACCAGGATTTATCAACCTATCCTCTACAGTGCACTGATCTACATTAATGATATCTTACTGTTCTCAAAGACCCATGAAAAACATCAGGCCTTACTATTGAAATTCTTGGATATTACTAAACAACATGGAATTATGCTTTCAGCTTCAAAAAGCATCATTGGCACTATAGAAATCGAGTTTCTATGTATGCACTTTAAAGATGGATTCTACCAGCTTGGTCCACATATTGAAAAAAAGCTGTTACAATTTCTTGATGAATATGTCACTGTCAAACAGATATAATAGTTCCTTGGAATTTTTAATTATATTCGAGATTTCATACCACACGTGGCAACTTATATTTCAAGCTTATCTAAGCTTCTGAAAAATAATCCACCACCTTGGATATTGGAACAAACCAAAGTTGTCCAACACTTAAAGTAGATTTTTCAGAATCTTCCCCCCTTAAAGATTCCTGACATTGGACAAATTAATGCTCATGGTGATCTCTCATCTCAATCCAGTTTACTCCGACAACATCCATCATGGCCTCAAAACATTTCAAATACTTTTTCTCACTATAAATATCTTCTTTCTCTTCAGAGCATAGTCACCACTCCTTTCGTTTCTAATCATTTTTGTTAAGGAAGTAAGGCTAGTCAACCTCTCTTTGCTTTCACAAAGAAATCTTTTCTTTCCATTGCTAGTAGTCCTACTAGTGTGTCTGAAGTTGCCTCCCTTGCTTGAACAAGTTTGTTTATTATTTGCATCAGTTTCTTAGTGAGCATAACTCTATTGGAAGTCCCACAATGTTTAATCTCAAAGCACCTTACCTTAATGTGACTTTTCTCTAGGATCCTCTTTCCGAAAACATATTATGGTATCTTTGGGCACTCTCTGCCTTTTATGCTTGTGCGATCACTATATCTCCTCTGCAGCTCTATCAACAACTCATAAACAAGAAGTTCTTTGCAATGGACATTTCTATAATGGTTTCAACCCTTAGATCAATGGAAGCAACAATGTCCTTTGATAATATCATATCATTGTCTATAGAAAGCGTAGACGACAGTCTACTCATTGCTTCTTTATTATCCATTGTCCATATCGATAAACATATACTGGTGTCCAATTTTATCACACATCTTTATACTGGCTATGACATCAACATAACGTGCTTCAGTCTCTTAGAGATTTTTTCAAAGAGATAAATCATTTTCTAGATACACCAGTCCTTTCCACTTCTATTGGACCATATCCCGGTGAATTTATTCTTGGTGAACCAGAAGCGCCAGAAGTTGATATTCCAGGTTCCAATGATCCTCATGGTAGGACCTTCTCATTCTTATAATTCAGTCTTTGAAGATGCTCAAGACCTAAATGATGATCATTATAATCCTCATGAAGATGAGTTAAATCAATTCCTGCACAAACTTCACACATGTGAACTCAGTTCTACCAAACGACAAAAGAGCAATCAATATCGCGCTGAAAGTTCAAGTGATCCAGACTCTCCATCTAATCTTCAATCGTGGCATGAACCAATTTGTGACAAATAATGCCTTGGATACTTTGGATCTTATCACTCATAATAGGATAAGACTTTTTAGAAAGTTTGTTTTTTTTTTTCCTTCGGAGTCTTTTGATAAAAGATGACCCACAAGACATTATTTCAATATTCTATCTTATCATCTTACTATTTGTTTTTGGAAAGTAGCTTTGATAAAGTTATAATCATTGTACTTTAGCTTCTTTTTTTTTTTCTAAAGATGTAATGAGTATGTCTCCTAGGTAGCTTTACATTTCTAACCTTAATTTCGCCTATAAAAGCAAGGTTACTCTTCCATTGTAAGCATGCTTGGTTTTAGAAGTTTTATTTGTAAGAAGTTTGAAGTTTAATGTTGTTTGGTGTGTTTCTAAGTTTCTTCCTCTCCTAAAAACTTTGAGTCTTGGGTCATTTTTCTAGTGGACTGGATGTAGGATGAGTATACTCTACACTTACCTCTTTTGAGAAATTTGTGTATCAGAAAGTCTTTGACAGTCTGGGACTATATACAAAACAAATTCACTGCTTGATTAGAGTTTAACGGGGAAAGAGTAAAAGTACTGTTGTGACTATTGTTATAGAGTGGGGAGAGAGAGTTGTGAAGAGAGTAAGGTTCTTAAAATGAAATATGAGAGTTGTGCCTGTGAGCCAGGAGTGTTACAGAGGGCTTTGTTGTCTCGTCTATCATACCTGGAACTTACCGATAGTCACAAAAGATCCCAAGTTATTTCACAATAATCTATCAGACACATCAGTACTTCAAATTGATGATATCTTACTATTCTCAAAGATCTATTAGGAACATCAAGCCTTACTATATAAATTTTTGGATATTATTAAATAGTATGGAATTATACTTTGAACTTCAAAAAGCACCATTGGCACTACAAAAATCAAGTTTATAGGGTATTGAATTCAACCAGCCTGATCTACATATTACAAAAGAGCTATTACAACCATCATGACTACTCTACACCACCATAAGATCAAAGACCCAGTGCAACAATATTCCTTTCTAGTTATCCTGTTAGAAATATTTAACGACACGTGACCCTAGGAAATTATTGATTAATAGCACCAGAGTTTTTGAAACGAAGTAAATGAAAGTTTTATCATAGGAACATCCGGCGAATTTAATCCTAGCATTCTTTTGAAGCATCGATCCATCAGCTAGGATTTACCATAGAACAACTTTCGCCCTTGATGAGAGCAAAGAAGTAACGGTTAAGATTCACTCATACTAAATAACCATTAAAATACCTGCTAGTGCTCAGCAATTGTTCCAATTTATCGCTAGCTTGAATTCAATGCAATCCTCTTATATACTCTTTAACACCAAAAATTGGATTGAAATCGTGATCAAAGCCCACATGAGAAAACAGAACAATATCTCAGGCTGCTGATATGAGAAACTATAAATAAACGAGCTTTTATAAATATCCTATCTACCACGAGAAATGCAATAGATCTCATTTTCTGCTTCCCTTGCTTGTCTCAAAAAAATTGTGTAAACTGCAGCTAAATAGCGCTTTCGTTTTCTGTATTGCTCTCCGGCACCAAAAAGAAAATAACTTCAAGAGCACCAATACCTACAGCACACGCAGATTTCCCATTTGCTAAACTTAAGAAGAAATGAAAACTTTGGGTCGCCAGGATAAAGCGTCTAAGTGGTGCGTTTCAGTTCTTGTTTTTGCTAAATAGCAATCTAAGGTTTGTGTCTGCTCCTCTATTTTGTCACTAGACATTGTATCCTCAGCTAATTTTACCGCTGCTATGTGCGACAGTTGAAAATTTTCTACCATGCGACATAGCTTTCTTGCAATTTCTTCAACACCAAGTGTCCCAAGGCAGATCAGAAGAGACCTAAGCTCACGTTTTGTTCCGGATGTTAAAGACATACCCTTCAAATGCTCCACCAAAGCTATCTCCTCACCAGGGCTGCAAAAAGTACATTTGATATATGACAAGACTAAATATAGTGGTGAGTGATGCAACGGAAACACAAGGAGATGGAATGAAGAAAAATACCTGCCAGGGCGAATTTTTCCTCTATTCCTCTGACGTTTTGTGTCTCTTGCCTTGCTAGTGACGCTAGAGCTCACAGAAGCTGCAGAGCTCTTCTTCCTTGACCTGCCATGAAACAAGGAAAACATCGTTAGTGTCAAAATACTTTAAAACCACTTAGACTAACAAGTATACAAACTGATACCCTCTGGTGTAGGCACTCATTCCACTGAATTGACTACTGGATTCTGAAGCAGAGTCATCATCAAGATCATCCATGGATCGTTCCTCTGATTTGAGCTTTGCTGCAAGTAGCAATCTCCTCTGTCGAACACCTAAGTAGCGAGTCAAGTACTTCCCCACCTTCTCCAAGCTTTCTTCATGCTCAGCAATTAATGTGTTTGCACATTCCACAGAAGCATTCCTTACTTCAGCAACTAAATCTTCTTGTCTGTGCATGAAAGCAACTCTCAAAGCCTCTTCCCATTCCCTTGCAGTAATTAACAAATTAACCCCATTCTTGACATCCCTACAATACTCCAAGGCAATTTTTGCAGCCTCCCCAGGCTTACCTAGTGCTTGGAGCTCTTCCCACAGTTCATGAGCAAGTTGCATTGCCTCATCCTTTCCATATTTAAGGAGTCCTGCAACTGTAAGCACTCCACTCCAATTACCACAAGCACGGTGTGCCTTCAAAGCCTTTTCCAAACTGGAACAACAAAGATAAGTCGTCGCAGCATCTGCAAAACATTTGTCATTGATAAGATGATCACCCCAGGCTTCAAGCACCTGCATCCTCTTAGCATGATCAGTAATCAGTTGAAGACCCAGTGGAAACAGTTCAGGGTTTTTGATCAAGAGGTTCATGCAGTCTGAATGGTAAGCTTCACCAGCCAAAACAATGTTTTTGAGAGCTTTCTCAAACCTGTGCAACCTTAGGTTTATGTTAAACTGCATTAGGAGACTTGGCATGCTTTCTAATTCTTGTAGATAAGGAAGAAATTCCTTTGGATCTTGCTGAGAATTCAATGCCACAATAGCTGCAAGGTTCAAATCGTAAAGGCCTAAGGCAGCCTCAAATACAGCCTCTGAATCAGATAACCACAAGAGATGCTTGAGAGCTTCTTCAGCAGAAGGAAGATAAATTCTCCTGGAGTCGTTAGAATCCAATAATTCCATTTCACGAATAGTTTTTATTCTCTCCAAAGCTTCTTCAAGAGCAGGTGGATCACTACGAGCTAGTGTGGTCAGAATGCAAAGCTCCTTAGCAGGACTATCAGGGACTTGTTCCTCAAGACCCTTCTTCACCGCCAGAAGAACAGCAGAAACCTTGCTACTATCGTTAGAACCCCTAAAGTCCTTAGCTTGATCATCTTCACATAACTTCTGGGAAGATGAAGGGACATAATTTCTATACAAGGTGTCCATAATGTTTTCATTCTTAATGGCACAAACAAACTCTGTTACGTAGTTCAAATTGTTAACCTGTTTGACAAATTCTGAAGCCAAATGAAGAAATGCTCGCCAGCCACAGTGGTCAACAAGGACATTGAAATCAATCCTATGCCTCCTCACCATGACTAGTGCATCCCAAAAGCGTCTTTCAGTTAAAGCATTGACTATTGAAATGATCACCAATTTTCTTGGATAGATGCACTCTAGATTTCCCCGAGTTGTTTGCATTATCACAGCTGCATCATCACCATGCAGGACGCCAACAACTTTGGCACCTCTATCCCATATGTTTATAAAATTTTCATTTTTGTCCTCCCTTCTTCTGTTACCTGAGTGCACAAAGTTTTCACATTTCAACTCTGTTTCACCATTTAGGATGTCAAAAATGTCCACAACAAATAGAAAATCTTGTTTAGTTGAAAGAATCAAATGTGTGATCACTTGATTGGCCAAGTTTGAGTAGAATGAGAAACTACTGCAGTTGTTACATAACATCCTCCCACCAACTTGCAGCCTACCAATGTCATCAAGTCCAAAAAGCAAAGGTTTGATTGACCCACTACTGATAACAGGAACTACACTCATCCAAGGACAAGATGATAAAAGAGTAAAATCATCATGATTTACAACTCCTAGAGCACGAGACAAGCCCATCTTTGATCTGTAGTCAGAAACTTTTCCGCCATCAAACTGAATAAAAGCTGAACATTTCTTAGCAGGATTGGGAGCAATACTGATTACCAGCTCTTCCAACCAGCTTTTATAGGAAACCTTAGCACGCCAGCCCGAGCTTGTAACCATGCCCGGGGCTTGATCCTCAGAGCATACTAATTGAATTTCCAGTAGAAAAGAGCCACTTAGTCCATCCGCAACCAATGGTGCATTACTATGATTGGAACCATAACGAGAAACACCAACAATCATATGTGAATCCAACCATGTAAGATGTGCTAAGGGTCCAAATTCATTATCAGAAATG
Organism: Erythroxylum plowmanianum; assembly: GCA_025531925.1. Lineage (NCBI taxonomy): Eukaryota > Viridiplantae > Streptophyta > Magnoliopsida > Malpighiales > Erythroxylaceae > Erythroxylum > Erythroxylum plowmanianum. Next base: position 17,805,633 of record JANVCQ010000232.1, on the reverse strand, counting down.
CATGATTCAATGTTAAATTCTTTTCCTTCAATTTCCTCCCAAGTATCTTGCTCAGGAAGGTCTGCAATACACAAACAACCATCTGACAGAGTAGCGGCCACACAGTTCTTCAAGTTCTTGCTATATAAAGCCAAATCCTGCACAGGATTTGGAAACCTGAGACTGAATAAGTATAAAGGAGGAGGCATCAGGGAAAAAGATAAAGGTGTAACAAGTATTTTGGAGCCATCAATGACCAATGCAGTTGAGTTTTCTGTGACGGCAGTAGTCCAGAAAAAATTGTAAATTGTGACCTGCCCCCGATGAGTCCAGCAGATCAACTGCATTGGTTTAATTGGATCCCACATGAACCTTACTCCGTCCTGGCTTGAGTGTCTAATCTCATGCTTCAAATACCAATGGTTGTTGCTAAAAAACCAAACTTTAACAGAATCAGACCCCCCACATCTAACAGTAGATGCCAGAAGATCTGAAGTACAATTCCATTTCATAGACTGAACTGTTGCTTCCATTGGCTCGTTAATACTAAACAAGCTCCTAACTAGCCCATTCCTCTCGTAGAAAACTACAGCAGGACAATCATTTTCCGCTCTTCTATCATAAACAGCCGCAATTTTGGCCCCACTAGGCATCCACTCCACAAGTTCCCCCATAAAAGGTTTTGATTTTGAACTAGCATGCAATGCACCTGAATCTCGTTCCCATACCTTAAGCTTCTTCTCATTTAAAGAAGAGGAATTACCAGCATCACTTACGGTGGCAAAGTACTTTGCATCACCCCGCCATGAGATGCAACTCTCAAGAATATGTTTGGAAGCAAAATGCTGTTCACCTGAAACGATAAGATAATTCTCCTTACGTTCAAATTTCTAAAAAATTAACCTAAACCAATAAAACAAAGAAAAGGGAAGGTCCTTAGTCCTTACTTATGTGAGAAGCTCGAGTTTGATCCTCTAAAATGGAAGTTTCGTATAACAGATCCCAATCACGAGTCATTACTAAAAGCTGCCTCAAACCAGAAACAATAGCGAGCAAATCACCATCCGGGCTAGGAGAGATGCACCTAACACCGCCATCAATTTGACCCACAAGTTCGGTGGCATTATCGTCCACACTGTGCAACAACAAAAGCCCATTATAAGTTCCCACTATCAAAGCTTCTTTTTCCATTAAATAATCGAATGAAGTGATGCAGTCTCCATTTGCCAATTCAATCGGATTAGCTTGTGCAGGCAATAACGTCCTGTTTCTTCCATCCTGAAAGAAGAAAGAAAGAAAGAAATATGAGTAATAATCATGCATATTATTTTATCGCAGTTTACATGAAGAAAAGAGCAAACCTGGAAAGAAGAAAGTTGAGTCGTGTAAATGTAATTAGCGGAAGAAGCGAAGAACAAGCGGTTACGCTCGATGTCGAGAGCAGAGAAGAGTATAAGCTCATGCTCTGATTGTAGTAAACTGAGAACCAGAGAAACTTCTGAGTAGAGCTTCAGATTATTCATTCTTCAAAGCGAGAGAGGACAGCAGAGCAAGAAATAAGAAAAAGTAATAAAGTAGGGTTTGGGTTTTGGGGGATTTAAGCCCTGGAGAAGGCTTCAGAATCAGAAGCTCATCTCTAAGTTGTAGGAAGCTGTAAACCTAAACTATTTCTGGACACTACTAGTAGTCTAGTACTGTGGAGGAGGGCGAAGCCGTTGAGGGGAAGGCGGTATGTTTCTGGGGCCTGGGCCGCTCAACTGAAAAAATTGCTTTCAATTGGGGTATGTTAACACTTAACAATGAAACTTAATTTATTTATAAATGTTGAAAAGTTAGTAATTTTTTTGTAGTCTTACGACAAGGAGGTTATTCTTAAGTAACAAAATGGCGCGCAACAAGCCTAGCCTCTTTCAACATAGAAGACAGTAAAACTTTTACATTTAGAATGAGTTGGATACCAACATGTCCACGTGTCAAAGATTGAATTGTATCTTGAGCCATATATATGTTGAGATTGAGAAGCATGCATGTCTGCTTCCATTTGTTGTACAGTTGTTGGCACACACACATAAATTTGACTTTTTAAAAATTATTAATTAGATTTCAAAATTTTTAATGTATTGTAAATATATTTCAAATATTAATTTTGTTAAATATTAGTATTAGTTCCACTCATATGAGATGCCACATACTTCCATATATACACATCATTTTCAATAAATAAACAGAAAATATTGAAAATAAAGTAAATTTGACCATATTTCAATTTATTACTCATTTTATTCATCAAAATTTTATATATTATTTGAAATAACAACTCAACAAATATGATGATATATGTCAATAAAAATAACAATAAGATTTCATTGTAAGGGTAAATTTGCGTACTATCAGACCTTCTCATACCTCATTTTAATGTAGGACTTCAGACTGGGTGTGATGATTTTATTCATCAAAATTTTATATATTATTTGAATAACAACTCAACAGATATGATGATATATGTCAATAAAAATAACAATAAGATTTCATTGTAAATAATATTTGTAGTAAATTAAAATTTTATATATTAAATTTATATTGTTTATAATTTTCATATGAAAAATAATTTATTTTATTGTATTAACATTTAATATGTAATACTAACAAATAATAACACCAAATAAACCAACTAATCTTTTTATTAGTAAAACAAGAAAATAAGAAAAGAGACTTAGTAATTTAAAAATGAGTTAATTGTAAAAAAATCTTTAACTTTATTCAATTTTGCAGTACTAGTCCGAACTTTAAAAAATGACACAAAATATTTGAATTTTTATTTTTTACAAAAATAGTTAGACGTTAAGTTTTATGTAATGATGATAAAGTAGCATGATAAATCAGATTTTATATTTGCCACATAGGAAAGTGGTGACTTGTATGACATTTGTTATTTAATAAAAATATGTTAAATTATTAAAAAGCTAATTAACCCTAAGTCTACGTTATAGTTTCTTGTTCGTATTAGCCTCCATTACATTTTTCCCAGTATCTTCCTTGAGACTCAGTCTTCTTCCTAGTAAGCTATGTTCTAATCCTTTTTGTCCTTTTGTTTTAGTTTTTCTTCTTTCTGTTTACCATATTTTGCCTCTCTATTTGGTATAACATTGTTGTTTCAGATCGGGAGCCTAACTGGGATGTGTTAATTGCAGATAGAAAAGCTCAAGAAAAATCCTATGGTGGGCCTTTATAAAAATTATTGATATTTTCTTTTTTTAAGTTGAAACAAATTCATTAAAAGCCCAATCATAAGCGTCAAATGGGAGAATGTACAAATATAAGGATTAAGCAAGTGCATATAACTATCTATCTAAGCATTTGTTGCATTAGAAATAACATATCAAGTAAATTATGCATCATTCTAAAGCCCATCTTCTTCTCATTGAATCACTAAATCCTTCAAACTTATGAGCCAAAAAACTCTCTCTAATTAAGCAACAAATCCTGTGAGCAAAGACATATCTCTAAGTTTTGTAGTTTTGGATAATATGTTATTCCTTTCTCTCCAAATAGAGTAGACTGAGCAAGTTATGTTGAGACTAAGACTTATCTGATCACCTATCATATTTTTGCTGAGTTTATCAAGCCATTAAGGATATCTTGCCATTCCATATAACAACAGAAAAGGTCCAAACACATGTTGCATCCTAGCCCATAAAGTTTAGTGTAGTCATATTGGAAAATTAGATGATTAATTATTTTAGGCCTGTGGATGCTAAGCAAACAAATATGATTAGTAAAATTAATCAATCTGTCTTTAGTTTTTATTATGTGCCCTATTGCTAGCCAAGTACTAAATGAGGCTTTAGGCATCAAGTGCACTTCTAAACTATGTTATACCATTGAACACTAGATAATTAGGGCCTAATAGCCTTAAGACAAGAATGATTGGAGAATTCTCTACTTATGTTAGGTTTCTAGTGTCTACTATCACTCCTTGTGAGTAATCACGGAGATAAACTAGAAGTATATCATCGCCTCTAAAATCAACGGCCTAAGTATCTTACTGAATTACCTCTATTACTCGAGCTTGAATAGGAATCCCAGTTATCAATGAAGTTAAATCCCCCTTAAAGGGGCTCTAGTTTAACCAATTATTAAACCAAAACCAAAAGGACCATCCATTTCCAATGTGAGTTTGATTAAAAGATAGACTATCTATCTTTTTCTTGGCATATGAGTAAAATATTAGGAATGTTCTTTCTTCTCTTTAATTTTCTAAGAAATTGAGTGATTAGGATAGTATTCATTAGTCCATTTGGACTGTAGACCACCTTAACAGTAATCAACCTCTATATTCTTTTTGCAACCAGGATTAATTGGTTTATTTGCAAAGAAATTAACCCTAATCAACCTTCCTATTTTCTCTAACAAAGCTACTCCCACTTGATTTTTGCATCTCTAAAGTTATCGGCACTTCTAGCCCATAAAAAATTATTAATACATTTTTCCAAGCCTTTATGATCTTTTTAGGAAGGAAAAGATGGCAGATCTAGTGGATGAGTAGATTCCTACGCGTATAAGAGATAAAGCAGTAGCCTCCCATCATATGATAAATGCCTATTATGCCAGGCATTGATCACAGCTTAAGTGAGTGAGCTTTAACACCTTGCATTTATAATGGAACTTGAACCTGAGGCTTCTCTGTATGTTATACATAATCAGTCTAGTAAGAATTTCAAAAGAAATAGCAAAAAGGTAAGGGGAAAGGGTGTCCTCTTGCCATATCCTATTGGTAACCTTGAATTGTTTGCTTAGAATGCCATTTATAAGAATACTAAAAGATGGTAGTCGAAATACAAGCGCCAATACAAGAGATAAATATATAAGCAAAACCAAACCATTCAAAGCAGCAAAGGATAAATCTATAATTAATAGTATCAAAGGCTTTTAAAAAGTCCACTTTGATTGCACAACTCTTGATGGATCTAATAGTGTCATAATCCCTCAACAGTTCCTAAAGCAGCAAGATATTGTCAAAAATGGATCTACCTGGAATGAAGGCACCTTGAGATTGGTGAATTAAAAACTTTAAGATACCTTTCAATCTTTGGGAAAAGTAGCTTGGAAAGCATTTTATACACAATATCCCAGCAAGAGATACGGTGAAAAATCCTTTAGATTATTATAATTGATGAGTTTAGGTACTAAACAGATGTTAGCAGAATTGACCTCTTTCATCATTTTTCTAGTTGACATGACCTCTTGAATAACTTGCATTAAAAGATCCCCAGTAATGTTGTTGGACCCTGATTTTTGAGTAAAAATAAGAAATAATCAAAAGTGGATGAGTTGATTGAAATTAAGTTGAAAATCAAGAAATAAAGAGATAAAGTGTGAGAAGATGAAAAATTGTGAAAAGTTTGACTTTTTGACCTTTGAGGGTTGACTTTTAATTTAGGCAAAATTTGATAAAATGGTCTACATGAAACATGTAGGTTATGTTAAGAGCTTTCTGTAGCCATAAAGTTTGCAATTTTTCGATATCGGGAGTGAAAGTTATTATCAGTCAAAGTTTAGGAGTGATAGGGTTGACTTTTGACTTTTATTATGACT
>JANVCQ010000232.1:17747668-17759945 GCA_025531925.1 Erythroxylum plowmanianum | reverse complement strand
TCTTTGTTCTTGTTCTTGTTTCTCACGGATGTCGGACATGTTTCAGTTCAATCATTTCGTTCACTTTGTATGCTTCGATTCCATTCCCTTTGATTTCGATTTGAGTTCGCTTTATGTTTCCGTTTTCTATTTATTCGCTTCCGATTTGTGATTTGATTCGTATCTGTTTTAATTCGGCCTTACGTTCCTTGTATTCGTTTCGCTTCGCTATTTTTGCTTTCGTTTTGATCCGATTCGCTTTGGTCTTCGATAAGTCTTTGTTTTGATTCCGAGTTATTCCATCTCTTCTGGTTGGGATCCGGTTTCTGGATCGGGTCCCAACAAGTTTGATATGTGTTTATCCATTTATTCGATTGTTTAGTATGTGTTTTTAGTATAATTATGTTAGTTTGTGAATTATTTGTGTTCAAGTGTCTTTATGGGTTAGTACAAGCATTTGAGCTTAATTATTATATTTTTGAGGTATCTTGATATATTTGTTAGTATTTCAGGGTCAATAGTGAAGAACGGAGAAGTTTTGGAAAGATTTGAACTGAAACAACAAGCCATAATTGTGTCCCAACAGCCACAATCATGACAGAAGTTAGAGAAGATAGCCCACGATCGTTGCCAAATCATCACAATCATGACAGAAGCATTAGACTTAGCCCACGATTGTGCCCTTCCTGACATGATTATGATAGAGAGCTTACATATGGCCCATGATCGTGGCCTGCTGAACCACAGTCATAGCTTGTGTCAGACATACGTGCAGACACATAAAAATGCCAAATTTTGAGGGTTTTTGGGACCTTTTCGACCCCAAAAAACTAAGGCTACCACAAACACATCAAGTATAAAAAGAACAAGAAAAACGATGAAAAGGGAGCTTTTGATCAGCCAACACAACGAAACCTTAAAGGAGAGAAATTTGAGAGACCGAGAAAGAGAAGAAGGAAGAGAGAAGAGGAAGAAGATGCAAACTCGATGTGCTTCCTAGAATAAGAAGCTTTCTAAAGTAGCAACCTTCCATCATCCATTCAAGTTCCATTTCCTATGTATTTCAGTTTTATTTGATAGTATAATTGGGATATATAGTTTGATGATAGAATTGAATTATTGATTGATGTTCTATACTCAGCTTTGGAATAATATTTTTGATTTAATGAAATCTAATTGTTTTATATGTTTATTGAATTAACTATGGTTTAATTCAGCACTTCATATCTCAATAACAAACTGAGACGGTGAATCGAGAAAAAAATGATTAAATTCGACTAATGAGAGTTAGGTAATTTAATAGATTCAGAATTAAATTGAGATGGTAAGTCTTGCATAGAATGATCGTGTATAGGTTTCCAATTGTTTATTAAAGAACTTAAGAACTGATTAGATTTTGGATAGGTTGTTAATTGAGAGATTACAACTTCCCATTATCTGATTAGGGTTTATGTTTTAGTTTAATTATAACTTGAGAGAGAGCAATTGACCCTAGGGTCATCTAGAATTATTACTTCAATAAATCGTAATTGGTTAGGTTAACATTAAAGTAGATAATTTTCCCTTTCTCTCTTTTGATTAACTCACTCGGTTGAAATCTAGGGTGTGTTATCATCATTCAACAAATGAATCAATTATTATTATTTTTTTTTCATTTTAATATGAAATTGTTAATCATTGTTTGTTAATTGTTTTCGTCAAGTGTTAATTAACAATTATTGTTTTGTTATTTGATTTGATTTATTTATTTATTTAGTTATCATGTTGAAAATTATTGTCTGTTAATTTCTGTTTGATAGTTTCTGACCTTAGATTCTAGGGTTAGATTAACCCTCCTCGTGGGATTGACACTTTAAATACTACATAAATAACTTGTATGCTTGTGAAACATTGAGGATAAACATTAAAACTTACTCATATCGAAAAACTGCGATCAAGTCACACCTATGACACTTTGTGTCATGGTCGTGGCTTGCATCCTTATCATCGTGAGCATACACTGCACCAATTTCACTTGATGTTTTTGCATTTTCTTGTCTCCTCTTTGCTGTAATCCTTCTTCTTCTTGTTCTATGAAGGCAAATGAGTATAAATCTTAAGAAGATGACTCAAAGATTGGGCTTTTTGAATCACTTTATCTCTTTCGCTTCTAAATTGTACCTAAAACCAAATATGAACTAAAGTGAATGTCTTAAGCAATTTAAAACACTAATCACTAAGTGTCATGGATTAAATGTATTGACGATTAAGCACATATCATAATATCAAAAGCTGCTTAAACAATATGGATGTTACAAATTTACCTAATGGCAATAATTTTTATACTTAGAGTAATAAACACAAAGGAAACACTTTCTTGAGGACAAAAATTGGACAGAGGCCTTTCTAATCTTCCATTGCTACTTTAATTTCCTAACGTAAGTGCTTTCTTTCTTAATAGCATTTCTAGTCACTCTCTAGTTATAGTTCATTTTAACTCTCTCCAATCTCATGTTTGACATCCTTTTCATGTTAACAATTTCCCGATGAATATCCCAAGCTTTAAAGAAACAGTCAAGAGAGGAATTAGCAAAGGCACCAAGCAATTTTAATGCTCTAAATTCTTAAGCAATATTCGCGATGAACTCAAAGCTTTTCATAAAGACAATGTTGGTAATCTCCACCATCTCCTAAACACTAAAAAATTGAACCTTAAGAAATCTCAAACTGATTTATACCTTAACCCACTAACTCCTCCTTAAGAGGTAGAAAAATTAGCCTTAAACAACTTTATTGTGGTTGCCAACTTTGATTATTCACTCTAGAAGTAAAGATCCAGAATTAGATGACTATAATATAGAGACAAAAACACCCCTTTCTTTCACAGATGTGTATTAACCTAAAAGTCCTCTAACATAGTAGCCTCTTTAAAAGCTAATGGCTCAATACTTCGTACTCAATTTGAATTTTTATCTGAGATTGAAAGCTAATTTTCTCAATTGCTATGAACTTCTTCTATTGCTTCTTCTTTTGTTAGAATGATTAAGAAGATTGTTTTAAAAAATTTAAATGCTAGTATCAAGCAAACTCTTTCTCTACTAGTTTTAGCTTCTGAAATTGAAACTGACATCAAATCTTTAGCTAAGTTTAAAGCTCTTGGTCTTGATGGATTCAAAATCCTATTTTTTAAATAAAAATTACGATATTCTTAGAAAAACTATTGCAGAGGTAGTTCATGAGTTTTTCCTTAACAAAAAACTCCTGAAATAACTTAACAACACTTTCATCACTTTAATTCCAAAAGGAAAGGAGTAAAAGTCCTTATCATATTTTAAGTCTAATTCTTATTATTCTTTTATCTACAAGATCCATATCCAAGGTGATTGCTGAGAGGCTAAAATGTGTCCTTCCTAATCTGATTGATCCTTCACAATATGCTTACATTCCAATAGACGAATTAGTGACAACATGGCTTTGGATCAAGGGCTATTCAAGCACTATAACAAGAAAAGAAATAACAAAAATTGTGTTTTCAAAATTGACTTTTAAAAAAAATATGAAAATTTTGATTGCACTTTTATCCTAAACACATTAAAAGATTTTGACATACCATACATCTTTGTTGAATAAATATCATAATGAATCACTTTAGTTTCATACAAAAGTCTCATTAATGGCTAACCCACCTAAAGAATATATGTAGCTAGAGGAATTAGGCAAGGGGATCCCATTTCCCTATACATATTCTCATTTGTATCTAAAGTGCTCCCCATACTTCTAAGAAAAACCATCATCAAAAAATTCTAATTCAAGTTTCATCTAAAATGTAAGAAGCTTAAGATTGTAAGCTTTAAGCATATTTCAATTCAACCTCAACTATTTCAAAAGCTTGCACAATGTTCAAAAGGAACTTTGATCTAGTAACCAACAATGACAAATCCAACTTTTTCATTTCTGTAAATTCCTCCTATTTATCTACTAGAATATCAGCATGTGCTGGTTTAAGGAATCTCAGCTTTCATTCAAATACCTTGGATTTCCTATATCATCAGCCAAGCTTATTTTCAAAACTTTTAAGCTTCTTATGAGAAAATTAAGTGTAAAAGTAAGAGTTGGAGCTTTAAAGCCCTTACCATTGCAAGTAAATGTTAATTGATAAAATCAGTGTTATCCTTACTAACCAACTATTAGGCTTCACACTTTGTTTTCCCCAAATTAGTATCCAAAGAAATTGATAAACTCTTTAGAGACTTTCTCTAGAAAGAAAACTATAAAGCCAACTACAAATTTAGATGGTCTAAGATCTGTGTGCCAAAGAAAGTTAGTGGATTAGGAATATTTCCTATTAAGATGCTCAATTATCTTTTTCTTTCTAAGGGAATTTAGAGATTGTTTTCTAATAGATGATCTTTATAGGTTAAATGGGTGCCTTCATATTTCATAAAGAATCAGAATCTATGCAACATGAAAATTCTTAATCATTTATTGACACTCATAAAATCCTTGTTTAAATTAAGAGTTGTTATCTTAGATTCTTGTAAGAGTTTAGTAAAAATGGCAAGACCACATCTTTCTCGTATGATAACTAGACCCTTTTTGGTCCCCTAGATGCATTTATTGATGCTACTAACTTATATAATACCTTACCATCTAACATTTCAGTTGTTGAATCTATATTCATTGTGGATATGCCAATCTTGTCTCCATCATCTACAGTTTATGATTTCCTTTCAATTTTTATCCTTGAAAATTCTAAAAAGGACTCCATCCAATGATTGAACACTTATTCTACTAATTTCACCATTTCATCATACCGGTCTTTATTCAGAAATACCAATCAAATTCATTGGTATAAACTTACATAGCACAAACATAACTCCTATCGCAACTCATTCTCTTTATGCTTAACTATCAGAAATCATCTTCTTATAGTTGATAGAATAGCCCAGTTCTCAACTTTGCCTAACTAGTTCATTTTATGTAAGTCAACCTTTGAAAGCATTAAATATATCTTCTTCCAATGCTAATATAATCAATACCTTTGAAAGGAATTTACCCAGTTATGCTATCCAATTAATCCATATACTTCTTGGTCAAAATTTGTTGATTGGTGCTGTAAATTTCAAATAAAAAGTGAAGGGGATCTTTGGTTGTTTAGAGTTACCATTGTTGGTTTATAGGAAGAACAAACAATATCGTTTTTTTATTCACACAACAATAAAGAAACTCTCTGACAGATCCTGTGTTCCAAAATCAGATAACACATTTTTGTTTATAAAGACTACCACTGCTTTAGCTCTTAATGCCTACTCACTTGGAAAATCAACTAACTTGATCAAACATTATTTAGGAACATCATATTCAAACATAGAAAATTTGCAACTAAAAATACATGTAAAGAGAATTTGAATAAGAAATTAATAAATATAAAATATAATTAATTGCTTTTAGGAATTAAATTTTTATCCCTATCAAAAATCCATTGATCGATCAATCCAAGCAAAATTAAAATTTAATTGACATCTTTGGTGTTTGTTTTTAGATCGGGATTAAATTATAATTCAAATTAGGATTGGGATTAGAATAAAATATTTTGTAAGAGTTTGACGACAATAAAAACAATGACAATGACACATTCTTTGGGGATTAAAGAGTTAAAAAGGAACATTCACTTATTGTGATTGCTTTTTTCCTTCTTTACTGTGATGACTAGAGATAAAGGAGGAGTTAAATAAAGGGTTTTCTTGTTTATAAGTAAGGCAGTTAAAGAAGAGGAAGATTGGGTTGAGCAATAAGAAAACTCCATATAACCCACCAAAAATGAGTGATAGTCAATTGTCATAATAAAATTTCTATTTAGGCAACCAATTGTTGAAATAGACTAAACTCAAATTTATTTTTTTCATAAGATTTTATCATTTTTCTAGTTTTGAAAGGAAGAAAGTAAAGTAATTAGAATCAGATGTTAATGTGTGCTTAATTGTTTATACCTTCACTTCTTACACTCAATGATTATTGTTATGAAAGGCTTAAAGATACTCATTTTAGTTCATATTTAATATTAGGAATAAGTTTAAAGCACAAAAACTAAAATCGGTTAAAAAGAATATGCCTTGAGCACACATCTTGATGTTCAAACTCATTTACCCTTTTGGAATAAGAAGGAGATGGATTAGGGAGATGATTGGACAAGAAATCACAAGAAAAACAACAATTTAGCTACACTTGGGAGATTCATCGTGGGATGCACACATTTACAAAATCTACATTTTAATTGATTTGCACATTTGGATGTACAGTTGTGACACCCTTGTCACGATCATAATAGAAATCAAAGAAGATAGCCCACAATTGTGACTTATTGGCCACGATCTTGATAGAAGCCAATAGGACAGGCCACAATCATGACTCATTGGCTATGATCATGATAGAAGTCAAATTTTAAGTATCATGATCGTAACTCATTAGTCACGATCATGACAGGTGGATGATAGACTTGAGGACTACTTCTAATCTTAACTTTTGAGGGTTATTTCGAACATTTAGGGCTCGGATAAAACCTAATATTTACACTAAAAATACCTAGGACTATAAAAGACAAATTAATGACCTAATCTAAGAGAGCCTCCATTTGTTACATTTGGAAAGAAGCTAAGGAAGAGGAGAGAGAAGGGAGAAGAGGAGAGAAGGAGAAGGAGCTACTGCTGCTACTATCATTCCTACCAATGCATGTTATTATTCTTATTCCATCTAGTTATTTCTTTCATTTGATGCATTATATGGATATGATGATGATGAATTTGTGTTTAAGTATGTTCTAAACTCTTTTAGGGGTTTGTTCTTAAATCAATTTTAATTTGATTGCTTTTGATGTGAATAAGTTGGGTATTGTGATTGTTTTTCGTATTTACATGCTTTGGCAATAAATCAAGAGAGTGAACCGATAGTAAAATAATTATATTAGTTAATAAGATTTAAACAATCTAATAGATCACATAAGCAATAAAATCGGTAATTTATACAAAGAGAGATCTTGTGTGAGGACCCAATTATCTATTAGAGTGCCTAAGATCTAATTAGATGTGTAGGATGTTTGCCAATTGAGATAATGGAAATTCCTTAATTCAATTCAATTATAGTTTATGATTTAAGGTAAATGGTTATAACTCGAGAGAAGATAATTTACCCTTTGAAATTCTAGGACTGATACTGAATTAAATCAAAAGTTGTTAAGTTAGCATTAGATGATAGGATAAACCCCCTTCTGTTATAATTGATTAATCTTCCTTGTGTGAATTTTAATTATTAATTGATTATGCTCAATTTTGATTTCTTTATGTTAATTTTACTATTTCACTTTCAATCAATCCATATTCAATTGCTTAATTTTTTGTTCATTTTAATTACACTTTTAGGCCTTAGGCAAATTAGGATTCGATTAGTTCACTAATTCCTTGTTTGACCAACACCTCATATAATATGCTACAACCCGTGAACTTGCATAATATTATGGTTTATAAGATTAAAACTTGCTCAGCACTACTCTTAATTTTTCATTAATATTAGTCACCTTTATTTTGTCTCTTACCATTACATTCTGACCTTATTTCTCCAATTAAGGTTGCACATCTAATGAAGCATCTTCATTTTTGACACCATTAGTTTATGACTATACACCTCTTTGTCTATTCCTCATTACTAGTAATAGATTTGAATGCCATCTATAGTCTAATCCTTAGCCTAAAAATTTCAGTTAATGTCCAAGAGAGAGTTTGGCAACATTTGAGCTCCCAAAAGTTAGTGTTCTTGAGGTGATATGAGTGCATCTAGATAGCCATACATTTTCTTTATTAATGAGCAATTTCCAAACCTTTTCTATTAAAAATACCTCCTTAATTGCTTGAAGGGATTTGGTACCTAGTCTACCTTGTTCTAGAGGCTTGAATAGATCATTCCAGGAAACTTTAGCTCCTACATCTTTATGAGAATCACCATACCCTATAAAATTCCTCATGGATCATTCAATGTCTTTAATGATATTATTATGAAAGATGAGGTGATTTAACCAGTAATAATGGAGATGACAGACTTGATTAATTGGTGCCTACCCATATAAGATAAGATTTTGTTAACTACCAATTCTCCTTTCAATCATATCAAGTAGCTTATTACAATCCTTATAAGTTGGTCTGGAATTTGTGATTAGGATCCCCAGGTATATGATTGATTGTTGCATCACTTTAAAACTTGTCATACTTATAATGTGCTCCTTTTTGCCCATTGCATCCCTAGATATGATTATGAAACTCTTATAAGGATTCATATCAATATTTGATAGTGTAGTAAATTGTTTAATAGACTAAAGTAAGGTGTTAATGGAATCCATATTAGCTTTACAAAATATGAGAAGATGATTAGTAAAAGTTAACTTAAAGAGTTTAAGTTTACCATATTTTTATGGAATTTAAAACCTAATATAGCCCTAATATTATAAGCAGTGATTTTATACAACACTTCCATGCATATTGAGAAGAGGTAGGAGGATAAAGAATCTCCTTGCCTAATTCCTTTTTAAACCACTTAGTTTGTTCACTATTAACTAGTACACTGTAAGAAGCAATTTTGACACATTGCATCACCTAAGATTTAAATTGATATGGAATACCAAATGCTTAGAGTGAGTGTGATAAAGAAAACCTCAATTAACAAAGTCAAAGGTTTCATCAAAATATTTTTTGATCATATATGATTGACCTGTTCATTTCCTTTAATATCCTTAAAACAATTCTTATGCCACTAATATGTTATCTGCAATGGATCTACCTTCAGTAAAAGCACTTTAAGACTTATTTATAATAGTTTCCATCACTGGCTTCAACCTTTGAATTAAAATGTTGGAAATGATTTTATAATTTTTTTTGCAACAAGATATCGACTTATAGTTATCCATGCTATTCGGATTGGGGCATTTAGGGACTAAGCATATATAAGTTTAATTGATTTCCCTTAAAAGGATCTTGTTTCTAAAAAATTCCATCACTGCTTTATATATATATTTTCTTGTCCATTGCCAAGCTTGTTTAAAGAACTGAGAATTTAAGCCATTTGGGCTAGGTACTTTAAAGAAATTCATACTTTTCAATGTTAGCTTACTATGTTCAGGTTGTAGGGGAATTAAGAGTATGTCCATTGTGTCATGGCTTAAGGGTGCTGTAATGTAATAGATGAGGTCTTAATTATATGTGAGGGTGTTATAGTTCCAAGAAAATTATAATAATGATGAAATGATAGCTTCTTTAGCTCCTCTTGCTCCTATACTTTATCACTTTTATCAGTTGTTAATCTTAAATTTTTATTAGAATTCCTCCTACTTAGTATATATTTAAAGAAGATGGCATTGTATCTGTCTCCTTGCTCCATTTACTACACTCTTTCTTCTTGTTTGAGCATTGATTGGTAAGTTTAAACAACTCTTAATTAATTCTCCAAGGATCTTGGGTTTGGTTTTTTCAGGTTTGCATTAAATGGACCCTAATATAGTTTACATTGTACTTGTAGGAGTTTACACTTAGTTGCTTCTTGTTAATTGCAAAACATATTACTAGCCTTATGCTTAAAACCACAAGTATTAGGTCATACTTGTAGTTGAAAGCGGGTATTGATCCCATGAGGATTGTGCTTAGGCACCAGTTAATTCATGTTGTTCTTTGTTTAAGAAATCATTTCGATCGAATTTAAAAAGATAAATAAAATAAAGACAAACTAAAAGTAATAAGGAACAATGCAACCTAAACCAAAATCGTAAACTAAGACTTAGAGAAAATCAAGATTAAACATTAGGACTTGTCATTATCCCTGTTTGCTACCCTCTAATTAAGTGATTCAATTTATGCTTGGCTCAAGATTTCCTAAAATTCTAGCTACCCTCTCTGAAGGTTCAACTAAATGTCACTAGTTAAATAAATTAGAATTAACTTTGGGAACTTTCAATGTGCAAAGCCTTTCCTAAACATTCAACTAGATATGAAGCTATCCTACAGATAGTGTATTGATCTATTGAAATCTCTTCTTAATAAATCAATAACTTATTATTTATAGATCTATTAATTGCCAACTCTCATTATACAATTAACACATATTACCAAGCTCACTCTCTCGATTTATTGCAAGGTCTAAGCACAATAAATAACACAAACATGTATATCATTAAATTAATAACTAAAGGTTCACAAATAGTTGAACAATAAACCCTAAAAATTGTTTTAGCCAATCATGATATCCATAACATTGCCAACAATCAAATAATCCATGATAAACATGCCATAAGAGAAAGAAATTAAAATAGGACTGGACGAGGCAGTTCCTCCTCTTTTTTGCTCAATTTGGAAAATCTACATGACAGGGTGCTCTTTGCCCAATTGAGAATGAAACTTTGGATCTCCTCCTATCTCTAGGCTCCCAATCTATCTTTTTGCTTTAGGAACCAAGTTCCATGACCCTCTGGCTACTCTTGGGATTTTATGTCTTATAAAGTCATGAAAACCTAAGAAATACATGAAACTTGCATGTCTCTTCGACTTCTAGTTCCCACGATCGTGGGAATTATGTTTGTACTTTCCATGATCGTGCGTTAACTTAATGAAAACTTTCTTCATAGATTTCCCATGATCATGGAAAAACATGCCCTTTTCCACAATCGTGGGTTCTTGTTTTTCTATATCTCCACTTATCTTCTCTTCTCTTGGTCCCTAGCTCAATTACAAATGTGTCCACCCTCCATTCTTACACCAAAATGATCAATTCCTACCCTAAAGCAATATCAAATACAAAAGAACAACCATGAAGATCAAACTAAACAAAAACACACAAAACAAGTCCTAAAACACAATAATACTAACCTATCATGCAAGAAACACATACCAAATACTTAGAAAAAACATATACTAATGCACAACTATCAACTTCCCCACACTTAAATCCTTGTTTGTCCTCAAGCAAAATCAAATACAACCAACCAATTCTATCACTTCATTTTTATAAAGATCAAAGCATGCAGTCCGTCAAAGTTTATCCAACTCAAGTATTAAGCTATTACACATATAATAAAACAATATAAATAATGAAGCGTAAGAAGGCTTATGGAGATTGAGGTGGTGAAGATGTAGGAGATGGGACTTCAATGCTCTTTTTCTGGAAGAACTTTAGGAACTTCTTCTTTATATACCACTTCTCTTTATGTACTTGTTGCACTTGGTTACCAAGCTCACTGATTTGCAGCATCGTTTGTTGCTGATTTGCGGCCATCTAATCAAGAATTTGCTAAAACTGATTAACATCTGATGCTGCTGTTGGTTCCTATTTGATTGGTTCTTCTTGAGACTTTGATGGTGTTGGGACCCGATCCGGAAACCGGATCCCAACCGGAAAATGAAAGCACGAATACGAAACTGAAGTGCGGGACACAAATTGAAGCGAAAAATCAAGCGAGACATAAAACGAAGCAAGCGGAAAGCGAGAGAAATCGAAGCAACACATAAAGCGGAAACTCGAAATAACGGATCGAAATCAAAGACAAAAATACGAATCGAAAGCAAATCGAATAATCAAATACGAAACATAAATAACGAACGAAAGCGTAAGAAGCAACATGGAATCGAAAAGCGAATCGAATTCGGAATCAATTCGTAACAAAACAAAGCCGACATCCGAAACAAAGTACAGAGAATAGCGATCGCGTTGGAAACCCTAAGACTAAACCTATACGAAAATTCGGTATAAATTTTTTTTTCTTTCTTTCTTATTCCTTTCTTTTTCATTTCATTCATCTTTAGTCGATCTCATTCATAACACCTCAACTCATAGAAGTCTTCTTAACAATATTCTAAATCCCATAAACCATCTTTTACACATCTAATTCTTATTGTTATTCTTTTTCAACATATTATTTAACGAAATTTCGGCAGCATAACGGCTGCATTTATTCTAACCCAAACCTGCAAAGTGTTTCAAAACATACTTCTAAATCCTCAATCAATCATACAATGATCAAAATCCATCGGACCCTCCGTCCGAGATTTCAGCATAAACAAATGCAAACCTAATTCTGTAATTCAATCTACTAGTCTCATAATTCAATCTCATTCCCAAACTCATACACAAGTTCATATACAATTCCAAAACCATTTACAATTATAGATTTCAAATCTGTACATAACTTCTTCATTCTTTTACATCAACACAATATATACAATTTCATACTCTCATACATCAATTCGTAATCCTCATACATTCTGAAATACATGCTCGAAATACATCATAA
>JANVCQ010000232.1:17720546-17737509 GCA_025531925.1 Erythroxylum plowmanianum | reverse complement strand
ATGCCATGTGGATTATTAGCGGAATTTTCTGGTAGTGCACCTTTATCGTGGGATACGTGTCGGAGCGACCCTCGGGCGCCCCGATGTGTACCCTACGATGAGGGAGCGCTACAATATGTATATTTTATGCCTTGATGCTTTCAGGAAGGTTGAGATATGGATCATTTGATCTATAGTGAAGAAGTTAAGTATATCAATATTTCCATCCTTGTAAAAAATAAGAATCCTACCATTTTGGTGATTAGCATAGTATAGAAGACCATCCTTTTTGCATGAACTGATTTTTGAGTTATTCCTTTATTTCGCCTTTATTTCCAAAAGATAAAAATAAGAGGATTGACAAAGAGAATATAGATACTTATTGAATGTTGATTGTTAGGCCATTCATTCCCCTTACATTCCAAGCTAAAAGGGACATGGTTTCTTAGATAAGTGCCTTTCTTGGCCTTCCTCTTATTGAATCTTCTTATAATAGTAGTAAAAGACATCATGATCTTCTTTTTGAATATGTCCTTCCTATTGAATTTCCTCTTTGCTATTGCTAGAGATCATGTCATGATCGACTTTGTCTTTCCCACTTTCCTCAAGGACCTCCTTGTGAGTTCCCTTCTCAAGAGTACTAGTCTCCTTATAAATGCTAAATTCACTCACTTTTGGACTGGTCCTTTTTATAAAGTTATTAGTTTCAAGTTTAAGGACACTCCCCTCTACTCCACTTGTTGTTGTACCAAGTACTCCCCTGGAGTTACCAATATGTGGATGAGTAGCTATATCCTCACTTCCCTGCTTCCCAACTTCTTTAGGAGATCCCTCCAGTTTTTTAGCCTTAAGGTTTTAGGTAAAACCGTGTTCATTCTTATCTCAATACAAAATTTACCGTTTCCAATGCCAAGGGCCTTACTCCATTGCTTTCACGGCCAAGTTTTTTGAGTTGAAGGTGAATAGGAAAAAATATTTTTAAGTGATAAGGTCCTTAAGAAGGCCATATCCTGCCTATCTTACTTCTGCCCCTTTTTTGACCAATAGAAAAGCAAGTCACTTCTCCAAGAAATAGCCAACCAAAGTAGCATTCCAACACAATGCTCTAGCTCTAAGCACATACAATAGGTAGAGATATGAAACCTTCTGCTGAATCAGCACGTGGATGGATAAAGGTGAGTTTGGTGCAGGGGGAGTCGTCTCCAACAACTTGGGACCAAGATCTTATCCTGTGATTTCCTTTGTTGGTGGTTGAGGGGATGTTACTATGGAGATTTGAGATGGTGCATGTGTTTGTAGTCTCAAGGTTGGTGAAACATCAATTTGAGTGTTTGTTATGGAAGACAAGAGCGTGTTAGTGGTGGAGTTGACCATACTAGAGGTGGTGTGTAGGGGTTTAAGAAAGTTGGTGACAGAGAAAAAAGCTTTGAAAGACTGGTATTAAAAATAGTAACAACTGGGGGATGGTACATACGGAACAACCAGAAAGAGTTGTGAAGGAGAGTAACCACAGGCGACTAAAGCATAATAGGAAAGAAAGGAAGGCAGCAGAATATGGATACAAGTACTAGGAAGTTGGGAAGAAGATTACCGTCCACCATCTTGCTACAGTATGTATAGCTGGTGAGGATGGAGGCATTCTCCCACTAACATCTCACTAATTCTTTAAAATATTATCTATCTACCGACTTCAAAGTTAACAGATTAAATTACAAAGTGAATCGATCTAATTTGAGTTGATTATATTTTGGGCCAGGTTTAAATTTTTTTAAAATATCAGATTTTAGGTTAGGTCCAAGTCCGATTACAAATTTTGGTTTAAACCTTAGCACTATTGCTATCCTTACTAATTTGTGTGTGTGTAGAGAACAAAAGGGGAAAAACAAAAGCCTCCTAGATGTTTTCCTCGTACCAGATCTAGAGAAGTTATCATTGTACTGCTGTTTACACGTCAAAAATCCTGACATTTTTCTACTTTCACTCGGCTCAGGGTCAGGGTCAGGGTCAGGGTCAGGGTCGGGTCCTCTTAAGCGATAGGCTTGCTCTGTGCTTCAACACAACGGCAGGAGACTCATCGCAAGTTGCAGGGATGAGAGATGAAACAAGAAAGTGGTAGCTAGCAAGTAGCTTTTGCTGGTAAAGTGTAAGAAATGGCGGCGAGAATAAACTACTCCATACAAAACACTCTTAGCCTCTTCAACCCTCTACACACCCTCAATACTAAGACGACCGATGTGAAGAGTCGTATTAGTTTCTGTAAAAACATCTTCTCTTCTTCTTTTTGTTCCAATCAGAAAGGAACCTCTTTCCGTTCCTCCTCAGTAGCAAATTCTGACGGCGGCAATCTGCAGACTGGTAAAACAAAAGAGACTTTTGTCCTTACAACCCCTCTTTATTATGTAAATGCTCCTCCCCACATGGGTAGTGCTTACACCACCATTGCCGCTGACGCTATCGCTCGGTTTCAGGTCAATTGTGTTTTTTTTCTACTTAATAATGTTTATTAGGTTTTCCTATCTTATGTTGTAAAATTATTTGTTTTGGATAAATTTCATTCAGGTTGTTCACTTATCACTTGGGTTTCAATAATTAGCTCAGAGGAAATTTTCTTTATGGTGGTCGCTTTGTTTGTTTTCAGAGGCTTTTAGGAAAAGAAGTTGTGCTTATTACTGGGACCGATGAGCATGGGGAGAAGATTGCTATTGCTGCTGCTTCTAGTGGCTCTAGCCCACGTGAGCACTGTGATGTTATCTCCCAGGCTTATAAGACGCTTTGGAATGACGTAAATTTTTGTTCCACCTAAATGTTTAGCTCTTTCAGCTCGGTAATTGGCAACCGTGAATGTTCTAATTGATGTCCCAAACTTTGGGTTCTATGAGTGCAGTTGGACATTGCCTATGACAAGTTTATCCGTACCACTGACGCCAAGCATGAAGCTATTGTGAAAGAATTTTACTCAAGGGTCCTTGCAAGTGGTGACATTTACCGTGCCGATTACGAGGGATTCTATTGTGTTAACTGTGAGGAGTATAAGGTTTGTACCTTTACATTTCTATCTACTCTTATGGTGATGTAGTGTATTACTTGCTTTTCTAATTACTTTGACGTTATAACTAAAAAACTGATGCAATCTGAGATCACAAAGTTTGTTCTGAAGTCTCTTTTATGTCATTCCTTTTAAATTTGAAAAAAATGAAGCTTTTCTAATATTAGATTCTTTCTTGTCCATGCAAAATTTCTTGTTAATGTCCCCCAATAATAGAAAAGTTATTTGTATTCACAGGATGAGAAGGAGCTAGTTGATAATAAGTGTTGCCCTATGCACCTAAAGCCATGTATTCAGCGAAAGGAAGATAATTACTTCTTCGCCCTGTCAAAGTATCAAAAGAAGTTGGAAGATATTTTGGCACAGAATCCAAATTTTGTGCAGCCTCCTTTCCGTTTGAATGAGGTTTGAGAATGAACATTCCTCTTCTTTTTTTTTTTTTTTTTTTGGCTAGCAGACTTTATACTACATAATTATCGTATTGTAATTGTCAAAATGTGATTAATAGAACTTATTTTCACATGCTATTTGCATGTCTATTGGTTTCTTGTTAATCAACTTATGTTGGAGACTGAACTGAATGGTCTCAGACTAAACTGAATAATCTCACTATCTTCTGTAGTAAAGTTTAATTACAAGATGTTACGGATTTTCAGGTGTCATTGTTGAAATGACGGCCACAAGAATTCAAGCTCTACAAGTTTCAATTAGATAATGATCATAGCTTTATTCTTTCTATGGATGTCTTTAGGTGCAAAGTTGGATCAAAAGTGGCTTAAAAGACTTCTCCATTTCTCGGGCATCAGTTGATTGGGGCATTCCAGTTCCTAATGACAATAAGCAGACTATTTATGTTTGGTTTGATGCTTTACTTGGGTATAATCCTTTCCTTGCATGATTCTGTTATCTTCTAAGAATGCAACGCACCAAGTAGTAACATTTTCACTTGTATCATTCTTTTACCATTAAGGGACCAACCTTTCTCCCTCACTGATAACATGCTTGAATTTCACTTCTATTGAGCAGCTATTTATCAGCCTTATCAGAGGACAGTGAACAACCTGATTTACAGACTGCCGTTTCTGTTGGCTGGCCTGCTTCATTACACTTAATTGGAAAGGTTTGGACTTTTTTGTTATTTCCTAGATATGTTTCTTATCAATGCGATGCAAAGCTTTGGAGAAGTTTCCATGATAAAACTATCATGAAAATATCAGTTTAGATGTTTCCCTGTTATCAGAAGCTATTAGGTCTTCCTTGATTTCTTCTTTTTCAACATTCTTTCTGATGAACTTCGAGTTTTGGTTGTCTAAGTTCACATTTCATTCATGGCTATCCACTTTCTTGAAAAAGTAGTTCCACAACTATTTGCATGGAATGCATCTTCCTGATTTTAATGCTGTTCATGAATTCTTAGGCTCTTTCTTTAAGGTAGGCATGTTAAGACTCTGGTGTCCTCTTTTGAAACTCATGTGTCCTCTTTTGCTGCTTCATCTCCTACGATTGAGTGGTTACTAACTTGGTTGTATTTCTTATCCTATATTATGTATATATGTAATTTAAGGAATCTTTTGTATTCTCCAACACAAATATGTGGATATTCTATTGAAAATTAATTCTAATTAACCCCCTATTCTTTTGTAGGATATTTTACGATTTCATGCAGTTTATTGGCCAGCTATGCTAATGTCAGCTGGATTTCAAGTTCCTAAGATGATATTTGGGCATGGGTTTTTGACAAAGGTACGACTCTGATTCCTTGAGCATTCTAAGAGCAACTGTCTTCTGCATGAGGTATTCATAAATGCAAAAAGCCATTTAACTTAGCAGAAAATGACGTGCCTTAGAAAATTTTAAATCATGCTCTGGTGCTACCATTGGATAAGTGAATAGGTCTTGCATTCTTTTATTCTCTTACACCTAATTTTCCTTCATGCAGCAATGCTTTTTATTTTGAAAATTATAGGATGGCATGAAGATGGGGAAATCGTTGGGGAACACACTTGAACCCAATGATTTGGTTCAGAAATTTGGGTGTGATGCAGTAAGGTACTTCTTTCTTAGGGAAGTGGAATTTGGTAGTGATGGAGACTACTCGGAAGAACGTTTCATAAATATTGTTAATTCACATCTGGCCAATACCATTGGTATGTCTTAACTTTATAGTTATAATACCATGTTTCAACAGCAAGTCTGAAGCTGCTATGGATACTTGCAGTCTTTGCGATCTATGAATGGCAATATTTGTGATCTCAACTCACATAATGCAGGAAATCTTCTTAATCGTACCCTTGGGCTTCTTAAAAAGAACTGTCGATCAACTTTGATGGTAGATTCAGCAAATGCAGCTGAAGGAAACGAATTCAAGGACACGGTAGAGAAGTTGGTAAGGATGCATCAAAGTGTTATGCATCATCCCTTATCCTTTTACTCCAGTTATTACCTGTATGTGGTTACTGTAAACTTCAAATTTCTGTTGATTTAAGAATATATCAGATAACTAGGATGATGGTTCACATTGTTGCTCTTATGTAAAACTTGGTGGTAGAATTTTTAATTTCACTGGCTATTTAGACTTAGTAGCTGATTCGAGTAAGGAAGCTTGGCAAGTTGAGACCTATTTACAGTCATTGGGCTTCTTTCTTCTGCATGTTCAATTTACTCGGATAATCATGATCCACGCATTCATATACCATAATTGAATCATATTGGACATCCATTATGACAAGAGTGTTGCCAAAGTCCCGAGCCATTTGAACTTCTTGTGCTGAGAAGCTAGTTGTATCTTCACGTTAACAATCATTTGCTTCATACATTTTACTAGAACCTTCTTCCTGTACTGATCCTCATGTCTTCTGTACTGTAAAGGTTGAGAAAGCTAAGTTCCACTATGAAAATCTCACGCTATCATCAGCTTGTGAAGCTGTTCTGGAGATTGGTAATGCTGGGAATCTGTATATGGACAAACGTGCACCTTGGTCCCTTTTCAAGAAAGGAGGTTCTGCTTCACAAGATGCTGCAAAGGTTTGTGTATGAGAAGTGCCATTGGAGCATTCTTTGTTTCATTGATTACCCCAGAAGAGTGAATCATGACAGGAATTCAGGACAAGAATAGCTTTAGCTTTAATTCTCCTGTAGTTTCAAGGAACTTGTTTGAGCTGAGACAAAGGAAACTGTGGTCTATTGCATGAATTCTTATTGACTAATATTGATCTTGGTGACTATGGAGCAGGATCTTGTTATAATATTGGAAGCGGTGAGGATCATAGCCGTTGGTTTATATCCTGTAACGCCACGTTTATGTTGGAGAATATATGCCCAACTTGGCTACTCCAAGGACAATTTCAACACTCTTACCTGGGTCTCTCTCTCTCTCTCTCTCTCTCTCTCTCTCTCTCTCTGCCTATCTATTTATCTATCTATCTATTCTTAAATGTACATGAACATACACACTCAGTACGTTATTGAGCATGGTTAACGTGTTCAATTTTTGCGCCTAAAACTTTTCTTTTGAGTCTTTGCTCTATTAACTGTCCCTGGAACTGCATTGTAGAGTGATACAAAGTGGGGTGGCTTGAAATGTGGTGAAGTTATGGCTCATCCTAAGCCAGTGTTCGCAAGGATTGAGAGCATAGCGGAAGCAGAAGATGGTGAAAAGGTAGTGAAGAAGACTGTGAAAAGCAAAATGAAAGAACCACAGACTCAAGCCGTTGCTGAGGTGTAGATAATTCTATGTACTCGTTCTACTATTCTTTTTACCTTGCACACTTCTTTACTTGAAAAGGTTCCCAACTTATTTTCAAGTCGATCATAGAGTTCATAGAGTTCATATTAGTGGAAGAATTCTCTCATTTATTAGACAAATTGTTTGCTTGTGAAATAATGGTATAGAAATAATGGTAAAGAGAAATTATTTAACTGAATTAAACCCTTTATGTAGAGATCAGTACAATATTGTAATATCAGCAATAAATTTGAATTTACTGTAGATATAGTATTTTTATCTGTTTTATACCCTTTTCTGAATACTATATATATTATGCTCTTGTAGCATATACGAGATTATTAAATATGGAAAACAATAAAAGTAATAATTATTTATATTAAATTTGGTTAGGATTATAAATATAAATATTATGTAGGCCTAATTGATTCTAATCACGTATTTTTAACAATCATTTCGCAATGACAATTCACTCCAACACTCTTCCTAAAATTGGTGCATAAGTATATGCCCCAACTTGTCCAATAAGATATGAAATAATGTGATTGGAATAGTTTTAGTGAGAATGTCTCTCAAGTGCTCTTCTGATTTCATGAATGAGAATTAAACTATATCGACATCAAGCTTTTATTTAGTAAAATGTCAATCTATTTTTACATGTGTTATCAGGTTGAACTAGATTTCATGCAATTTATATAACTCCTTTATTTCCACAAAACAATCTCATAATTGTCTCAGATGAGAAGCCAATTTTTAAAACAAATTTTTTAACCAAAGAAGCTCATAAAGTTCCTTAACAATGCCACGAAACTTTGTTTCTTACTTCTTTAGGTAGTAAGTTGCCTTTAACTAAGGTGAAATACCCAAAGTAGAATTTTTTTTGTCATTAATGCTTCCTACTCAACGTACGTTTGTGTATCCTTAAATATTTAAGTGATTACACTTCGTAAACATGGTTCATTTTCTTGAGATGCTTTTAAGTACCATAGGATCTAAATTACAACAACCATATAGTCTTCACTTATATGTGAATTAACTTACTAAGCTCATAATATAAGCAATATTTGGTCACGTGCGAAATAAGTAAATCAACTTACCTATAATTCATTGGTATCTTTCTATATTGATGGGTATTTAATTTCAACGTTTTTCTAATTCGTGGTTTTGGACTAACTATTGATATGTTTGCATGTTTACAATCAAGCCTACTTATCTCAACTAATAGATTGGGTATATACTTTCTTTGTGAGAGAAATAAGCATTGAACTTAGTGATTCCTAAAAGATATTTTTAGCCTCCAAACATTTTGAACTCGGTTGCTAGATGACTTTGCAAATTATGATCTCTTATCATCTTTTTTCTTGTAATAATCATATCAATACCATAAGTTTTAATAACAATTACCACTCTCCTTGATGATTTAGGAATAAACGTATGATGTAAGTTGCTCTATTTAAAGCTACCCTTGTTCATGGCTAAACTAAATCTTCTAAACTAGGACCCAAGTGATTATTCTAAACCAGATAATATATTTCATAATCTGCACACATCTCTAGTTCGTAAGACATCAAATCTTAGTGAGACATTTATATACACTTCTTCTTTAAAGTTCTTATGATGAAATATTTCTTCCACATCAATTTGGTGAAGTAGCCAACCCATATTATTATCAGTTGACAATAGTACACTGACCATCATTTTTCCATTGGTGAAAACATCTCATGATAGTCTATATTGTATGATTATATGTACTCTTTTGCAATGGGTCTTATCTTATACCAATATATTATTCGATTTGCCTTGTTTCTAATGTAGAATACCAATTTGCATTACTAATTTCTTTCTTTCCAGCAGTGGCATGAGCTTCCATGTATTATTCTTTTGTAGGACTATCATTTCTTCACTTATTATCAGAGCTTCTTGCATTGTATTTGGGATGTTTTCTAAAGATAACTTTTGCACAAAGCTTTTGAGTGGTTGTGATAATCTCTAAACACTTGACGTAATTTGCAATTGGGTAATTTATGATGTAGGAGCAGTTAGTTTAGTTTTCCTAGTTAATATTGGATTTGTTACTATTTAGTATTTCTTAAGTTATTTGGATTCCTAGCTATCATAGGATTAGCATATTACTTTTACTTCCTTTTCCTATTAGGAGTTGGATTAGGTCTTATACTAGTATAAATAAGCTGCCTATGCTTGATTTTTAGTTGTCCTTTATTAATCAAATAATTTTGTGCTTTTAGAGGTTTTTCTACAAACCCTAAGCCCTATTTCTAAGTTTCAGCTGCATTCTACATTTATTATAGCCTATTCTACTATACTTATCTTTGTTTTTCCTTCCTACACTACGTCAAATTGGTATCAGAGCAAGTTAGATCCTTAGATTTTGATTGTTTAGCTATGGCTGGATGCGGTAGAACACATGGATGGGGAAATCAAGATAACCTAGGAGAGATGGCTAAGTTGAGATGTGTGATTGCAGACTTATCATGAGCCGTGCAAGATTTGCGACAGCGATGGGAACCAATGACAACTTGAATGGAGATTTCGAAAGGTGACCACAACCCCTCGGATGTACCAGAAAGTAGTCTTGAAGCTGAAACTGAAGATTCAGTGGATGAAAACCCAGTTCATGCAACTGGACCCGCAAATAATGTAGAAAGAGCTGGATTGGAAGAGAGGTTAGTCCATGCCCTCGACTTGAATGGTGGTGGAATTAATTTTCATGGAAAGATGCATGTGGAAGACTATTTGGATTAGAAGGCGAGTTTGGAGACTTATTTTGAATGGAAACCTATGGTTGAAACTTGAAAAGTGCTATTTGTAAGCTTAAATTGAAGAGCATTGCACTTCAATGGTGGAAGCGAGTTGAGGAGCAGCGTGCATGACAAGGCAAGCCTAAAATTAGCACTTGGGAACCTATGAAAGCGAAATTGTGCAAGAAATTTTTATCAGCTGATTACTTAATGGAATTGCATGAAAAGTTCCATTTGTTGAGATAAAGGAGCTCAAGTGTGGAGGAATACACGACTGAGTTTAACAACCTCTCAATTTGAGCGGGGTTGAATAAAACTAGCGAACAATTGACCTCTCGATATCTAGCAGGTTTGAATCAATCAATTAGGGATGAGATGGGAGTAGTTCGATTGTTTAACCTTGAGGAAGCAAGGCAACATGTCTTATTAGGAAAAAAAATGAATTTGGAGGTATGGTTCTATAAGGCCTTTGTTTAGAAGAACTGATGGAGCTATTCAGAGGAGTGCTAGAGCTATTCGCAACGAAAAAACAGGTCAATCAACCCCTAGAAACAGTCGCAAAATTGCCAACATAAACCGAGCTAATAGAGAAAATATGGGCAACATTGAAAAAGGGAAGGCTTTGGTGAAGTTTGGAGCAGTAAATACCTCTAATACTAATAATTTTAAAGCAGTGGCTTACAAATTCGATGTTTTACTTGTGGAGAAAAGGGTCATGCTTCTTGTGCTTGTCTGGAGCGAAGGATGAACCTTGTTGAATTAGAAGAAGAAGAAGAGGACGTGTCAGACCCTGTGTATGATGATGGCATGGAAGAAAGTGAGGATATAGATATGTACCCAGCTCAAGGAGAATCTTTAGTGGTTCGACAAGTAATGACAACCACTAACAAGTGCGAAAGGGAAGACTGAAGACGTCGTAGCATATTTCGAACCCATGTTAATTGTGGAGGTAAGGTGTGCAATCTTATTATTGATGGAGGTAGCATGGAGAATGTTATTTCAAAAGATGCAGTAGAAAAGCTTAAACTTACCACTGAAAGGCATCCTCATCCTTACAAGATTGGTTGGCTTAAGAAAGGTCATGAGATTCCAGTCACTTCTCAATGCTTAGTCAAATTTACTATGGGTTCAAATCTAGATGATGAAGCTTTGTGTGATGATGTGCCTATAAATGTTGGCCATATTCTTGCACTGCTGGACTTTGAGAAGTTATTTGTTGTTGAATGTTACGCTTCATATGTTGGAATTAGGGTTGTTTTAAGCCAAGAAGGGAGGCCCGTATAATTTTTTAGCGAGAAGTTATGTGGTGCTAAGCGAAGATATTCCACTTATGATTTGGAGTTTTTTGCTTTGGTGAGAGCTATTGATCATTGGAGAAACTACTTGTCTTATAAGAAGTTTGTGGTTTATTCTAGCCATCAAGCTTTATGCTACTTGAATTCTCAGAAAAAGTTGAATGAATGCCATATTAGATGGAGTTCTTTTCTTAATCAATTCAACTTTTCTTTGAAATACAAGACAGGTGAATGCAACAAAGTGGTTGATTAAGCAGGCGATCTTCACTTTTGGCAGTGATGAGTACTCAAATTACAGGAATTGAAGAACTCAAAAATCAGTATGAAATAGACCCATATTTCGAACTAATTTGAGGATTTGAAGGGATCAGTAGGGGCAAGTTTGTTGCCGTATAAGTTGCATGATGGTTATATTTTTAAAGGCAATCAATTGTGTATTCTAGCAAGTTTTATGAGAGAACAAATTGTGCGAAAACTTCATGGTAACGAGTTAGGAGGACATTTTAGCAGAGACAAGACATTGGCAATGGTAGTTGATCGTTATTATTGACCAAGTATGTATAAAGATGTGGAAAGATTGGAGAAACGGTGTTCAGTCTATCAATTTGGCAAGGGAACTTCAGAAAATACGGGTCTATACACTCCTTTGCCAATATTGGAGGCACCTTGGGTTCATTTAAGCATGGATTTTGTCTTTGGACTTCCAAAAATAGCAAAGGATTTGATTCTACATTTGTTGTGGTGAATCAGTTTTCGAAGATGGTCCATTTTATTCCATGATTCAAGATTTCCGATGCTACACATATTGCTGATTTGTTTTTCAAGGAAGTGGTGAGACTACACGACGTACCAAGTTCAATTGTTTTCGATAGGGATGTGAAGTTTATTGGACACTTTTGAAGGACTTTGTGGAGAAAGATGGGGACTAAATTAAAGTATTCTAGCACTTGTCATCCATAAACAGATGGCCAAACTGAATCTATCAATCAGAGTGAATTGGGATTTTGTGATAACAAGCTGAATTTGCTTACAACAATTCAAAGAATAGATCAATAAAGAAAACACCCTTTGAAGCTGCCTATAGATTTAAGCCACAACATGTGCTTGATATGGTGCCATTACTGAAAGAGGCTAGAGTTAATGATGATGGTGAAGCCTTGGCTGATCAAATTTGCAGGGTTTATAAAGAAGTAATGGAAATTTTGAAGGATACCAACCAATCCTATACTATTGTAGCAATTCAACATCGTAGGGACAGAGAGTTTAAAGAGGGAGACTTAGTATTAGTACACTTAAAGAAAGAAAGGTTTCTTAAGGGAACTTATCACAAGCTCAAGTCTAGGAAGTTTGGGCCATGCAAGATATTGAAGAAAATTAGCTCTAATGCTTATTTTGTAGACCTACCAACAGATCTACATATCATCCCCATCTTTAATGTTTTTGACCTATATTCATTTGAAGGATTTGATAGGGAAGCGGCTGAAGTTGCAGAGCAGATAGACCAGTTACCAAGTGTGCATCCAGATGTTATTGAGTAGGTTTTGGATGTCAAAGAAGTGTGTTTAAGGAGGGGCAATCAGTACAAACAGTTCCTAGTGAAGTGGTTGGGTAAACCAAGTAGTGAAAGCACTTGGTAAATGAAGAAGAGTTAAAGAAAGTTGCTCCAGAGTTGCATGTTGAAGTTTTGAATGTTTTCTCGCCAGAGTCGAGTCTTTCAACTTGAGGAGATTGATGCATGAGCAATTAGTTTAGTTTTCCTAGTTAATATTGGATTTCTTACTATTTAGTGTTTCTTAAGTTATTTGGATTCCTAGTTATCATAGGATTAGCATATTATTTTTTAATTAGTATTTCCTTTTCCTATTAGGAGTTGGATTAGGTCCTATACTAGTATAAATAGGCTACCTATGCTCGATTTTTAGTTATGTCTTTTATTAATCAAATAATTTTATGCTTTTAGAGGTTTTTCTACAAACCCTAAGCCCTATTTTCAAGTTCCAGCTACAATCGACATCAATTGTACCCTGTTCTATTCTACTTATCTTTGTTTTTCTTTCCCACACTACGTCACTTTGTCTTTTCCTCTCTACGGTCTTATAAATATCGACTAGGCAGCTTGCCAATATTATATCTAAGAGTAAATTTATAAATAATAAATTATCTTTAGTATTATTTGAGAGAGTGATTTGGAGATTGTACATCAGGAATATTCTCACATGGTTGGCTGGTTAATATTGAACCAAGAGGGGATTCCTCTTATTCTTATTCATTCCTAGGTTGCTTTTGTTCTTATTCATTCCTCATCTATCATTCCGTTCTACTTACCCATCTCCCACATCATTTATTGCTTTCTTATCTTGCCTTAATTAAGTTTCCAGTTGAGGTGTCTCCTTAGATCTAGTCATTCTTATAGTTGAGTCTTGAAAACTTGGCCAATTTTTTCAACATTTCCTTTATTCTATTCTTCATCAAGTAGCTCCCTTGAAGAGGAAAATGGGAACTTGGTATTTGAAGAAAATCATTTTCAGAAATGTAACATCCAATATGACATAAAGGTACTTGGTATTAGGATCATAACCTTTGTAGCATTTTTTATACATTCGTAGCCTAGTAATATATAATAAATTATGCATGGATCAAGTTTAATTCTTTGCTTTTTATGAAGATAGATATAGGCCACATATCTAAACATTCTTAGTGGAAGTATAAGGATGGAAGGCAAAGTACATAATGGGATAAATCTTATAATGTAGTTTCAAAATGCAACAATCTAGAGTGCATTTAATTAACAAGTACAACAATTGCATCTGTCAATACCTTTAGGGTGTGCAGAGTTGTATTTGCAATTGGTTATACTTATTAGCGGAGGATTTGTATTTTTAAAAAAAATTAAAATGGATGCGAAATATGCTCTTGTTAATAGAAGTTTTGTTCTAGATGTGTCTCTTCTTCCTCTTTGCAACACTATTATATTTTAGTGTTTAGGAACAATTTATCTCATATTACAACTTATATGAACAAAAGTATTTATGCAATTCCTTATTGTCATACTCTTCATCGGTTTCTAAATGAAGGGTTTGAAGCTTAAAAGAGAAATGTGTCCCAATTATAGTATGGAAAGAGAAAAAAATTATAATTACCCTCAATTTTATTTCCCATCAAATACAACTAGATCGTATGAGTGCAATCATCCATAAAATAATTACCATCTAATGCCTAGAGAATTTGTAATGGGAGATGGTGTTTACCACTTTTTATAATTTATTGGATAAGAAATATGATAATTTTTTTGTGAAAATTTAAGTTGTGCTTTTGAACATAATATCATCTAAGTTTGTGAATATGTTTAGAGCCAAATGACTTAAGTAGGAGAATAATGGGTTTCCTAATCATCGATGTCATAATCAATTTTCTTATTCTTTTTTCTATCCTTTTGACCAACATTATAAATCTTCTATATAGTACAATACCACTTGTTTAGTACTATGACCAATTATAAATGAGAATACCTAAAATAAGCATAATTTATGATATATTAGCATACACGAATATAATTCTTAAGTAACTTGCTCTATTGAAAAAATTTTATTTGAAAAAGATAAAACAAATAGAGTATTTGATAAAGTAAAAGAGGATGAAAGTGCCATTTTTCTAGCCCCTGTAACTGAATATTTCACACTATTAGCATTGGTAATGCACACTCGTCTTATTTAAGCCTTTCCAATGAAGCCTCATAGATCAAGTGTCATGTGATTAGTTGCCCTAGAGTCAATAATCCAACAATTGTTACCTCATTCATTTTAGGCCAAAAAGTAAATTTTTATTATTGGTGAAAATTCTTCTTGAGCTATGAGAGAGAGAGAAAGATAAGGTTCATTGGAAGACAGATTACTCTTAAAATTAACAAGTATCTTACTAGCAAAATTTATCCTTTTCTTTTTCTTAATTCTTTCCACCAATCTAAATATCTATATAGTTTAAAGCAAGTATGTTTAGTGTGCTTTTTATTTTCACAGTGTATGCAACCTCCTACCTCAACTTATGTTTTGCACATTGTTAAAGTGCTCGATTTCCCATTTTTATCATCTGAAGTGAAAGTTTCTACTGTGATCTTTTTCCTTCCTTTGATATCATATCCATGCTGAATATGCTATTCTTTAATTAATATTACCATTATCTTAGATCTTTTCGATGGACATAGGTATAAGTCTATTCTACTATTGCAAAAGGTTTAAGTTGAAGTGCATAAGCTTGAATATTGTCCAAGTGATCATCAATTTTGTCCAAAAAGGTATAAAATCTATATTCTTATATCGTAGGGTTATATTTATGGATATCAAATTCACACCTCATGGGATTTGGATGTCAAAAATCAATCTCTCTCTAAAGGTCTTGGAGAGTATTATCATAAGTCTCGATTAATTCACCGACTTGTTTGAGTCTTGTCACTATACTCTTTAGACCATATACATACAAAGTATCAATGTATTTAATATATTTTGTAGCAAAAGTATCTCATACTATATTTTTTCATTGGAAATCTGTTGCTATTTTCAATTAACTTTGGATCTAAATAATTAATTAGCTACCCCTTTACTACCACACTTTATTCCTTTATTTTCTGAAAGTAAAGTCTATCTTTGATGGATTCTAAAAATCTCCATTTATATATGCCAACTTGTCTTTTTTAGAGATAAACTCTATAATTTGGGACTGTAATATTTATTTTGTTTCATCTAATTTGATGTTGATTGTTGTTAATGAATGGTTTATGAATTACTGAATTAGTATCCTCATTTGTAAAAGATTGGATGTTAATTCTTCCATAATCGAAGATCTGTTTGAGAACTTCTTGTCAAGGGGTTTAATCTCCCATTTCTATCTTCTTTTCATTACTTTCTATTATTCTACAAAAACAACCATACATGTCATATAAACTAGTGCTCGTGTACCATATAAAAATAATATCTTCCTATTTCATACCCTTTTTCTATACACAAGATTATGCTCTTATAACATATACCAGTTCACTAAATATGGGAAGCAATAAAAGCTATAACTAATTTATATAAGATTTAAGTAAGATCATGAAGATACGTATTATATGAGACTATTTAGTTCCAATCATATGTTTTCAACAATCAATCTCAAATGGCAGTCTATGTTTAGCATTTAATACACCATCACATAAATAAATGAAAACCCCTCTATACCATTATACCAATAACAAACTAAAACCTAGAAAAAAAATAGTTACTTATTTAGTTCTAAAAAAAGGAGAATATAAAAAATAAAATTATAAACTAGGTCCAAATAGTTGACACTTAGACATGAAATTAGTTTAATAATGTAGAGGTAACTAACTCATGTAAATAGTCATAAGCATTTTTCTTTTAAATTTAAAAGTATATTTAAAATATCTAAAACTTCATCACTCGCTCACTCTCTTTCTCTTATCTTATCTCTCTTTCTCTTTTTTTTTCTCTCACTTGTTCTCTCTCTCTTTCTTATTAAACAACAATGTGACTACTCTTTCAAGTAAATGTAATTATTGAACCAAAGGAAGTTAAAATCCATATTTTGATGATAACAAAATTTAAGTACTAATAATGAGTTTATTTTTTTATCAAAGCAATATGAAAGCAATAATGTTCATAATACAAAAATCAAAATACATCTCATTAGAGAGAAGTTGGCATTCAAGACATTTAAGCGAAGAACAAAATGAAGACTAAGGAAGAACAAGGCATAAAACTATATACATGATATTAATATTTTTTGTACTTTCCACTTGGTTACTTTGATATTTTAAAGGTCTGATTATGCCTATACACATCATCATTTTTAACTCATTGCATGAGTTTTTTCAATTATCAAGAGGAATTAAGGTTTTAATCTCAAAGAACCCTTTTAATTCTTAAAACATTCTTTGGGGAAATTTAAGTAAATTATTGTAGCGCCCCCTCACCGTAGGGTACATATCGGGACGCCCGAGGGTCGCTCCGATACGCATCCCACGACGAAGGCGCACCACCAGTAATTTTTCACTAATAATCCATATGGCATCGCAGTAATTAAATCACAACATAACAGAAATCAGTGAATTAAAATTCAAAACAATGATCTGATACAGTCATCCAATGTCAGAATAGACAAGTCT
>JANVCQ010000232.1:17708157-17720446 GCA_025531925.1 Erythroxylum plowmanianum | reverse complement strand
TGTAATAACTTTTGAAATTGGAAATGTTTTGTATTTGAATTTAGGCCCAAGTGACTAGTGAAATTTTGATGAGTTGTATACTAGTTGTAACTTTTTATTTGAAAATGTTTATCCGTAAATGGGTCTGAATTTGATTAATGATTTCTGCATACATGTGCGTATATTATTTTCCAAAAGAATAAAAAAATTGTATTGAGTTTTGAATGATTGAGTGCTCTAGCATATCACCCTCGTGGGGCACAAACTCGAATATCCCTCAGGATGTCGGGTACGTGTCTTGCAAGAGTGGGGTACCACATAACTGGTCTTTCAAAGTGATGCAATTATCCTTTCTAAATGCTGCAATTATTAAAAAAGAATGATGACAAAAGAATTTCATTAAATAACTAAGAACTACATCATTATGGTTAAATAGTTGTACCATTGTAATTGTGAAATTGCATCATTATAACAAAATAATTGTATTATCATAATTGTGCAGATCCATCAATATGACTAACTAATTGCACTATTAAAGTTATAAAGTTGCAGTACAATGATTTTGTAGCTAAATCATTGAAATTAGGAGAGACAAAGACAGAGAGAATGAGAGGAAAAGAAAGAAAATCACAAAAAGAAAGAAAAGAAAAATGTGAGAAAACAATTAAAAAAGAAAAAATCATAGTAACGAAGTTTTAAGGACAATTTTCATATATATAAACTAAAAATGAAATTATTAAATTTTCAAAATAGACATTATGATAGTTTAATTTATTTCTATTATTAACAATTGTATTAGATTAATATTTGTAATCATAATTAGTTACTTTTAAAACAAATTCTATATATAATTAGCTTATTAATGAGGATTTAAAGATGATTAACAAATATTATTAATTTTTATTATAACAATTATTCTCTTATATAATTTATTCTATATTTTACATTATTGAATTCAAATGAAGCTAATTTCAATTGCATAATTCAACCATATGCTTTCTTATTGAAAAAAGCAAAACTCTTATAGTTAGTTTTTTTTAATTACAATCAATGTTAGGATATAATAAAATATAAAAACAATAACAATATAAATGTTTCCAATTTGGTATTATATACTTATAGTAATAAATATACACACCTTAAGGCATGTTTATTTTTATTTTTATTTAATTTTTTATTTTCAAGTTCAATAAAAAATATGCTTATTTGAGTTTATGGTTTTATTTTTCTAATTTTATAAATTATGAAAACCATAAAAGTCTTCGTTTTCTATTTCTATTTTTATAATATGATTTATTATGAACTATCAATATATATGTGTGTGTGAATTTTGTTTATTTGTTTAATAATTAAAATATTTCACTAATAATTTTTAATAAACACTATAAGAGATTAAGATTGGAATCTATTTAATTTAATTATTTATAAAAAAATAATCTTTAAGTTTTATATAATATGTAATTGTAAGATTGCAATATCTACAATTGTTCTGCTTAATATTTGGCAAAGAAAATAACAAGAACTAAAGCCTTTGAAGAAGATGAATCTCTCATTTCTTCTATTGTTACAGATACCTTTATATACAAAAGAACTAAAGTTAAACTCTCCAGCTAAATGGCGGGAACAATTTTAACAGATTAACAAATTTTGGTTATAGGAGATAGAGTTTGTTGTTGTTAGTTACATGGTTTTGTCTACGGTATACTGCTTGTGATAAATATTATATACATTACATATGCTGAGGATTACACCCGCCTCCCTTAATTTGAAGATTGGTGAAGGTCTACCAATCCCGACTTGGATGAGAGATGTGTGAGGGTAAATGCTAGTAAATTTTTGGTGAAGAGATTTGTAAGTTGAAACTTTGAATGTATATGTTGAGTTGTGATGAAATCTTGTTGGAGTTTGTCTCGGACTAAGTGCCAGTCGATTTTAATGTGTTTTGTTCGGGCAGCCTGATTGTCATAGAAGAGTGGAATAGGTAGTTGTGGTGGAATGTTGGAATTCTTGGAGTAAGTAGGAGATCCATTGCAGCTAAAATATTGTGGTGGCCATGCTTCTATACTCGGTTTTAACTGAAGAATGCAAAATAGTGGGTTGCTTTTTAGATTTATAGGATATGAGTAAGTTAGCAAGGGAAATGCAATAGTTAGTAATGGATTTGCGTGTAGATGGACAAATGGACCAATTTACATCACACTATCCCTGTGGCTATAGGTTATTATGACTGGGAAAGAAAACACCTTGTGTAGGACATCCTTTTAAGTATTTAAAGAGGTGTTGCAGCTTCCTGGTGTAGTAGTTAGGGATTTTGCATAAACTGAGTTAGTTGTTGAACCACAAAGGAAATTTCGAGTTGTGTGATAATGAGGTAAAGTAACTAGCTAACTAGACATCTATATTGAGTAGGATCTGGGTGATGTTTGTCTTGTTAGTCTGTAAGCAAAAGATGAGAGGGAAATGAAGTAGATACTAGTTTAGCACCCTTTAGTCATCAAAGATGTCCAATATGAACTTTCTTTGGTTCAAGTAAATTCTAGTGGATGACTTGGTGAACTCTAACCCCCAAAAAGTATCGAACTAAACACAAGTCTTTGACAGTGAATTCTGCATGCAAGAAGGATTTGATAGCAAGTACGGAAGATTCGTTGGTGTCTGTGATATGGATGTCATCTACATATACAATTAAAGCCAGGAAGCAAGAAATAGTATGCATAATGAAAAGACAATGATCATACTTGGATTGGTTGAAGCCATAACATTGGAGTTTAGTGGATAATTCTTTGTTCCATTGCTTGGAAGCTTGTTTTAGGTCATAGGGAGACTTAACCAGCTTACACACTTATCTAGGCTTTGCTTTATCATATCCTTCAAGACGAGTCATGAATACCTCTTCATTAATGGTGCCTTAGAGGAAAGCATTATTGATGTCAATCTGGCAAAGGGCCCATCCTTTTGTAGCAATGACAATAAGGAAAAGTCTCACAATAACCAGTTTTTCAACGAGAGAGAAGTTGTCATAGAAGTCAAGTCCCTCAACTTGGTTGTAACCTTTAGCAATCAACTGTGCTTTGTACTTATCAATGCCTCCATTAGGGTTAAATTTTAATTTATATACCCATTTACAACCTATGCCCCTTTTATTGGGAGGTAGAGGAGTAAGTTCCCTTGTATGATTGTCCTATAAGGCTTTTAACTCTTGTTACATTGCTTTTAACTCTTGTAACCTAATCAGCATTTAATTTTGTTTGACTATACATCCTAGGTTCTCGGATACATGATATGTTGCTAGGAATGACATGTATGAAAGGCTAAAACATAGGGGATTAATCTAAGGAAAAGCACGTGGAGTATGCGAATTACCTGATTTAGGAATATGTGCTAAATTAAGTGCAGTAGTAGGTGTTGTTGCATTGGAGACATAATCACATAACCTGATAGCTCTATTTTTGATTTTGGTACTCTTTCTGGGTAGTGTAGAGGTTGTATTGTCTGGTATATGGCTTGATTCATCAGGATGTAGGTTATGGTTAACTGTTTGAGGTATAATGGAGGTTATGTTATCATTATGTCAGTTGTTGATGTAGGGATTGGGGTATGTAACGTCGGGTGGTGAATCAGGAGTTGATTGTAAGTTGGCATTATCACTATTGGATACAAGTGGTAATGGTGTAGTTTTGGTGGAGTCACTGTGAGGTATAGATTGGAAAGGAAATATTTTCTTATAGAATAAGAAATCTCTGGATGCAAAAATCTTATAGGAATTGAGATCATATAATTTGAAGGCTTTTTGACCTATTACATAGCCTATGAAGATGCACTTAAAGGCTTTTGCCTCAAATTTAACTTTATGAGGAGTAGTGCTTGTAGTAAAGCATAAGCATCCAAATGGTTTTAGGTTTCTGTAATTTGGTGGGTAATTGTAAACTATTTTGTAAGGGGATTTCCAGTGAAGTAAGGGTGTAGGTAGTTTGTTGATAACGTAAGTGGCTACAAGAATGGAATCTCCCTAAAATTTCTTCAGTAGCTTAGATTGGAACATTAGGGACCTGGTAATCTGTAGAAGATGTTTATGTTTTCTTTTTATGACACAATTGTGCTAGGGGGAGTAAGGACATAACTGTTAATGCAATGTTCCTTTATTTTGAAATAGTCTGGCACAGTCTAAATACCATTGTCACTCTTACAACTTTGACAATAGTTTGGAATTGGTTTTCAACTGGGGAGATGAAATTTAGAGTGTTTTATACTAGGGTTAGTTCCTTTAAAGGTAATGATCTGTCAAATAGACCTAGTTTAGAGGTTATATGGTTGGAAGCTCCCGTATCAATAGTCCAAGACCTAGGTTCTATAGATACAAGAGAATTCAATGCATGATTTAAGTATAGAACCTGCAAAATCTCCCAACTTTGCAAAGTTGATGTGGTGATTGTTTGCGGTAGCATTTCCATTTAAAATTTTCATCATTTCTTATTTTATAGCATTAGTCAATTCTACAATTAAACTAAGCATTTTCTTTAGGCCTTATTCTCATCAAGATCATCAAGTGGTATGCCAACTACATTTACAACCAATCTTGACTGATTGTTCCCTTTCTATTTCTTGAAATTTTTGAACAAGTTAGGGTAACTGGATCACTTGATGCAGGTTTCCTTTAGGTGCTCTTTTGCATGACATAAATCACAATATCTATTCTTTTTGGATTCCCTTTTCTTGTTGTGCCACTGACTACTTTCTTTGGCCATAGTCTTACTATTGCCATTGCCCTTTCTGAAGCTTTGACCTATTCTTATTAACATAGCACTTTGATCAGCGACATCTCATATCACCATATGCACTTCCATTTGCTCTTCAACCTTTACAGCATTGAGTATGCCTTGTTGATGTTTGACATCGGGTCCATCGATAGGATTTGGTTTATTACATGATCAAAAGAGTCATTTAGTCCTATTAAGAATTGAACTAGTCTATTTATTGTACTTAAGTCCATTGCAGTTTTAGTTGCACCACAAGTGCACTTTGGAATTGGCATCAGACAATTCAATTCCTCGCATAGTTTCTTCATTTTAGTGTAATAACAAGCAACACTCATATTCCTTTAAGTACTTGATGTCTCTTGGGATTTGATAGATCATGGGGCCATTGCTTTCCCCAAATCTCTCTTCCAACTCATCCTATAATTGCTTAGCATTCGTTGTGTATATGAAGGCTGCAACCAGCTCCTTCAAAATTGCATTCATCATCGAAGACCTTACCATATAGTCAACCTTGAAGCACCATTCGTATTCTAGGCTACTCTTCTCAAACATAAGACATCTGCCATTTATAAATCCTAATTTCTCCTTAGATCCTAATGCTATTCGCATAGATCTAGACCATGACAGATAATTCTTTCTAATAAGAGGGGATAATATAAGTATCTTACATGGATGTCTTATCCTTATAGCTGTGGTGGATCTCCATCATTTCTGCCTCTATTTGTTTGAATTAGATTGGCTTTTGCACCACCATTGATTCTAGCCATCAAAAATGCTTGAAAAAATTGCTACAACAATTGCAAGAGAAACAAATTACAACGAAGGAGAAAATCACAGCGAAAAACGAGAGCGATGTAAGACGAACACTCTGATACCATGTATGATTGTGGTATCTACAGTCATTACTACTTAATATTTGGCAAAGAGAATAACAAGAACTAAAGTCTTTGAAGAAAAGAATCTCTCATTTCTTCTATTGTTACAAATGCCTTTATATACAAAGGAACTAAAGCTACACTCCAACTAAATGGCGGAAATAGATTTAACAGATTAACAAAAATTGGTTCTGGGAGTTTGAGATTGTTGCTGTTAGTTACATGGCTTTTGTCTAGGATATACTAGCTATGATAAATATATACATTGCATATGTTTAGGTTTACATTAATTATTAGACATTAATAACTAAACATATTTTTGTTTTTATTTGAAAGAAAAACTGAAACTGGAAGTAGAAAACTAAAACTAAAAATTACAACCAAAAACAGAAGTGAAATTAATCGAAACTTAACTTACGAACATTTCATTTTTCAAAATTTGTGTCATAACTTACAAGTGAATTACTTTTTTATTTTTTATTATAAGAAAAGTTAATAATACCGTGTGATGTCTTCTATAATATACTTATAATATACGAATGCAAAAGAGAAAAAAAAAATCACATACAAGGAGTGGTTTTTCCAATACTTTGTCAGTGTTATTCTTGGTTGATTCCTTCTCAATTGAACATTATTAACATATAATTAGTTACATTCAATATCTTATATTGTATTGAGTTTATTTTTAGTTACTTTTTGTCATTAATAATGTATAGTAGTGAGTACTATTATTATTTTTAAACTTACGAAACGATTAACTTTTAGAATGTTAAAGTTCGAGTAAAATGCACGGGAATAACTTTAGTATAGAAAATAAGGAACCTTAAGACCACTCAGAATTTATTACTCTGTTAAAATTCGAGTAAAATGCATGGGAATAACTCTAGTATAGAAAATAAGGAACCTTAAGACCAGTCACAGAATTTATTGCGCTCTAACTTCTATTTCACAACTTACAACCACAAAAACAAGACATTGTTGAAAAAAGCAATTTACAGGGAAAGAAATGAGAAGAATGCAGATACAATTGGGCCAACGAAACTAGAAATAGGAGTGAGGCACTCATCATGACTTGAAATAAAGTTACTGCATTTTATCTATTGCAGTGCAATGCCGCAGAGTAAGGTCCATCCATGGAATAATATGGTTTGTAATTAGTTTATTCTCATGACCAAATTGTAGGAAAATACAAGAAAGCAGGATATCTCTTGAAAACCAAAGACAACTATGAAACGGCCCTCATAAACAGCTTGTGTGTCTGACAGACTATCAGAGAATTGGGATTTGGGAAAAGTTCTGGTGTCACTTTCTACAGGGAACTCCAAGCCTGACGCGGAAATCCTCCTCCATAAGGGGAAGCCCATCACGCAGCTTGATCTTTGGTTCCCATCCCAGAACCTCCTTTGCTTTCGTGATATCTGGCTTTCTCTGACGTGGATCATCTGGTGTGTTCTCCACCATTTTTATCTCCACACCAGGATTGATAAGCTGCCAAGGAATTCATCACATTATTATTCAGTCATCTTATTTTATCATAAACAAAAGCATACGAGAATCAAGTTCGATAGGGCAAATTGATACTGACCTCCTTCACAGTCTCCGCAAGTTCAAGCATAGTGAATTCACCTAAAATGCATGTGCTTCAATTAATAGCGGTACTGCTTCCATTTCTTTCAAATAATATCCTAACATATCACAGGTTCAAGTTATTTACCTGGATTTCCAATATTGATCGGTCCAGTATTCTCTCCTTCCATAAGTCGAATAAGGCCATCAACCTTCACCCAATTACAATTAGATTTTGAGAAGCAAGTTATCATTACAACCTGATCATGATTCATGGCAACAATCACGACTTAATGAAATCAAAACTTCTAGCATTACCATGTCAGAAACAAAGCAAAAACTCCGGGTTTGAGTCCCAGGTGCTTGAACAGTCAAAGCCTCATTACTGCATCGTCAGCAGAGCAAGAATAAGTTGCTAGCAATGAATAAATCTAGCAACTGACAAGGAGATCTAAATTATCAAATACTGAAGCTTCTCCAAAACTGTTACCGAATTGCTTGAGCAATGAAATTGCTGACAACACGCCCATCATCAATGTTCATACGGGGTCCATACGTATTGAAGATTCTGGCAATTCGAATCTCTGAGACAGTGCCAAGTTTTTATAAAGGTTAAACACACGTGACGAGACAGTTAATGTTTGATGAAGGAGAACATATCCCATGGATTATGTTATTCAGAAAATAGACCAAAAATTTTAGTAAGCCATCGTACCAATGCCATGCTGCCTATGGTAATCAAACATAAGAGTTTCAGCCACTCTCTTTCCTTCATCATAGCAACTCCTAACTCCTGCAATATTTCACATCGATGTAAAATGGATGCAGTGGCATGTATCTTGTAACACAAGTTTTAGTACAATCACATATTAATACGACTTTCATTTCCATCAGCTTGTAACAGTGGCATGATCCAATATGCCAACCTAAAGACTAAGATATGATAATTAATATTTTGGATGTTGCAATTACCAATTGGGTTGACATTTCCCCAGTAGCTCTCAGTCTGAGGGTGTATAAGTGGATCTCCATACACCTCTGAAGTTGATGTAAGCAAGATCCTGTTGTTATTTATTACAGCATCAGTGTCATGAGAAAATAGCATAATCAAGAAAAACACATATAAAAAGGATTTAAACCTTGCTCCAACTCTCTTGGCAAGCCCTAGCATGTTCAATGTACCAATCACATTTGTCTTTATGGTCTGTAATAGAACCAATAGCAAATATCAGCAGAAAGAAAGGTAAAAAGCTCCTTAAATCTGCTCCACTAGAAACCTAACACTATTGAGAAAATGAGAAAAGGCCAAGATAAAGGTTATTCACACCTTTACAGGATTGTACTTATAGAAGATGGGAGAAGCAGGGCAAGCAAGGTGATATATTTGGTCAACC
Source organism: Erythroxylum plowmanianum (assembly GCA_025531925.1). Taxonomy (NCBI): domain Eukaryota; kingdom Viridiplantae; phylum Streptophyta; class Magnoliopsida; order Malpighiales; family Erythroxylaceae; genus Erythroxylum; species Erythroxylum plowmanianum. The sequence goes on along the minus strand of JANVCQ010000232.1, from coordinate 17,711,875 downwards.
TCAACCAACAATGGCTCAGTAACATCTATACAAGAATAAACAGAAAGTCATATATAACATCAGTTAAGTTTTAGTTATTGCTGAGCTCAAAGGGCCACAAAGTCTTTAGATCATTGCCAAAGATGGCATTACCATGACGAATTAGCTCAAATCTTGGGTGACCAATCCATTTCTTCAAATTGTCTTTGGAGCCAGTGAAGTAGTTATCCACAACAATCACCTGAACAGCATGGAGAAAAACAGCAGATTAGAACTTTTGAAGAGTACATAAGCATGTCAGATACGTTTTTGCTCTTTTTCTTTTCTTGATTACACAATAATATTAATTAAGCCAACAAAAAGCTCAAAATCCACTAATATATGCTGCTGTCCCTCCAAACCAACAGAAATCAACTGAGCCAAAAAAAGGTGTTACCTCATTCTTTTCATTTTCCATCAACTTGTCAACAAGGTGAGACCCAATAAACCCGGCACCACCAGTGACCAAAATTCTCATATTGGACTGCTCAAAAAGGAAATATACTATGTAAGATCACAGAATGCAAGGTCATTTATTCACTTATGAACTTTAACAAGTTGTGGCGAGCTGAACAAAATACAGAAGGAAAAAAATGATATCTGCCAAAGCACACAATTGGGCCAAAGCACACAATTGGGCAAAATAACTGCAAGTGCAAGGTGTTTGGCAACTCCACAATATGCAAGACAAAAAGAAAAGAAAAGGCAAAAGGAGATCTATCTTTATCCCAAAGGTACAACAAGGCCAACACCACAATTTCAGCTATTTAAAATTAATTGCAAACAAGTATGGCTTAGTCACGATCTTAATAAAAAAGTTTTAAGTTTGGTATCACAAAAATTCTCTTTCAATCATCTGGTTTGGTTGCATCATTCAAAGCACGAATCAGCTTCTCAGGCTCACAACAAATATAAAAGGGAGTTATCAGGATATATTATCACAGACATTGAAAGAAAACGAACAAGAGCAAGAACAGCGTGATCAAGCATTTATGTTATTATCAATAAGAACCAAGAAAATGTGACTGTAACTTTGGTAATACTTGGTCGTCCATATTTAAATAAGGATCATATGGGACAAAGAGACAGGGAGAGGAAGAGAGATAAAGGGAGAACGTGAACCAATCGTACCTGAAAAAACTTGGAGAATCTTAAAGGAGATGGGGTTGGAGGTGGTTTTGTTGAAGAGGTGTGATCTCCGTTGGAAGCTTCCTTAGCCATAGTTCTTGGCTTCCTAAAAACCAGGAAATTTAATTTGAGAAAATAAAAGGAGTCGATCTACCATCAAAATCCACAAACAAAACACACTCTAAACATCCAATAACAAGAGCAAAGGGTCAATAACCTAAAAGAAATATTTACTAAAGAATGTGAATACTATAGTCAATAAGTTCACCTGGGTGATGAAAAAAAGTTCAAAATTTTCGGTATTGATATATGACACCACAAACAGAAAGATTAAGGCTTCATATAGGAGACTCAATTGCACCAAATAGAAAAATCCAAATTTGTAAAACAAAAAGAAATCTAGCATTGTCGAAATAAAAAACCACTGGTGATGAAAGATTAAGAAAGAGCAAGGGGAACATGAATCTTCAAAACCACGTAAAGTACAGTAGTGAAGAAAGATTAATACGACGAACTCTGACACATCAAACAGAAAGGAAAAGAAATTTCAGATCTGAATCTCACAATCAAGGCCGTTTCAGGAAAAAAAAGAACGAAGACACGGAAAATTTTAGTAATGGTACAGATAAAGAAACTGCGAATCGTCAATAACACAATTTATGATCAAAATCCAAAAGAAAAAAAAAAACAAAAACAGCAGACGGCTGATAGCAATGACAAGGAATTGATGAACATCACAAAATTGTAGACAGCTGAAGCATCCCGCAAAGTTCAAACTTCAAACACAAAGAAAAAAATTCACTAGAGAGTGTTTAACTATCACCTGGGTCGACGTAAAATTTAATCAAGAGGAGTTGGAAAATCTGGGTAATGATATACGGAGACCAAAAGTTTGAAGTTTTATAAGAAAACCAACGGCACTAAATTGGCATTCAAAATTTGGTAAAGAAAACAAATAAAAGAAAGGTAAGGCAACAACATCATATTGCACCAAGCAAACCGATGCCAACTTGTGATAAAGAAGACAGAAGAAATAGAATCAATCTTCAAAATCACGAAAAGTTCAGTTGCGAAGAAAGCTTCAATTAAACGAAACTAAGACCCACCAAACAAAGACAAAAAAAATCAAAAAGAGAGAAAAACTTCCGATCTGAATCTCCGGATCGAAAAACAAGAAGAAGAAGAAATATATATCAAGAAGACCACAAGAGACAGTAAAATAAGAAAGAACTATTACCAGAAACACCGAAAGTATCTGTAGAATGAAATGAACTCTAGAGGAACAATACTTGAAGGCAAGACAACAGTTGGTGAGTGACTGAATTTATATATACGTTTATTTGATATAATTATATATACCAAAATGGAAACTTTTTTGCAGATTACGGTGACGTTTTTCAGGGATTGAGCAATTCAGCATGACACGTCACGCGTCTCGTACTGCTTGTTTACGTTCACTTTCGGGGCAGAGTTTTGTATACGTAGGTAGGACACACGTTGAGCTTGATGAAGCAGCCAATAGGATAAAACTACCCTGCCGTTAAGTCTAAGATCACGACAACCTCCAGTTATGAGTCAAAATCCACCATATTTGTTTATTGCCATGATAAATGATTTTACATAAACAGAATTTAGAAGTCCTTTGCTTTTAGGTAAGCGCTTTAACTCCTTTAAATTAAAGAATAAGCTGGGCTTTTTTTTTATGTATTTGAAGTTGTTGGTTATGTTAAGATTAAGAAATAATTGGTGGTTTGCAGAAGTTTATCCAAAGATTCCGACCATTCTCACCTACCACATTCACCATAATGTTAATATCTGCCTGCCGCGTCAGATCCAAGCCATCAGGTCTGACTGGACGATCATCAACTTACATACAAAAAGTATGATGGGTAATTAATTGTTCACCCTTGTTAATGTCAAGGTCAACAGTTTTTTTTTTCATATTTTAATAAAATAATAATAATAGGAGTTAGAATCTTAATACCTAGTAATTCTCTACTTGGAAGCATTTCAAAATCAAAGAATCCTAAACTTAAATCCTCAGTCAGTCCCCAACCATATCGTAGAGCGAGCGGCCATTTATGATTTAGAGTTTTCTAGGGAGTGGTCCCTCTTTATTGAATTCTCTTAATATTATTCATTTAAAATAGGTTATTTTAGCTCCTAAGTAATGTAACGTGAGCAAAACTGTGGATGAACAAGATCTCATACATTATAGTTCATTCCGCTAGAAACGCAATTACTAGCTCACCATCTTGACTTGAATTGCACCTCAGTTTTGATGGGTAATTGACGGATTAATTAGAGGAAGGAATGCTCGATTGTCATGATTAAAGGGGCGTTCGGAGGGCTCTCTATTGATACCATTATAGATGGGTAATTCAGGACAAGTCAAATGGATTTATCCTAGAATGCCTAGGCCTGCCTGGTCTAGTCAAAAGTTGGTTTTAGATAGCTGGCATTTCAATCATTTTTTTTTATTACATTAGGTATCCTGGCTTAGTCAGACTAATCCTAAGCCCCTACGACCCCACCCCAAGAGCCTAGAGGATGTAAATCTGGAACCCCAAGA
>JANVCQ010000232.1:17684002-17707233 GCA_025531925.1 Erythroxylum plowmanianum | reverse complement strand
AACCTTAATTCCACATTGATATCTCCAATCAACTCAAATTAAACGTAATTACATAATTACCACAAATCATGCTTAATAACATCGTAAAAACAATTCGGGGCCTAACAATGATGACATGAAATAACAATGTCGTCGTCGTCGTCGTCATCACTCAGTCCGAAATCCTGCAATAAAGTAGGGTCTAGAGAGATCCGATAGTACACAACCTTACCCCTACATAGTAGAGAGGTTGCTTCCTGTGGACCACATGCAAATGAGACAATATACGAATAATGCAGGTTACAGAAACAATACGTTAAAAACATAAAATAAATGAAAATATAAATAATAGGGAATACCTGAAGGAGGCCAGATCTGCGAGAACCAAATAGGTTACAAAATCCGGCCGGGGTGACCCCCTACTATCCCCCCACACCTGTCGTGCAATTTGCGCATCGTTACACAACATCTCCTAGTAACTACTGTACTGATTCTGGGTAACTGGAACGGTTAATCCTTTACCCTTATTCGATCACGCCAAACTTTTATATTTCTAGCTACTACCTCATTAAGGGCCAACTCTCACATATCCTCCTTGATCACTTCCCGCCAATTCTTGTAAGGCCTCCATCTCCTCCGCCTATATTCACTAAGTGTTATTCCTTCACAGCTTCGTACCGGAGCGTCGGAGGGCCTCCTACGCACATGTTCATATCACCTAAGCCTAGTCTCTCTCATCTTATCGACAAAGGAGAAATTATAAATCAATTTTATAGTAGTTCGAAAAGTAATCCTGACCTATATCTACTCCTTAAATCTCTTTTGAGATTTTATTGAATTCTTCTTTAGACTAGGTAAAGAAAAATTTTCTTACCACAATCTTTGTATATCCTGGATTAAAAATACTTTTCATACAATCTTCCTTAAAATGAAAAGCAACTACAATCTTTCTTGAGTTAATCAAATATAAGAAAATAGCCCCCAAATAAACTTTAGAAGTTGAATATTTCTTACTCGCTCACTTCAATGCTCTAAGGCTTGCGGATACTTTTCAATTAATGTATGAATGCTTGAGAATGCTATAAAATTATTTCAAATGTGCTCTTGTAATAACCAAATCTTAAAAAATTGTTAGAAACAAGAACTACTCATTATAACAGTTAATAACAATGACATTTATTGATTATTCTGACATATTGATGTATCAATTAATATTAATATAAACTCACAGTACATCGAAATTCTAACTTTCAAATTATATTGGTCGACCACTCAAAGATTACATATTGGTTAACTAACATATCAATCAATAAACTAATAAACTCACAGTACATCAAGACAATTTTTCAAGCCATATTGGTCAACCACATAGGTATATTGGTTGTTTAATATGGTATAAACCATAAATTAGTAGACCATTGGTATGGATTAATCAACTAATGTAACTAAAAACATGTTTCCAAATATTTTCAAGTCATTCAAATTATCAAACACGCTCTCTTAATAAAAGTTTGACTCGAACACTTCTCAAAAGATTCCCCAAAGAAAATTTTTAAAGATCAAAAAGGTTTTATTTGAAATCAAAACCTTAACTCCTCTTGACAATTGAAAAGATTTGTGTATTAAGACCCTAAAGCATTAAAGTAATTAATAAGGAAATATAAAAATATTATATTTATTTTTATAGACACGTTATGCCTTGATCTTTCTTAGTATTGTCTTTATCCATGAATTGAATGAATTTGAAGTTTATTAACTTGTCTTTGTAGTCTTCATAAAATGTCTCTTAACTTTATCAGTGCATAACTTGAATATCTTTCATATTGCTTTGTTCTAAAGCATAAACAAAATAAATAATAATAATTATTATATTTGTTATCATCAAAACATGGATTAGAACCTCCCTTGGTTCAATAATATCGTACTTTTTGATAATAAAAAAACATATTGTTATATTAAAATAATAATGAAGACCATTTAAACACACAATTTCCTTTTATATCAAAGTAATATGATAACTTCACCTTAACTTATGCATAACGAGCATTAAAACTTGTAAGGAGATATGTATATCTAGAAAAGTATATCTAGATATTGGTTTTTTTATCAATATTAAGAATAAATGCAATGTCAAGAATATCTAACAAAATATCATAGAAATTAACCACTTCTTTATATATATATTATCTCACTAACTCTCTCCCCTTTTTGATGCATCAAAAAGAGATAAACTATCTTGAGGATGAAGGCAAGAATGAATTAATAATGAACAATTCCTCAAATAGATGCATCATGATATCTCAAAAATAATCATCTTCCCCTAAAATTGAAGTAAGCTAAAATTGAAGAGTAACTAACTGAGATTTAAAGCTATAAGGTGGTTTTGAGGTTATGGCCTCATCATCTATTTATAAGTATAGCTCAAGACAGACTTATCATTACCAGTATTTTATGTGGGAGCTCATCATTAGGTTGTTGCTACTGTATATATTATGTCTAATATGGGTTATTTATCCATTAATCAATTGGTAATTAATGTTGTATTCTACCTAGTGTAAAAGTAGATAACAACTAAAGATCATCATAAGGGGGCATGAGGAATGATTTGGTTCTTTTGGTGTTATTGAAATGGATCATATTATTCATAATAAAAATATAAAAATGCATATTTTGTAGCATTCCCTTACCCCAGGATACGCACCGGGATGCTCGGAGGTCATTCCGGCACATACCTTAGGATAAGGGTACGCTACGTTCGATCACTGCACTCACTTGACATGGCATCGTATCATAATTCACTTAATAAGCATCAATGGAAATTCACAATATTTCTAAATCCATCTCTTTTTTTTTCATTTCATTTCTCAAACCAAGAGTCTACATGTGTCTTTCGACCCTCTTTACATATACATTAACAAAAGCTAGTACAAATGTACTATATGAAAGAGGAAAACATGACCATTTATCTAAGCCATCCCAAAAATTCCAACTGACCGACCTTTGAGGAATGGTTGCTTTTGTTAAAACATAATCTACACAGTAGTGGAGCCTCTCGGTAGCTAAAATCGTCTCTCGGTCCTGAAAAGACAGTGTTACAATTTTGGTGAGTTTTACGAACTCAATGAGTGAACCATCATTGATGAGTTCACCGGATTATAGACACATATCACATATTTCACAAATATTCATTCAGATCATATTAATATTCTTGATATTCACATGACATGGTATCTCATATGACCACACAGTTCAATATAACAAACAACTCATATCAATTTATCACTTATTTCCGCTTTGCATATCATTCAAGAAATTTAGTCTTATAATGCTATATGCATGAGACTCATATTCATTCTTATTGTTGTGACAGAGTGCCTAACACATTCTTATACAAATACTGGCCCATAGGGCTCAGTCAGAACAGAATCACGGAGCATAACTCTATATGCAGAATCAGAAATCATGGAACAAAGTTCTACGTGGAAGCGCTTCAAAATGGCAACTCAAGTCACAACGCCTTTATCTGAGCATGCATTTTATGAAATGCATCAGTTACTGATTATGCCATATCAGATAATCACATGTGCTGTTTAAATCAGAACTCATTATCATCGGACCTAAGTTTGGCATTCAATTTTTGATGAGAGTTCACATATATGATACAGGATTTCACATCAAATCGAAGCACTTCCAATACATATATCCATACAACAAACTCCTCAGACTTTAAGTCCGGAATTCAAATCAAATCATAAACAATTCATAATTGGAAGCTAAACAAATCAAATACATTCAAAGTAAATCAATCCTAGGAAATCATATAGGTTGACTTATAGAACGCTCCAATATGCTATTGTCTGGATGGTCCAGTAATGTCCGACTGACCTCTGATGTGCTCCTCTATAACATACACAACACATTTACACAAATCACATTTTTGCACAAATATACAAATATTCATTAATGCACATCTACTTGTATGAAATGAGTACAATGCATGTTCCATGACAATTCTGGGGTACTTTTATCAATTTCCATCCTAAACTCGATCCTATATCAAAACTCATCCAAGTATGATTTATACTTAGGTTTATGCCCCACTAAAACTATTGAAATCACAATTCATTACTCATTGGCTTACTTTCAGATTTTTCCAAAACACCCTTTCGAGTCTACTGTTCTCACTCAATCAGAAGGTGGAACTGAGGTAATTTAGTTGAACTCTCCGCTAGAAAAGTGTTCCTCTATAACTTCTCTTTCCACCGATACCAGAATCATTGAATTTAGTTCAGTACATTGGAAGATATGCCTCAAACATTATCAGGTTGTTCACATTCAAAAACAGTGTACTGTGCCTAACTTCCATTTAGGGATTAAACATTTTTTAGGCTCAAACCTAATTGGACTCATTGGTCTACAACTTTCATGAAGACACAAGGACGGATTTTATCGTTTGAAGGATCGAAAATGAAACAGAAGATAGGCCATGCAGAAAAACAGAAGAAACAAAACACAGAAAAAGTTTATGAACAGTAACCCAGAAGAAACAAAAGACAGAAGAAGCGAGTCGGCAAAACATAGAAGATGACACGTCAGCAAAACACAGAAGAAGACGCGTCAGCAAAACACAGAAGAAGAGAAACTCATAAGGAACAAAACACAGAAGATAAAAAGATAGACAATACAAAACACAGAAGATAATAAAGGCAGACGATACAAAACACAGAAGATACAAAAGGCAGACGATACAAAACACAGAAGATACAAAAGGTAGACGATACAAAAAGCAGACGATACAAAAGGCAGACGATACAAAAGGCAGATGATACAAAACACAAAAGATACAAAAGGCAGACGATTCAAAACACAGAATATACAAAAGGCAGACGATACAAAATACAGAAGATACAAAAGGAAGACAATACAAAAAGCAAATGATACAAAAGGCAAAAGATACAAAACACAGAAGAAACGAACAAAATACAAAAGGAGCGAAACACTGAAGGAACAAAACACAAAAGAAGTTCATGAACAATAACACAAAAGGAGTTCATGAACAATAACACAGAAGGAGTTCATGAACAGTAACATAGAAGGAATGAAACTAAGAAGGAATAAAACACAGAAGGAGATTACGTCATCGCAGAAGAAGATGACATCGTCACAGAAGAAGCAAAAAGACAGAAGAAGTAAATTTCACTTTTGAACATCTTCCCTTATAAGGACCCTGACTTTCAGCTCAGATGTCCATAGTTTTCATACTATATACTGTTAGAAAGATAAAAGGAAGAACTATAACTTTTATGAAGGCCATTTTGACGAATCTATCTAGATTGGTACAGAAGTTTCACGGAAGCTTCAGATCAAGCTATTGCTATTTCATCTCCAACTTCACTTTTACATCACCAAATCACTAAAAGTCTTTCAAAATTAATTTAACACTATAACCAAATTTATTTCCTCCCAACCATCCGGTATTTATGAATATACACTTAAATGTCACTTTCCATGCAGATGACAGTAACTCCTTAACTTTTTTTCATAAATCACCAACTCTAAAGGATTTATTCACTACTTATCTATTGAAAACTCCAGAATTTTCAAGCCCTAAACTTCATGCAATTTACGTATGTCACCGTGTACAATGACTAACTTCTGGTTTTTCTTAGGGTAGAAGACATAAATAGCAAGCTGGGTTTGGTGTAGGAAAGAAAAAACAAAGAAATCTCTTAGAAGGGGTTAGATGGAAAACTTTGTGTGTGTGGGAAGAAAACTTGAAGAAGATGACAATGAAGAATGAACTTGGATATATAACTTAACCTTTCAACTCTCATAGAACAGTAACCTACTTCTAACAAAAGTACACAGCCTAAGTGACACTTGTCACTTTTCATATATCTAAGCTCTAACTGAGTTTCTTTTGAAACTAACTCCCTTAAACTCTTATCTTTACAATCCAACTATCTCCAATTCTTCATTTGATGTCTTTTTTCCTATTTTCTATAATTTTTCCAAAATCTATGCCTACATTCACCAAAATTTACAAATACAATACTCTTACTATCTAATAGAATTTTCAACATAAATAAATTCAAAATTCTCAAAATAGTCAAAAATCACAACTCAATCTAATTATACCCGGAATTATTTATGAATGCATGTACAATTATTTTCAAGTGCAACGACTTCACTATTCACATATATGTGTATGTCACATTATGCATAAGCATGCACAAGCATTTCTAAACTCTCATTGGTCACTCATATTTACCATTTTAACCTTCCCACAAGAATGGAATGTTACATATTCTACCCAGTGTAAAAGTAGATAACAACTAAAGTCGTCATGGCATATAAAAGTGAAATGTCCACCAAAAGAACCAAATTATATTTGACAAAAATATGGTAGAAACAAAGAATGACTTTCAAGCCATGAACATTTTTTAGCTTTCTAATGACTTATTCCTATCATATAGATCAAAGATAGTTTTGAATCTTTTTAGCATATAATGAGAGCTAACATGATATTTTGTAAGGAAAACATTATAGGAGTAATCCTTAAAAAATGGTAATACCAAGAATATTATGGATAAGGTCACTAGTAAAAGTGAATTTCCACACCTTAAACTTTGGAAAAGATTTAGGATTCATCACTAATTATGCAAGGACAAAAATTTTAATAAAGTAGCCTAAAATTAGTCAACTCACTCTACAAGACTTAGTAAGCAAAGGTTCTTACCCCTGACCAATGACGTACCAAATAAGACCATAATCTTTGAATTAGTCTAAGTAAGAAAGGGAAATAACATAGTTTACTTATAAGTCACATAAACCATAAACAAAACACTAAAGAGAGTGAATGTTAAAGTACTCATCCTTATAATTAGGTGGAAGTGAATGTAGAAGAGGAGTAGGGGATCTCTCATAAGTCCTCTAAGTCTTAACTAGGTTATAGAGTTTCTTACATCTAATAGAACTCTTAAAATTACAAAAATGATAAGATAAAAAACCAATAGACTTTATAGACGTTAAAGAAGAATTGTCTTAACTCTTAAACATGGGAAGGGCTTTTAGAAAAGGAGATCCACGAAAGCTCTATGATGAATATAAGAGTAAGTGTGTCAATATTTAATGTAGAACCTATAAGAAAGTTACTACATTAAAATTTCAAAATACCAACTACATCAAATCCAGAAAATAATAAATCTCATTAAATTTTCACTTTATGTATGAGTGCCAAAAGGGGTAAAATGCCATGAACTATGTAAAGTTAACTAAGAAGTTAAAATTGATTTAGTTGAAATGAAATTGATCAAAATTGATAAACTTGATCATGAAAGAGCTATTTCAGCTTCAATGTTATAAAATAGTTACTAACAAGGTTCATTTGAAAACAAAATCAAAAAATTAAAAAATTTCCTAGTTTTGTTATTATACCTAAGTCAAAAGTTTCAATTTACAGCACGAGTCAACAAGTTTAGACAAAACTAATTGTTGGAATAGTTCAAACATGCTTATAATTGCATTAATCAACCATAAATTTCACCAAAATGATAATTTATTTGAACAATATCAAAAACTTTAAAATATAATAACAAAAAGCCTAAATATCAAATTTAATTAAAATTAAGGATGAACATGTGCAATTGGCAGTCAAATAAGCTTAATTAAACTTTTAGTTTCACCAAAGAGACATCAATTTAAAGAATTAACTAAGAAATTTCAAGGAATGGAAAACTTTCTAATTATGAAACCTTAAGAAGTTAAAGTTTCCTATTTGATGCACTAAAAGTGGCTTTTCATAAAATCATTGGAAATTGATCAATAATTTTAAGAAAAAATTATAAATTAAAAATCCTAAATTCAAAAGAATTAGGATTTATCCCACTATAAAATGGATTAAGCAAAGTTAGGTGCTAATGGAATTCAATTTCATAAGTGTAGAAGAATCCATTATAGCTTTATATGTCACTTAACACTAATCAAAGAGAGGAGCTACCAAAAAGAGAAAATGACCTTGTAAAAGAGAGCTTCAAGAATGCCAACTGAATTATAATGATATATCATAAGGCAAAGTGATTGCAATAGAGAGAACAAGTTAAAATAGAGAGATTAAAGGATGATAATTATGAGTGCAATGACAGTTATTAGTTCTTAGAGAAAATGAGAGATGCTTTTGATGGTAGCAACGACAAAGACTAATAATTCTATATTTTACATATTATTTATGGTTAAATTACTTCGCATTTGACACTTTTATAGCAATCTTTATGTCAATTTTACATTATTTTCCTATGTTGAGTTCATTATCTTATACATAATGAGTATGATATGAAAACATAGTTGAGTGCAACTTAATTCAAAGTTTTCCAATCGAGGAGATTCTGAAGTCATTTAGAAGATAATAACATAGACAACAACTTTTTAAAAGATAAGTGAAATCAATTCTAACTACAAGATGTTGAAAAATGGACAAATTGTTAGATAAAGGCACAATAGGCGTTGGATGTATACTTAGATAAGCACCTATCTTTTGTAAAGGTCTAAGAAGTTATGAAATAAAATAAGACTAGCATTAAAGTTAATATTGGAATAGTAACATATGTCTTGATTTTATGATGAAAGAGTAGAAAAAACAATATCGATTACAACTTGGTGTCAAGCGCTAGTTATATATGACTTTATGATGACTAAAAGTTCCATAAAAAGAATTGGTGTTAATATTGATACTTATTTGGTGCTGGCTCTTGGACATAACTCATAAGGATGTGTTATTTCTCATGTTCAAGATCTAAGATTATGCTTTTTGTAATTCTAACTATAAATACTTATATTACATTTAACTTATGTAACTTTTGGTAAGATTTGAGAGCCACCTAGATTTGTTTATAGTTTTCATTCTTTTTCATAATTAAAGGACAATTTGGAGCAAGATTGGAGGAGACAATGACAACTTCTTTTCATCCTTTCTTCTTTTCTTTCCTTTATATTGAGATTCATTTATTTATGTTTGGTTTCCATTATATTTAATGTCCAGAAACCCTATTTAGGGTTAAGGATATAACTTGTAAAGATTCTTAATTAGCTATACATGAATTAATCTTTTAATTATTTGAATTTATTATTTTTGTTCTTAATTTTTGAGTTTATATCTAACTATGAAGATTTATTATTAGGGACTGTATAAATGATCAAAAAATGAATTAGAATTTATAGACTAAGAGAATAAATACTTGAACACTAACGAATGAAAATATCCTAAACTTTAGGGGTAATTAAATAGATTAATAAAAATTATTGAATTTGATTATCTTAAAATGCGTATAAAAGCTATTAGTTGCCTAATTAGATAGCCTTATATGCCTTAAGAAAAGGCAAAGATACTTTAGGTTAATTATTATTTCAACTTAGATAATCAAGTTTATATGGTAATTTGAATTCCTTATAAGTGAACCTTGGTGCTTAAACATTTTCTTAATTGACATTTCTTTATTAGTTTATTTTCATCATTTTTGTTAATTTAGTATTTTAATTATCCTTAATCAAATAAGGTTTTGTTTAGTTGTATTTTTAACTAGGATTAACAGTTATAGTGACATAGTTCCTTATGGGATTTGATGCCCTAAAATTGCTCGAATTTAATTACTTGTCATGATTATCTCAATGCACTTGCAAGTCATTTGGATCAAGTTTTTAGCATCATTTTCAAGTATTACTCATTTTTTTTAGTTTATCTTTATTTTCTTATGTTTACGTATAATTTAGCTCTCTTCTATGTTGCTTCTTTCTGATTAATATTACAATGATACAATTTCAGATCTTGTAACACTAATTACTAATCTTTCTAACCATATTAAGATTTTAAAGAACCTTGATAAGGGTTACAAGGGACATGTTATCATTGTGGCATGTATAAGGATACTTCTCATGCATGCATGAATGTATAACATGCCTTTTATTATTATGAAGATGTTGATTATATAACTATCTATAGGTGAAATAACATGAACAATCTTTTCTCTAATAGATATCATCTAGGATGGATTATCATTTAAGTATCTTTTGGAAGAAGCAAGGACCTAGAGTAGGCAGACCTTATGAGATCACCTAAGTTCTAATAAAGACTATGGTCTTAGCAACCTCCATCTTAAGATAATGAGATGGAAGAGATGTTCCTATAATTTATATCTTCCCTCAATGAAAGATTAGAAAGATTGGTGGTGATGGGAAAGCTTTACAATTTATGAGCCTTCAAAATATTGCAATTACACAGGTCGTGTGTGTAGTATATAAGGTGTCGATCTCTTAAGTAGTGGTGAACTAATTCAATTCTAAGTTATCTAAGGCCCTAAGAATTATAAAATGAAAATAAAAAGTTGACAGAAAAGTAAACAATTGAAGATAATTGGTAGAAATTTAATTTGTAAATTAACATGTAAATAAATTAAATTGAGTTATACAAATTCACAGTGAGAAACCACACAAGAAAAAGTTCCAAATTATGAGAAAGAGAATTTTTCCTATCATTAATGCTAACCTAGTCATTTATGTGTTAATGAGGTGTCGATTATAGACCATCGAAGGGAGGATTACTCTCTCTCAATTTATAATCACAAATCCTAATAATAGGTTAAAAACTGAGCATGCAATCTCTCAATTATGAATAACTCTAACCCTAATTGGTTCTTAAGCTTTTTAAAAAACAACCAGGTCTCACACGAGATCTCTCTTCATACAATAAATGATTTGATTAATTGCATGGTCTACTGGATCACTTAACTTTCATTAACCCAACCCAATCATTTTGTATTCGATTCACTCTCTCGATTTGTTACCGAAGTATGAAGTTACAACAGTTAATCAAAACACCCAATGATAAGCACAAAAATAGCTAAATTAATATTAAATCAAGTTAATATCCCTAAAGAAAATTAAAACATCATGATAAAATCCAAATCCATCAACATATTCATATCCATCTCAAACCCAACAGGCTTTTATCATGATCGTGGCATATTGGCTATGATTGTGGGCCTGGGTTAGGTTTCAGGCTTTCTCTAATTCTCCTTCATTCTTTGATATTTGATCTGAAACACTAACAAACATGTCAAGTCACCTCAAATACACAAAATCTAAGCTCAATGACATACTCTAACCTATAAAACAATCAAAACATAGATGTCTAACTAAACAACACAATCTTAACCTACATATGCACTAATTATTCAATTTAACAATTAAATACATACTAAACTACCCACCAAAACATTATGCAATCTACCATTATCAACATCCCCACACTTAAAATTTTGATTGTCCTCAAGCAAATACAAAACAAGAAAAACACACACACCAAACATAATTAACATCAAAACACACGCAATTCAATAATAGGACAATGGCATTAAACTTTATGAAACAAATTTAACTACAAACATGATCCTTTAAGTTGTTTTAACTTATTAACTTGTGTCTAAGTACTTCAAATTAAATATATATACAAATTAAGACCCTAATGTTAAGTTTATTTACCCCTATCACTTGCACACACACATTGATAATTATTATAGGCATAATTTTTATAACAACATGCAAACTCTCTCACACCCCTATAGAAGCATGCATCATGCCTTCATTTATAATAGGCATCATACATATAATCATGGTGGACTTTTCACAATCCTAAAAGACTAATCAATTTAATTTCCGAAGAAAACTTCCTCATTATGTATACATACATAGAATTCTAATCAATGCATTTATGCATCATCATTACTCATATAGCATAGTATGTTATTTTTATGGTAAGTTTGGACCATATTGATAAATTTTTCTTTATTAAACAATGTTAAGCAAACTTTTGAAAGTGAGGGTTGAAAAGAAGAAGGAACTAAACAATCAAGGAACTAAGCTTATTTCGGTTCCTAAAATAAATTGACTTCCTTATTTTATAAGGTTATTACAAAAGAAAGAGCAAATGGCGTGTAGTAGAGATAGAGCATTATTTTTAGAATTTAAATCTTTTATTTTGATGAATCTAACATTCTTGCCTCCAAGAAAGTCTTGAAGATGTTGTAGGTTATGGAGAATTTAACTCCTTAAATTAACCATCAAGACTTCTCAAACCAAGCAAGAATGGTGAGAAGGATGAGATGCCACCAATGTATTAATAACTCAAAAAGAATCTTCATTCAAATCTCTCATAAGTAATGGTCAACATAAGGTAATTATTAACTTCTAATTTAAAAATATGTGATTACTTGCATTTATGTGTCTTGTTAAGTATAAATCCTTGGTGATGATTATTTGAGTTTGAATTATGAATAAGGTCCTTTTAAAGTGTGAACCTTAGTACTTAGAATTAGAGACTATATGCAAAATAAAGTGACTAAGTTAGAATTTACATCAATAGGGTTATTATTTCTCTAAACTTTTGAATAAGAATAAATATTGCTCAATTAGAGGAAAATTAGTTTTAGATAAGGCCCTTTATATGATCAATTTTTTATTTATTGATATTTACTTGGTTGATATACGTTTTAATATTAATTTATTAAAGTTTTGATGCTTTAATTTAAGTTCTAAAGATGGATTCTTAAGTTATCTAGTTAATTGGTCCACCAATATCTTAGTGTGGTCAACTAAAATATTTAAAATTCACTCCTTTTTATTGCTAATGAATTTGTCAATCTTTTAGTTGCTTATCTAGTCGCCAAAATAGTCCCATTAGTCAACCAATATCTCTTTCAGGAAAGATAATTAAATTAACTTATGATATATTTGGTTGATATATAAAGGTCAACTACAACCAAAAATGGTCGACTAGTACACATGACATAATCCCCACTCCTTTGTGTTGCTTCTTTTTCTCTTTTTCTTGTTTAAAGCTCCTTAAAATCCTAGATAAATCACTTGTATCTTTGAAAAACACCACACCCCAATGTAAATAGACACCTCCTTTAATTTTGTCATCTTTTTATTTAAGATATTTATAATTCGCATTCTCTTTAGATAAACCCCTAACTTTAAGATTACTTGATAATGTTCATGTCTTTTCCACAAATTACATGATTTTTTAAATGTGATTGCATCATATTTGTCATTCTACAATTTTAAATTTGACTACCTTATTCCATCATTGTTTTTGAAATTTACAACTTAATAAATTATACATTCTTGTTGGATATTGTAATTATGTTTTATTTGTTACAATTCCAATCACTAATTTTGTGAAAACTTGCCTTTGGTGTTTTAATTAAAATTTTCAACTTAGGCTTCATACTGAAATTAGGAAAAAATTTTAAATTAGACACAATTAGGAATGTCTCTATGAAAATTGACCTATTTTGGCTCTTAAAATATTCAATATCACTATCTAGTATGGTAATCTTGGTCAAATTCATCTTTTTAATTAAGTTAGCTTAAAGCATGACACTTTACATTGTGCATTTTTTATTTGTTTTTTATGGTTCCAAAAAGAAGGAGAAAGTTTCATGATGTTAGATTTAGAGGGAGTGATAATATTAAGAGGGAGTGATAAAATTTAAGGGGAGTTATTGTTTGTCTTTTTGTATTCTTTCACATTATATTATATGCTTGATTAAATTTATGTTATTTTTATGTATGGATATTTCTTTTATTTTGAATATCTCTTTTGCACTTGATATTGAATTATGTTCCTTATATTGAATAATGTTTTATAAATGAATTAAGGGGGAGCTAATCACTGTCTTAAATTATGTTTTGTGTATTATTTTCTAATATCATAAATGTTTTGCAATCATCAAAAAAGAAGAGATTGTTGAACCAAGGGAGGTCCTAATTGATGTTTTGATAATTAAAAATAATAATTACTACTAATGTGTTTATTATTTGGATGAAAAATAATATTATAACTAAATGAAGCCATAAACTCAAGAAGATAGGTTATAAAGTTGATTAAAAAGTTAAAGTTCGCAACAAATGAAATCAAAATCAAAATAAGAACAAAAGAACATCAAGGATCATCAAGGTTATTTCATATTTTGTATTATTATTTATAAGCTTAGTTTATTAATTTGATAGTCCAAATGGCTCACCATGCATAATCATTCATCTTGCTTGGGTCTTTACATTTATCAAAAGGCATTGAAGCTTTTGATTTTAATATAAAAACATCTTGATCTTTCAAATAATATTTGGAGAATATTTTTTGAAAATTTTTAATCATATTTACATTAAAAATTTTGATTTTGGGTTTTTAAAGTTATTACAAACATTTGTTTTTGGTGATTGGTCAATCTATATGGATTAGTGATCGACTAATATAAGTTAAATTTATTATAATTGATGTACCATAAGCTTGTAGCAATATTGGTTGATGTATTTACCAAGCAATGTGCCATACCAGTCGACTAGTATTCCAATGACTAATAAATCTGGTATTGTAAATGCATACTGGTCAGCCAGTATATTGTATATAGTTGTTGTGACGGCTAATTCTTGGCTCTAACTACTATTTTGGGTCCCAAAATACTATAAATAAGTGTTTTCTCATTGGTTTTGGCATCAAGAAGGTTTTGAGTGTTGTATGGACACATTACAAAGAGTTTTCAATCATTTAAGTATCATTTTGTCATATTTATGTGAGTGAGCTATTTTGGATTTATCAAGTAAATAAGTGAGATATTTTGAGTTGTAGTACTTTAGTGGGTTATTGAATATTGTACTTTGGGGTAATCTAAGTAGTATTAATGTTTATCTTCACCTTAGAAGAAGATTGTAAGAAGAGTTCCTCTTTAACGAGAAAGATTATATAAAGATTATTCTTTACCTTGAAAGAAGAATTACAATGGAATTTCAAGAAGAGTTTTAGGACTAAGCGTAAGCAAGCGTTGTTTTCCAAACTACTATAAATCGATGTGAACTCTTTCTTCCATATCCTCTTTAATTTATTACTTAATTGTTTGATTAAATTATGTTATGCAATTTTCTTATCCTTGTTTATATTGATTATTATTAATACGTATATTAGTTAGAAAATTTGTTGAATTTTATAAATACCCAATTTAGCATCTCTCTTGGCGTGTGTCTTTAAAAGAGCAATTTTCTATATGCTAAATTTAGGTCAAGACTATTTGGATTAGATGCTTGCAATTTTAGTTTACAAAGTAATTAAATGAAGTTGAAAGTTACAAAGTCTTAAAGTAGAAAGTTACAAAGTTTTGGGATCATGGTGTTGGGACAGAATGTGTGCAAGCAGCAGTGGCAAAGGTTTACTCTTTCTTATCCTTGGCATCTTAAAGCAATGGAGATCCTTTCTTTTCAGCAGAATAGGTGAGTTCAGTGAAGAAGCTTAAACCTATGAAGTTTTATAATGATATATCTAAGTTTTGGATAATGTATTGCTCTACTAGTTAGTCTGTATATGTGTGAGTATCGTGCAAAGGTTGTACCCTTGTAGGCCTCTCCAAGTAATATTGGATGGAAGATATAAATAGGTTGTATGTTGTTATCTACTTCTTGTATAGATAAAATTCTCGTGTCATACTTTTCTTCTTTTTGGAAGCAGTTTCTGTTGTAGAGTTTTCTTAGGAATGCTTAGGTTAGGTTATGTCTTTTTGGTTTTGGAATGAGATTTGCACCTTATGAATCATAATTGATTCATACCTTTTAGTATTCTCCAGTATTAAGATCAAGAAAATATGCAATTTCCCCAGCAATGGGCATCCAAACGTAATCGTAACATATAGATTGATTTTAACATTATCAATGTGGGATGTCAGGCTAATGATTTCCTTTTCTTTTTTGATTTCGGCTGACCATCTATCTAAGTTTTTTTCACCAATTTTCTTGGCATATTCACATTTATTTTGTTTATAGCCAGCCTACCATTATGTGATGGCAGAATCAGAACAGGAAAGCAACTGAAATGTTATCCTAATCTCTTGTAGGAGGTCTTCTTGTTCGCTGGTTGGCATTGGAGGTCAAGTTACATTTTTCTGAAGATAGATTTGTCTTAAGTTCTTAATATCACCACAGCAAAAAGGGTTTCATTTGGAACTGATATTATTCATGGCACATTTTCTCGCTGTAAAGTTCATCTTAAGGAGGAGTATAATTTGTTGATGACGGTAGAGATCATCAGTACCGTTGGTTGGGCATGATTTAATGCTTCTCGTACCAATCAAACGATCCAAAAGAAGCTGTCTATAGGCTTTTTGTCACATCCTGATTGATGGAACTGACTGCTTGAGCTTGATGCACAAATTGAAAATCAGTAGGAGTCGATTCATTCTATCAATAAACATAAACTAGCAGCCACTAATGAGTTAGCAAGTAATAAATTGATAAGCATAAAGAAAATATATTGAGCGTATGGTATGTAATTAAAAAGTCACAGACAGCCTCAAAACAAGCAAATCGTTGTCTTCTCTATAGATGAAAACGGGAGCCATTGATAATAAAGCAGGCGACACGGAAGCCAGAAAACAAAGAAGAGAAGCCCAGAAACAGAAAGCCGCCAAAACCCAACGCAATCGCGATGTCTGTTTGCACGCAAAATGCATTGTTAACCGTGCACTTGTCGCCGTCCTTGAACGTCCTTGCCAGTGCCGTCCCTGCTGAGGCTGCCGACAGTAACAAGTACGCAAATACCTACATACAACACCAAAACTCGATATCATTGTAGCTAAACTAGAGAGACATATCAATTAGGGTTTTGACCTGGTCGTGTCCGAAATCGAACCAGACTTGGACTATTTCTGGTAACATAGTGGCATTTCTAGAAATTTCCCAAACCGAGGCCGCCATTTCGACGATAGAGTAGATAGCCACCATTGCATTTGCTGCTAAAACATACCTGCAAATTTGAGAGAGGCACATATTCATTTCCAGAACTCCTAGTAAATTGAAAGTACAAAAGCGCTTGGAGTTGGATACCTGAAGGCGTCGAAGTCGTACCAACGAGGAGAAGCAGAACCCCTATTGTTGGTGAGCATGAAAATAGCTGAAGCAAGTGAGAAGCAAAATGCTGCAACTCGGAAGATGAGAATCAACGAGTTGAATCGCTTCAGCTTCTGCTCGGACACGGTAGAGCGGAAGTGGGGAGTTGGGATCCGGGGATGTGGCGACGGAGTCTCGCCGTTACGGAGGGACTGTGGTGAACGCATGTTTATGGGTGAGGATTAACAGAGAGAAGTCATGAGAAAAAGATTGGCTTTGGGGGTTGTGATTGTGAATGAATTGAGGTGAGTGTTGGAGTCGTCACGGGACATGGAGCGACAGTTTCATGACAACAAATGGGAAAGTGAGGCGAAAAAAAAGAATGTATGTGAAAAACTAAAAGTGAGTGAGTCCAATTAAACGAATCAATGATATATAGTGAAAAGTATTATTGGTTCTAGACAGACAGTGATGAAAAAGCAAAAGGAAAGGAGACTGGAGTGGAGATTAAAGAGAGCTTTTTGGTGTTGAATATGAATAGGAATATGAATATTAGAGAGAGAGAATAAAAGGGAGCAAAAGAATAGGGTGTACAGTTCTGTGTTCAATTGGTTCAAAGCTTTTTGGGTTCCCTGTCTGTCAGTACTGAATACTGATGGCTTCCCACGCGCTTTCTTAACGGCCTTGCTTTTCTAGTATTATTGTAATTACAATTCATAAACAGACGTTTTGTTACTAAACCAATTTAGTTATAATTGACTCATTTTTATATACGAAATTATGAGTAATACACATATTAAAGGATTAGTTGAAAGACACGTAAAATGGAACTGAGTGGTGGGCACATCATTGACGTTGCAGAATTGCCATTCAGATCTATTCTTGCTTTTAATAGGAGAGGGGATAATTGCCATTGAGAAGTCACTGTCACCATTAAAGTCTGGGTGTGATTAGGGGATAACAACGAGGAGTATCAATTAGAGATTAATTGAAATCCATTTGCAATTTATTTCATTCCTTCCCATGGAACATTACCTGCCTCTTCACAGGCACATGCCTCAAAAGCCTAAACCATGACCTTTTAAATTAACATTGGGCAGGTTTTAGGGAAACAAAAACTAAAACGACCACATAGAACTCCTTCAAAATGGGAAGTGTGTTGCATAAATAATAAGGTCAAACCTAACGAGAGGAGAAAATATTGCTGAAACTGAAGGGTTCATACAAGTTCAAGAACAGACAAAACCTAATGTGTGCTTGGCCAACATGCAGAGAGCGTCTCCAAATAGAACCTTTCCCTGAATGCTATCCATATCTTGAAGTGCTATCTATAGGTACCAACGCGGCAAAACCTATGAGGGGTCAAAGCCCATCGATGGATTTATAGAGGGACACTTGCACCTTTAGCTAAAATTCACAATAATATGATATCACAATAGCAAAGCTTGCCTATTTTTTAGAAAGAAAATATATACACCTACCGCTGCGTCAACATTTGCCGGAGACTCATCATTAGGACTGGAGAGCATTGATATGATGCTCAATACAATGCTTTCGACCTGCAAAGAACAATGACATCATAATAAACTGTGGTCAATAACAGAAAAGCCGATGAGACAAGTTAAATGTGGTACGTTTGGACGACAACAAGGTTTTGGCACTGGATTACAACATAGATAAAAATGTGAAAAGTGGTTCAGAAAAGTAAAAGGAACCACAATTTCAGTACTTAAATAGTACTGAAAGAATACGTTTTGGAACCAACAAGCAAGCCAAGATCATGAATCATAAAGGTCATTAATGATAATAGAATAGAAGTTTATTACTTCTTTCACAAAAATATAAGAAAGCAGAGCTATTATGTCTTCTGCTTGTCATCATTCTGCTTGGCTTTTCTTTGATGCTTCCCCTGAATAGAATTGCTACTCATGACCTTTTATTCAGTCTTTGATCGGGTCAGTGTGTAGTTCATAATGCAGAAACAAAAACACCGCAATCTTGCAACAAAGCAAATAATCCTTCACCACCAGCTATAAGTTGACAATTCTAAAGGAAATTTTAGAGCAACATTATCAAAATTATAAAACAATCAGAAGACACTAGGATTGCTTGAGTTCCAATCCCCACAATATGCATTTTCGGACAAACATCCATCTTTAGGCAAATAGATTTAAGAGTGGCAGACAGAGCTTTTGTGAAGGTAAATTCACTGCCTCCAGCTAGAAAATGAATAAAATTTAGGTTAGTAAGCTTTAATACTTTAAGGCACGTCAGCAATGTTAAAAAAAGAAGCTACCATTAGAGGAAAGGACAAGCCATACTATTCGGTTGTTGTGGAAAAATGAATTTTCTCTTCCTAAACTAAATATTAAAGCTTTCTAACCTAAATTTTTTCTTCTAAACTACTGTTGTGTCAAGCCAAAGGAAAAAGCACCTCAATCTGGGCTAGTATTGAGCCCCTCAGAGCTGAGTGCAATTGTCTTGCAGTCATCTCAAGTTTCTGACTTTACAGTTGTTCACACCAAGATGCACTGCCAATCAGAACGGCCATCAGATGGTCATGCCACAAAGTGCACAGAAAACATGAATCAATGCAAAGAGTTACCATAAGCCCGTCTTTTAAGGCAGGGACCAACCAACGGTTAAGAACGGTGTAATGGTAAAGGTGTGCAGTTTTTCACAAAGTATGGAACATATCTCACAAAGTATGGAACAAAAGGGCAGATATATATAATGGATCTATGGGGTTTGACAATCAACACACTAGGAAAGGCAAAGGAACTTCATATAATGGCATTCATACCGTGTGTACTGGACTCCAGCGCTCTGTTGCAAGCTCATAACCATTGGGGTCATCACCTGGTGGATGGAGAATTGATATGCAAACTTTTCCATCTTGATAAACTGTTATTGAAGATGACAAGATGTTAGAAAGTTTAGATTTCATTTACAATCATACATGCTGCCAAGCACTACGCACGTGTCAATTGATATAGGCAATTACTCACCATTTGGAAGTCACACCTCCGTCATGAACCTCACAGCTGGGGGGCTGACAGGATAGTTTTCCGGAAAGATCATAATGGCATTAAAGAAACCTCCTTCACTGTAATAAAAAGAAGAATTAACGGTCAAGAAACAGAATATGAAATCAATTTGTGAAATTAACCTACATTTGGATTAATATCAACTCGGAGACCAACCCGTTCTTCATCCAATATCTAAATAATTAAAGACTCTCAAACCCCTTAACAAGATGAAGTACCGCATAGACATAGCATTAAAGAAAAAAGGCCAAAGCATAAAAGACAAACTGACTTCAAAAAACTCAGAAGAAACAAAACCTAGCACGAAACAAGCAACTATATCGCCCTGAAGGGCATCAATATATTCTGAAATTGCACATAAATTCTAACATTTTTAGGCATATATAATGTACTACTTGGAATACTTACTCTAAGGTATCAGGGGGTCCCATGATTGTAACACTTCACTCAAAATCATTAGTCTCGTTAACCAATCCAGTAGAGAACCCATCAACTGGTTCTTGCAGAGATCTGAAACGAAAACACTAATCAGATCACGATTGATTAAGAAATCAAGGCAGATGTCAAGGAGGCAGGGTTAGTGGGTAACCGACCCTTGAGCTGCTTTTGGAGGAGGAGACTACCTTGAGTCACGGCCATCGATGACTTTGTTATTTAAAGAACAATAGAGGAGAGTTGGAATAATAAAAGATTTTTTAAATAGAAAGTCTTCTTTTTTTCAAGCAAAGTTTTGAAACTCCGACAGGATGTCAAATTGAAGCTCCGACCGGACGTCAAATTGAAGCTCTTACTAATTATCGGTTCGATCAATTAGAATACCGATCGAACCGGTGTGACGTCATAATTATATAATAATTATATTTAATTATATATAATATTAGTAATATTAAAAAATAATAGAAAAATATATCAAATAATATAAATAAATATAAATAACCGATTGAGTCCTTTAGGTTCTGTACTTCTGTTAAATTTTTAGAGAAAAGATGGGTTTTATTTTTGAAAAAAATCAAAAAATGCATCAGCGTTTTAGAAAAGAAAAAAACAAAAAAAATTATTAAACCAATGGCCAATCAGTTCGACCAGTCCCGGTTTAATCGGTCAATTGACCGATTCTCACCGGTTCATACTGGTTCAATTGGGGACTAATTTTTAGAGATCACTCGGACCGGATAGCCTATCAATCATCGATTAAATCGTTCGAACTTGCCGGTCCGATCTGAGTTTCAAAATCATGTCCTCAACTAAACCTTAGTTTTTCAATCTTCTTACTTATTAAACCTTTGTTTTGCAATCTTCTTACTTATAGCATTGGATGGACTTTAGGTTAATAAGCTTTTTTTTTTACTACAAAAGTTATTTAAAAAAAAAATGAGTGTTTTGCTCTCAAAAAAAAAAAAGAAGAGTGTTTGGTTGTAAAATTAAAAAAAATATTTCTTTAATAGATATGATTTTTTTAGTAGTCAAAATACAACTTTTTAAGAAGCTCAAATTTGGAACGTCTCAAAAAAAATATTTTTTAGGTAGATTTTTCAGATTAATTAATAAGTCTTTTTTTGTCTCTTTTATCCTTATACTTTACACATAATTTTCACAATATTTACAAACTCATCTTCACATTTATTTTGAAAATTATATAATATTATTTAACATTTTTATATATTTTAATATTAATTTTATATTAATTTTACTTATGTTATAATCCATATAAAAGATTTGGTTAGATATATTTTTATTTATATTTCATATAGTTTAAAATTATATAATAAATAATATATTGTACTTTGTATATTGTTTAATATACTTTAATTAATATTTATATATATATAAATAATTTTTATTATAAAATAAAATATATTTAAAACTAAAAGTACTTTTTATTTTTCTGTTGTCAAACAGTTTACTGTATAAAACTCTTTTTTTAATTAACAGTCAAATAATTAACTGATTTCTTAAAAAAATTATACTAACAAAAGGTCTATTAATATAAGCTCAATGTCTTCCTCCAAAACAAATTGTATTTTAAGCCGAAACTATGATGATTTTGGATTTATTACTTATTAGTTATAGTAATAGAAGAATGGAATTAGGAAAATGTGCAAATAAGCAATCGTTAACAACGCACCAAAAGCAATTGCTACATAAATACAGTCTTAGGTTTCTTCTATTGGCGTAATTGCCCATTGGTGTGCAGTGAATTTTAAAAGATTTGGAGTAGAGTGGGCCATAAGCAATCGACAGTCCACATTCAAAACATATGCTTAAGAAAACAACTGTGAAGTTCGGGGCATTCCGAGAATTGAACTCGGGACCTCTCGCACCCTAAGCGAGAATCATACCACTAGACCAAATGCCCATTTGTAATTACATAAATACCCAAACTTAACTTCTCAGACTACAATCAATTCCCCAAAACTATACGCCGGTCAATCAAGCAAACGACATTCCAGAGTGTAACCCTCAGGTCTAATCAGAATTTTTTTTTGCTATATAAATATATTGTAAGCATAGACAGTGAGACCCAACATCTCTACATAGACATCTTACAGAATAAAATAATTACTTTTACCTTTAATGAACTAAGAAATATCTTTTCCGAATTAAGAATGCCATAAAAAATTTAAATATTTTAAATTATGAATGAATTAAAAAATAGTTACTTATGGAATTAATAATTCTTTTAATTATTTGTAGTTTCACATTTACCAACTCTGTAAGTCATTCAAAATTTACCATATTCATTTATAGTTAAATGGGTATCAATTTAAAAGATGGTATGTCTTTAATTAGAAATAAAGTAAATATTATTTTAAATTTTTGCCCCAATTTTTAATGTTAGTTAGAATTATTAAAAATATTAATCAAATACTTGAATTACGATCTAGGTTAAATATAATTAGAAAGAAAGTTTTGTTAACTATGTTATCAAGTGTGTTACAATATATGATTTGTAAAATAAGGTAAATATATTAAATAATTGACATAAAAATAGCATTAAAATTTTAAATATGAAATAAATGTTTATATACATATTTTCTTTTCCTCCCTAACATAAATAAACAAAAAAAATTCTCAAAACAACAAATAGCTTACCTAGTTAAACAATCAGTCCCTAACTTTTCTTTTTTTTTATCCAATTCATTAAGCCATCTTACTTGGTCGGGTTGGCCACGCTGGGCCCGGACCCAGTCCAAAGGATCCATGAGCCGATCGGTCCATTCTTCAAAGGTCAGTCTCCCACCTAATAACTATATCAAGTCCAAGCCCGATCCACGCTCTCTT
>JANVCQ010000232.1:17665031-17679971 GCA_025531925.1 Erythroxylum plowmanianum | reverse complement strand
TATATATTTTAAATTTAATTATATATAATTTTATTTTAAAATTTAAATAAAATTAAATTATTCATAATTTTATTGATAATAAATATAAAATTTTTAAATATATAAATATAATGTTGAATTAAATTATTCATACTTTTATTAAAAATAAATAATTGAATAATATATATTTAAGTTATAGTAAATTAGATTATGAAAAAAAACAAAAACAGGAAACAAAAACTACTTTTTATGGTTTTCATAATTTTTGAAAACTGAGAGAAACTAAAACCAAAAACAAAAATTAAAAACTCAAATAAACAAAATTTTTTTACTGAATTTAAAAACAAAAACAGAAAACTAAAAATAAAAATATAAACAAACGCCCCTAAAAATCTTAGGTTAAACAATTATTAATTATATATACCTTACTATTAATTGAAATAATCTTATAAAATGAAGATGTTACATAAACAAGACGTTATGGTAAATTTTGTATTTTAGTAATTGAAAAAACTAAAATATGCCTTCAAGTGTTTATATTCTTACCAAATAAGATAATCTTTTATTAAAAAAATGGCAAATAATGAACAGATTATTCAACCACTCATCCATTAAAATCTTTAATTAAAAGAATACTTGATTTTTTCAGTGTCCCTCTTTTTTTTTTTATTTGGAATACAAGGGAAAGAAAACAACCAACAAAAACTAAAGCCTAACTAATGCAGAATTCTGCGGTACAGAACCCCATGAATATTACGGGACATAGGGGGCATGACAATCATTGGTGCCTCCTGAAGGGGATGGACTCCGAGGCTAGAGTAAGCGGCAAGTGCAGCAGGGCTGTCCGCGCATTGGTTCTCTTCCCAGTGCACATGTTGAACCGTCACCTCCCAAGCTCGTCGCAGGATCTCCCGGATACCTGCCACCAAAAAAGAATACTCAATTGACGATAGGATGGCTACAAAGAGGATATTGATCACCTCCAAGGAATCCACTTCAAGAATAACTCATCGGAATCTAATATTCCAGGCCAAGAGGAGGCCTGAGTGAACTCCCTAAAGTTTCGCAGCAAGGGGGGAGCTCTGTCCAATGTCATGCAAGAAACCCCCGCACCACTGGCCTTGCCAGTCTCGGATCAAACCCCCAACAGAGGCAACGTGCGTCCCACTCTTGACGGCTCCATCGGTATTGAGCTTAACCCAGTCGTTTATTGGTTTGACCCAACCCACAGGATGGCCCACTACTAGCTCGTGGTCCCCAAACACGCTTCGCTCAATAAGGTTAGCCCGGACAATCCAGGTAGCATATTGCATAACTGTACGATGACCTGCCTCTGGCCAGCTGAAATCCTCCTCAAAGATACTTTGATTGCGCCATTTCCAGATAAACCAACAAGCTATCCCGTAAACGGTAGTCCATTACACTTGATGAACTTGGTCCTGCTTAGTCAGATTACTAGGCACCCACTGATCCAAATCTTGAAGAAAGAAGTCAGGGTCCACGAGGGCGGGTTGGAATTTACACCAGAAGGCTTGGACTTGTCGACAATCGTGAAAGGCATGCAACGTAGATTCTTCATGGCCACAGGAAGGGCATCTGTTGTCGAGCGTGAGGTGACGGACGACCCGTTGTTGGTTAGTCAAAAGTTTTTGCTTGAACAATAACCAAAGAAAAACTCGAATCCGTTGGGGACCAGTCTATTTCCAGATAGCAGACTATGATCTCCTGGATGGAACAGTGGGAGAGCCTTCGATTAAGTCGTATGCAAAAGCTGTAGTGAACTTGTCGTTCTGGGTAGGACCCGAAGTGGGAGAATCCATTGTGATGCTAGATGTATCTAATTGGATGGCCGCTATATCCACGCAACACAGAAGGAGAGAGATACTGTTGAAACTGCGACCATTGCCAAGAGCCTCCCCCAGTCATGAAATCGGCCACTGTGGCATACAGGATCGTCTCCGGAATAGAGGAGGTGACCTTAGAAATAAGTGGTCCCCTGTCTGGCACCCATGGGTCCAACCAGAATAGGATGTGTCGCCCATTGCCCAACTTCCACCGGAGGCCTTGACAGACAAATGGCCAGATAGCAAATAATCCGCTCCACGTAGTGGAAGCCCGAGCTTGCTGAAGAGTAAGGGGGATGTGAGCCTCGTCTAGGCGATACTTTGCTTGGAGGACTTTGACCCATAAGGAAGTGGGATTAGTAATCAACTCCCAACCAAGTTTGGTCAAAAGAGCATCATTAGACGTTCGAAGACGTTTTAAACCTAACCTCCCTTCTTGTTTAGGTTTACAAACGTCCTTCCACTTGACTAGATGCATTGGACGGTGATCTCCGGTACCGCCCCATATGAATGCGCGCATGAGACGCTCCAACTCATCATAGAGATGTCACGGGAGTCAGACCATCTGTATAGTAAAAATAAGGAGCGCTGAGATGACAGATTGTGCGAGGGTGACTCGCCCGACTAACGACAAAGATTGGACTTTCCATCCAGAAAGTTTCCTGTGTGTTGCATCCACTATATACTGGTAAGTGCGCTTCGTGGTACGCTCATGAATAAGCGAAACTCCTAAGTACTTCCCCAGGATATTTGTACGGGTGATGTTTAAAAAGTGACTGAGGCGATGAGCGTTTGCAGAAGAAACATTGTTGGCAAAGAAAATCTTGGTTTTGGCAATGTTGACCTTTTGACCTGAGGCAGAACAAAATACTGCCAGAGTATTAGCGATGAGCTGAACTTGGGCATCTGTAGCTTCAGCAAAAAGGACTAAATCGTCAATGAAGAACAGATGTGAGATGGGAGGCCCTGTAGGGCCCATCTTGATCGGTTTCCAAGTGCCTCGTCCCACCTCTGTCGAAATGAATTGACCTAATCGTTCCATGCACAGAACAAAAAGGTACGATGAGAGAGGATCGCCCTGGCTAATCCCTCTCGAGGGCTGGAAAGGGGGAGATTTAGAACCTTGCTAATCAACTTGCATAGTGACCGTCGTTACACACTTCGTAATAAGTCTGATAAGAAGAGCTGGAAGACCGATGTTCGACAGAGTACTATGAATAAACTCCTAACGAAGGCAGTCATAAGCTTTCTCTAAGTCAACCTTGATTGCTAAAAAACCATTCTTTCCCTATTTCTTACGCATCGTGTGGATGACCTCCTGAGCGATGATGATATTGTCTGTAATGTGTCGCCCAGGAATGAAACTACATTGGGTATCAGCCACAAGGTGCGCCATCTAGGGTTTAAGACAGTTCACAAGAATTTTGGAGATTATCTTGTAGAGAACTGTGCACAGGCTAATAGGTCAGAAATGAACCATACTAGTCGGGGAAGGGATTTTAGGAAGTAACACCAACACAGTGTGATTGAGGTCTGCTTCCCATCGATCAGAATTGAAGACCTCCTAGATGTAGTCCACTATTGTGGGCCCAACGGTCCCCCATTGTTTTTGAAAAAAGAGGGCATTAAAGCCATCAAACCCTAGAGCCTTATGAGGATTTATGGAGAAGACAACATTTTTGATTTCAAGCTCATGAAGGGGAAGACTAAGGTCTCGAAAACCCTCTTCAGGGAGCAGCAAAAATTGGCCTATGAGAGGGTACATGGGAAGGCTTCCGACGTCTGTCGAGTAGAGAGTGGAATAAAAAGTCTGGGCTAGGATCCTCAGTTGGACAGGGTCGGAGATAGGAGTGCCATCTGAGTCAAGAAGATGCTCAATCTTCAGTTTTCGGCGTTTCGCAAGGGTCACTGTTTGGTAGTACTTTGTGTTACAATCGCCTTTCAAGATCCAGTCACAACAAGCTCGCTGATGCCAGAAGAGCTCTTCCTCACACATAACTTGAGTCAGATCTGCACTCAGCTTATCTTCCAAAGCGAGCATAGTATCCAAATTTTTCGGGGTAATGGTTCTTTGGATGCCTTCTAGCCTGGCAAGCAGACGATGCTTTCGATGGAAGATATTTCCAAACTCGGACTGATTCCAGTGAGAAAGATGGGAAGAGAACTTGGCTAAGGCTTGGCTCATCGTTCCTTCTGCAGGTAACCAGTATCGTTCCACCAGATCCGGAAACCCCGAATGAGTGAGCCAAGCATTTTGGAATCAAAAATCCGGAGGACCTTTAGATTTGGGAGGAGGACCTGTCAAATGAATAAGCAGAGGACGGTGATAAGACCCCAGGAAAGGGAGGTGTTGGTTAACCATCTGGGGAAATTCCTGAATCCAGGCTGAAGAACCAAAAACTCTGTCTAAATGAGCTTGGATCCTTCCCCGACGCCACGTGAACTTAGAACCGACATACCCCAATTCGTGAAGTCCACACTCCTGGACCCAATCTTGGAAAGGCTGACTGATCACCCTCGCAGACCGGGATCTGCCATGTTTGTCCGAGTGGGCCAATTTAGCGTTAAAATCTCCCCTGACCAGCCAAGGGTGATGGGTATGACGTCCTATCCAACTAAGTAACGGCCAAAGAAAAGATTGAGTTGCTACCTGCGGGCTCGCATAAACTGCTGTGAAATCAAAACTTCCGAAGTCGGTCTTAATGGTGATATGAATGAATTAGCAATGGGCGAGCACCACAGAAATGTCCAGTCCATCCTTCCATAAAAGCCAGATCCTGCCCGAGAGGCCGACTGCCTCAACTCGAACCGAGTAATCGAAACCGATAGACCGAACAACCACATTGGCCCTATGGCCACTGATGCGAGTCTCTAGTAAAACGAGAAGACTAGGCTTATAAGTATGCAAGTAATTTCTAAGGATAGCAAGGAACCGGGTCCCTCCGGCCCCTTGACAATTCCAAATAAGCATAGACATAAAAATGAATAGATAAAACTAAACTACATCTAAGGTCGGGACCGTACCTCTAGCTACATCCTCCGTAAGTGTACTGGCCGAGTCCGTCTGAATCACGTCCTCGTCCGGACAACTCTCCACTTGGTCCTCCCATGGGCTGGGTCCACTGATCGGACCTTGGACAGAGGAGTCAGTATGGGGGTCGCCTGTATTCTCCCGTTGTAGACCCACCTGCTGCGTTTCGACTCCTTCCGTTTGATTGGGACTACCATTTGCCCCCGGATCTTGCTCCTTAAGAATTTGCCCATCACAGAGCAATTCGTTATGGGAAGAGAGGTCAATGGCTATATGGTTGTCCTGGGGAGAGGGTTGGATTTGGATTTGTGGGCTTAGGGAACGGACCTGCAGCCCAGGAGCCAGCTGGGAATTGGATCGGGAACTCTCTCCTCGTGACTTTTGGGCCATGGGAATTTGTAGGGTTTTAGAGGGCTTTTTAGCATGGGATTTGGGCCCAGTGGCAATGAAAATGAGGCCCGTAGGAACAGCCTTGTTTTTACCTTTGTCTGCATTTGTATTAAGAGATGGGCGAGGATTAAACGGTGAACTACATGGGCCCCCAGCGCTGTCATCCTCATAGCCATCTCTTCCCTAGTCTATCAACACAAAAAACCTCGAGCCCCCCATGCGCGTCACGTCCTTGTCTTGTCCAGTCGATGGTGTCTGTTGCGAAGGTTTCCTTGGGTCGCGGTTGGGCACCTGCGTCCAGGTCCCATAGCCAGGACCGTTGCCCGCTGCGTCCTGCCCCCTAGCAATTGCAGCTCTGGACCAGTTCTCCATCGCGGCATTGTTCATCGTCTCCACTGGATTCGGGCTAACAGCTGGAGTGGGAAAGGCGGAAGTGGAGGGAGGGCGTTGCGGACACACTTTTTGAGCATGCCCTATGCTTCCACACTTGAAACACAACTGAGGCAGGCCCTCATATGCGATGTGGAGTACTTCACCATCCAATTCGACACTATGGCACAATGGTTCCTTCAAGTCGACGTCCACCGCCAATCTAGCAAATTTGCCGCGGTTCTGGTGGAGGGTTGCTTCGTCAATGCGAGCTGTTGTTCCAACGAGGTTTCCAAGAGCGGTGATGATCTGTGGGTGGTACCGTGCGAAGGGGAGGTCCGGGATTCTGATCCAGACCATCGCCCTAGTCACCGTCCCTTGCGAAGACTTGAAGGACGGAAGCCACCTCTGCACCGAGAGGACCTGACCAAAAATGACCCACGACCTTTGCGTGAAAGTTTTGAGGTAATCTTCTTCCTCTTTGAATCTGACGAGGAAGAACTCTTGTTCAAGGTCCACTATCTTCATCAGACCCCTAAGATGCCACAGGGACACCAGCCGGGAGCAGAGCAGACGATTGCCAATCCTACGTCCAAGCAACTTGACTATAATCGAGTTCGTCCATTGGAGGTCCAGCTTGTTACGTAAGTTACTTGAGAGAATGATGCCTCCTCCAAGCGCTCCAGAAGGTCGTATATCACCGTCTTCAATGTCGATGATTGCATCGGCGGGCCAGACGCTGGTTGCAAAGGCAGCAGTTGGCCCCAGTAAGGCGACATTATATGACTGCGGTGGAAGAGGGGCGAGCTCGTCATCTCTCTTGCGGGTGCGAACTCTCTTAGGGTGGTGACTCTCCGGATCCAGAGCTTCCATGGTGGCCCAACGTGACCTACCAAGACGTTAATCGGAGGAGAAAGAACAAAGCCATTTGTATATAATCATACTCAATTATGCAATTTATTGTGTTCCAAAATAATTATTTATAAGTATGCCCCTGTGATTACAATTCAAATAAATATACCTTACACACTTTATGTGCTCTATATGTGGAGCCATTACTTTCGAAACCTCCATTAGACTAAGATGATGGTCATTGATGAAACTCCACTCATTGCTATCAATTATACTTATATTCCCTATAAAGATACTCAAAAACCAATTTTAAAAATTATAATTCTCATTGGGACCTAATGATATGAATGGATTTTTCTATATTTTTATACGTGATTTCATTTGAATTCATTCTTATTTTTGTGTTTAGCTACTCATTTTGTATTGATTTTACATGTAGATGTAATGATGGAATATAAATACAAGATTAAAGCATGAAGTTTTGAAGCCATTAAGAGCTAGGAAGGCTTTCTATAATTCAACCAACAAAGTGAAAAAAATTACTTAGAGAAGCATCAAAGGGGTATCCAAAACGACAGCAAAATATGTTTAATGGAGAAAAAACCTATCCAAAACGGCAACCCTTAGAGCCTTCCTTGCACACCAAACGATAGTGTAGAGAATATATGTGAGGTTTTAAAAAGAGTGAATAGTACTATGGGCCAAGAAATAAATGGGTTTATTCGTCACATCACCAGTGGGCTATGGCATGAAACAAAATGCACACAGTAGTGTGGGACAGGGCAGAAACATGTACAAAAATGCAATATAGGGGGATAAGGCAGAAGGTGAAAAATGCATCGTAGTAGTCTAGTCCACGCTAAAGAACAGTCCACGCCAAGGAGCAACATAGCAGTTGGGAAGGAAAAGAAACATAGACGTTTTGAAGAGCTGTGGGTTTAAAAGGCGGGTACTGTAGATGGACAAAAAAAATTGAAAAAAAATGAGAGAATAGTAGCTTGAGAAATAAACAGAGAATAGAGCTTGCGATAAAAAAGAAGAGTGGAAAGTTGACGACTTTGGAGCTTGGCTTAGAGCTTGAGAATCGTGCAGCAACGTCCTTATAGTCATAGCCTTTTGCATTTATTTTGAATTATTACACTATTCATACACCTTTTAGCTTGTTAATTCATTCTTTAGCTTTCCTTTTCATTTTCACTTGCTTACTTCCTTATTAGCCAAATGCTTTAATTTTCAACTCATTAGTGTAATGCTTAGTTTAATTCTTTCTTTAGTTTAATGTTTTTTTTTAATTATTTGAACTTGAGATTTTGATTAATGAATGATTTTGGTTTAATTTTCTAGCATTGATTTAATTTAATTAAGTATGGTTTATGTTTTTTTAGTCTTTGTTTTATTTAATTTAATTATGTGTGGCTTGTTGCTTAAAGTCTTGAAGGTTTAGGAAAGATTAAGGATGAAAAATGTGAGAATTTGAATTTGGTTTTGCTTAGTTTGGTGTTTTTAGACTTAGGTTGGTATAGGACTTTACGTAAAATGCCATAGATTAGGTGTTATCTTTAGAATTGATCACCTTTTAGGTAATTCCCTAGTCCTAAAACTAAGAATGAGCATGTGACACGTAATGGTCTATAGCGATTCTCAAAAGGAGCAATATGTTAGTTGGATTTGTTAGGATGCTTAGTCAACTAATCTAGGGTCCCATACCTGTGGGTTACACTTTATGAGCTTGCATGTTAGTAGCCTAAGTTAGTCATTCCTTAGTACTTAAAGCTTCTCCACTATTAAATCTAGAGAGCTTGTTTTAGGTTATATATGGAAATAGGGGTATTTTTAAAGCTTCTTAGATTTACCTATGTTAAAGGAACTAAAGGGTTGAGGACTTATTTGAACCTATAGGCTAATACCATAGATAGAAAACCATTTATCTAGATTCAAGGATCAATAACCATCCCTGAATCCCAATGATATATTTGGCCCATTTCTTTATTATTGTTAGTAATCTTTTTGTGATTTTTTTGTGTTTGTTAAATTTTAGTTTCTTTAGCTTTCATCATTCCAGGGTTTTTGTTTTCCTTTGCTTTATAACATTAGAGATAGCAGTTCACCTAGCTCCCTGAGGATTCAATCCTGACTCACCCTAGCTACATAGTTAGGTTAGTTAGGTATTTTATTATTTGGTAGCTTACGACGAGCCTCACCAAATTTTTTGCCTCGTTGTCGGGGAGTTGGCGTACGTTAATTGTTGTTTCCTATGTTGTTTTTATTTTTGTTTCTGTTGATTTTTTTCATTCTTTCATCAGTTTACATGTCCCAGAGTTCCTTACAAAACATTAATTTGCGTAAATTTACTAGGGAAAACATAGGTTCATTAGTTACTCCACTTAATCCTCTCTTTTTTTTTGTTATTGCAGGTCACACCAGATTTTGTTAAAGAGAGCGAGGAATCCATACACATCTTCCTGAGAGCGGTCGTTCCTTATACTTCGAAGAAGAAGTCGAAGAGTTTTCAGAAGAAATAGAAGAGAAATGGAACACCATCAATGCAGCTTAAAGGAGTTTGCAGCTCCTTCTTTCAATCTTAATCTACTTTGTATCAATTATTTGGATGGTAAGCTAGAGGTTGAAATTAAATTTGGACTGATATGTGCACTACCTACTTTTACAGGTTTTCGTGACACTAGCTCATTAGGATCATGCTACATCACAGATCCCAACAAGTTCCTGAAGGAGTTCCACATTGCACGCTCAAGCATGAAGCCAGCGGTAATCTCAGTGGAGCAACTCAAGGTCAAGCTAAAGGCATTTCCTTTTTCCTTAGCAGATGCAGCCAATGAGTGGTTGTATGCTTGCTAGCTGACTTGGTCAATAAATGGGAGCAAATGCAGGAAGCATTTCTAGAAAAGTACTTCCCTATCTCAAAAGCTACAAGCATCAGGAAGGAGGTATGTGGCATTTGACAAGACATAGGGGAGTTTTTGCATAAGTACTGGGAACATTTCAAGAAGCTCTGCAATAGTTGTCAATAGATGCTGCGAATGGTGGAGCCTTGGTGGATAAGACACTAGAGTATGCTAGGAACTTGATAGCAACAATGGCAGCAAACTCCCAGTATTGGGGCAATCGCAACAAATAAAGCAGGTGAAGGAGGTCTCTATTTCCAAGTTGAAGCAGCATGTCGCAAACTTGACTTCATTGGTACAACAAGCAAAGGTAGGAATGGGGCCTACCAAGGTATGTGGTATTTGTGCTTTAGCTGACCATCCTACAGATGCTTGCCCTTCCTTGTAAGATGAATAGCACGTCAACGCAGTTGGAGGATTCCAAGGACAATAATGGAGGTACAACCCTTTTGCTCCCATTTACAATCTGGGGTGAAAGGATCATCCGTTCATGTGTGGAAACCTATAGTATGGAAGAACTTCTAACGCACGCCAACCAAATATCAACAACAGCAACAAGGATTCCATGCACCACCAGGTTTCTATCAGAATCAAACACAGTTCTAGCTAAAGTCACTGCCTCCACAATCACCACAACAACAACAAACTGGAGGTATATCCTTAGAGGAAATTGTTAAGAGTTTAGAGTCTAACACTCTTCAATTTTAGCAGGAAGCAAGGAGTAGTTTGAAGAATTTGGAAAATCAGGTTAGTCAGTTAGTTGATGTTATGGGGAAACTGTAGGCCCAAAGTTTCACAAGGTTTCCTAGTCAACCTGAAAGTAACCCAAGGAAGACGCTTACGCCATTACCTTGAGAAGTGGCAAGGAGGTATAAGGACCAAGGGAGGGGAAGAAGAAAGAAGAAGAGTAAGAAACTGAGCTAACAAAGAATGAGGAGGATCATCATCCTTAAGTAAGTACTTCACACCTTATTGTTAATGATTCACCTTATGTTCCATTTTTAAGCACGTTAGCAAGGAATAAGCAACAGGAGAAGGAAAAGGAAATATTAGAGATTTTTGGCAAAGTGGAAGTTAATATTCCTCTTCTAGAAGCAATTAAGCAAGTTCCACGATATGCTAAAATTTTGAAGAAGTTGTGCACCAATAAGTAGAAGCTAAGAGGAGATGGGAAAATTAATATAGGGGGCAATGTGTCAATAGTTTTACAAAGAAAGTTACCCCCCAAGTGTAAAGATCCAGGTATTTTTACCATTCCTTGTAAGATCAATAACATG
Organism: Erythroxylum plowmanianum; assembly: GCA_025531925.1. Lineage (NCBI taxonomy): Eukaryota > Viridiplantae > Streptophyta > Magnoliopsida > Malpighiales > Erythroxylaceae > Erythroxylum > Erythroxylum plowmanianum. Next base: position 17,669,326 of record JANVCQ010000232.1, on the reverse strand, counting down.
AGATATGAAAGATGTACGTTAGATTTAGGAGCTTTTATAAATGTTATGCCTTTGTCTATTTTTAAAGCTCTTAATCTTGGTTCATTAAAGGATGCTTGTGTTATCATTCAATTAGCTGATAGATCTAACACATACCCTGAGGGGGTTTTCAAAGATGTTTTGGTGCAGGTTAACGAGCTTATTTTCCCTGCATATTTTTATGTGTTAGGTATACAAGATGAGGGCTCTTTGAGCCCTTCAACAATTTTGTTAGGCAGGCCATTTTTGAAGACATCTCGGACAAAAGTTGATGTACACAGTGGGGTGTTGAATATGGAGTTTGACGGCAAGGTCATTCGTTTCAATACCTTTGATGCGATGCGCTATCCATCAAATTGTGAGTCGATGACCAAGGTAAATATTCTTAACTCTTTGGTGGAATATTGGTTTCTTCTTTCTACAGGTAACCTTTTGGAGGTAGCCTTTACTACCCTACTGGAGCAAAAGATGTCTGATTATTGGTAAAGCAAGTTCGAGTTTGGAGAGGATCTAAAGGAAGCAATTTGGGAACTTGAGACAAGTCCTTTTGACAGGTATGTCATTCACTTTTTAGAATTGCCCATTAGTACTAATTGGTTATTACCTTCTATTGTGCAACCACTAGAAGTGTAGTTGAAACCCTTACCGACTGACCTCAAGTATGCTTATCTGGGCACTAACAATACACTTCCAGTTATCATAGCAAGTTATCTTATAAAAGAGCAAGAAGAAAAACTCGTTAGTGTGTTACAAGAGTATAAGACAACATTGGGATAGACAGTTGCAGATATTAAAGGTATTAGTCCTTCCTTATGCATGCACAGGATTTTTCTTGAGGAAAAAGCTACCCCAGTCCATCAAGTGCAAAGACGTCTCAACCCATCGATGATGGAGGTGGTGAAGAAGGAAGTAATGAAGTTGTTGGATGCAGGTGTCATATACCCCATCCCTAATAGCAAATTGGTAAGTCCTTTGTAGGTAATTCTCAAGAAGTCAGGCATTATAGTAGGGGAGAATGAGAGAGGAGAGTTGGTTCTGACTTGACAGAACGGATGGCAAGTTTGTGTGGATTATCGTAAGCCTAACATGATGAATAGAAAGGACTACTTTTCCATACCCTTTATTGATCAGATGTTAGAACGTCTTACTGGTTGTGCTTACTATTGTTTTCTTGATAGTTATTCAGGTTACTATTGCATCAGAGGACTAGGAGAAGACGACTTTTACATGCCTGTATGGCACCTTTGCCTACAAAAAGATGCCTTTTGGATTGTGCAACGCCCTCGCTACCTTTCAAAGATGCATGGTAAACATCTTTTCTAAGTATCTTAAGAAAATCATTGAAGTTTTCATGGATGACTTTACCATGCATGGGGACTCATTTGAGCAATGCCTGGATCACCTCATTTTGGTAATTAAACGATGTCTTGAAACTAACCTAGTTCTTAATTATGAAAAGTGTCATTTTATAGTTCAACGAGGGATAGTTTTAAGACATGTAGTTTCTACTAAGGGTAATGAGGTTGATAGCGCCAAGACAGACCTTGTTTCTTCTTTACTTGACCCCACTTTTGTTTGGGAAGTTTGGTCTTTTCTTGGCCATGCAGGGTTTTATCGCAGGTTCATTCAGGATTTTTCCAAGGTTGCACAACTATTGTGTAGGTTACTTCAGAGAGACAAAGAGTTTGTTTTTTATGAGCAGTGCAAGAAGGCATTTGATGCTCTAAAGTAGAAGTTAGTTACTGCACCTATCTTACAACCTCCATATTGGACTTGGCCATAAGTTCCATTTTTCTTTAGATAAGTTTAGGTCTTATTTACTAGGTACCAAGATTATTGTTTATTCTGATCAAGTAGCTTTGAAGTACTTACTAGTGAAGAAGGAGGCAAAGCCAAGGCTCATCCGTTGGATACTTCTACTTTAGGAGTTTGATGTGGAGATAAAGGATAAAAGAGGCTCGAAGAACAGAGTAGTAGACATTTGAGTTGCTTGGTAGAGCATGGTGCTAATATGGGCCCTATCAATGATGATTTCTCAGATGAGCAGTTATATGCAATACAGTTGACAGCTCCCTGGTACGCTGATATGGTGAATTTCTTAGTTTCTCATAAATTCCCTATAGATTTCACCAAGGCATAGAAGGAGAGGATGAAGAGCCAAGCAAAGTTTTATGTATGGGATGACCTTTACCTGTAGTAATTTTGTTCCGATCAAGTCATTAGATGGTACGTACCTGATAGTACATTTCTTTCTATCTTGACATTTTGTCACTCTTATGAATGTGGAGGTCATTTTGGCCCAAGGTGGACAGCTCACAAGGTTCTAAAGTGTGGGTTTTACTGGCCATCTCTATTTCTAGATGCATATGATTTTTGTGGGACTTGTGAAAACTAGCAACGGATAGGTAACTTAGGTTCCCGTGGGGAAATGCCTCAAACCCCATATTAATTTATGAGATTTTTTATATTTGGGGCATGGGCATTATGGGCCGCTTTCCATCCTCATTTGGATTTTGATATATTCTATTTGCAGTTGATTACATGTCGAAATGGGTGAAAGAAAAAGCCACCCGAACTGATGATTCTCGAGTGGTTGCAAATGTTTTGAAATCTAACATTTTCTCAAGGTTTGGAGTCCTACGAGCCATCATTAGTGATAAGAGGACTCACTTTTGCAACCGAACGATCGAGACCCTCTTGAAGAAATATCAAGTGATGCGTCAAGTCTCAATTGCTTATCACCCTTAGACGAGTGGTCAGGCTGAGGTGTCCAACTGAGAGATCAAATCCATCTTAGAGAACACGATGAATCCTAGCAAGTAGGATTGGAGTTTACGCCTCAACGATGCCTTATAGGCTTACAGGACTGCATACAAGAATCCAATAGGGATGTTACCATTCAGGCTTATTTTGGGGAGCCATGCCACCTTCCAGTAGAGGTATAACAGAAGGCTTATTGGGCAATCAAGAAGTGTAACATGGAGTTAGAAGTTGTTAGTGCCTACAGATGATTAGAATTACAAGAGCTCGAAGAGTTGTGACATGAAGCATTTAAGAATGCCCGGATTTATAAGGAAAAGACTAAGGTGTTCCATGATCGCAATATCTCTAGGAAGACATTTGTGGTAGGATAGAAAGTATTTCTATATCATTCATACCTCAAGCTCTTTCCAGTAAGTTATGCTCCTGATGGATAGGTCCCTTTGAGGTTACATAGGTATATCCCTATGGAGCAGTGGAGATCATAAATGCCAAGATGGGGAAAGAGTTTAAAGTCAATGGACATCGTCTCAAGCCCTATTTTAAGGGATTTCAAATGCACAACGTGGAGATGATGGAGTTTGAAGGTCCAACATCCATTAGTTAACATCGGTTAACAAGGGTGGAGCTTGTGACCTTAAACAAGCACTTATTGGAAGGCACTCTAACCTTATCCTTTCATTTTAGCTCTTCATTGTTTCAGTTTCTTTTTATTTATTATTGCTTTCATTTGACTACCTTATTTGCTTTTTGTATGTTTTGTTTTTAGGAATGTAAGATCGGAGCTGTGACGTTTGTTTTCAAGTCACCAAGCCCTCTTTAATCCAGGGGAGTCCTTATGCTCTCATCCCCTTACTTGTGTTTTTTATTAATTTCAGGACATTGGGGACAATGTCCCATTTAACTGTGGGGGTGGGGCCAGTTTTAAATTTTTTGCATTTTTGCACTTGAACTGTGATGAATATTGAACCATGTCATTTTGTCATAGTAGTTAGACTGAGAATTGAGTTGTATGCTTGAATTTGAATTAGGAGGCTTGAGTGTAAGGTGAATCATATAGATTGATTGAAATAGTTAGTTACATAAACTTAGTCAATAATTTGATACTTAAGTGATGAGGCAATGTATGAAACTTTAATGGATTTTCATATAAACACATGTGAGGTTTTGAGCCTATATAAATACATTTCATAGTCATTTTATCTTCTTTGTTGTGTGTTATGCTCTCCTTGGAAGATTATCTTTAGAACTTTCTCTAAACCTATTTGATACTACTAGTTTCATACTTTATGGAAATGATTAAGGCCTTTTTTTGTTTTAAACCCCTTAGCTTAAATGTTGGGCCCCAAATTTTTTTAAATTATTAAACATGAATTAATTAAATTTTTTGGTTTTGCTAGATAAATTATTTTGTTTAGAGTTTAATTAGCATGTCAATGGTTGAAGGATTTATTGCTTGGATTGATGGAATTAGAAGTATTAAATGGAGAAATTAAGATTAAGTTAGAGTATAGTAT
>JANVCQ010000232.1:17636867-17651846 GCA_025531925.1 Erythroxylum plowmanianum | reverse complement strand
AAAACTTATAGATTAAGGTATCTTTATACTGCAGATGTAAGTAGTAGACATGTAAACTATTTTAAACGTATCTCAAAAAAAGTCATTTCATATGATTTCTTCTCCCAACTAATGCTTATTTCATTACATTTTAATATTATTTATTATTTAACTATGACGTAAAAATTTGCTCTGCCTATAAATTTAGTGGGCATTTTCACTGCGTATTTGCGCAGAGTTAACCTGCTAGTTTAGGAATATTAGTGGGTGGGGTTGCCCGTTAGTTGACCCATTTTTACTTTTTTTTTTAAAAATACAAAATGATGTCATTTTTAATAAAAATAACATTATTTTTGTCATTTCAGGCGAATCACAAGCTGACGCGTGCTCAACTCTTAACCTCATCGGGTCGAATAATTTTAATCCACAACTCACCCGTGATCTAATCAACTCGAGCGCCGGACATTGACATCCATGCTCCTTTCTTAAAATTCCTAGATAAGTAAAAAAGCAAAAATAGTCGAGGAAGTTTCTGGATCAAACCAGAAACTGATACTTTGGCTTTGGAGTCAAGCGCGAAATGCAAAAGCAAGAAAAGAGGCGAAATGCTTTAACAACCGTCAGTTTTCTTGAATAAACGGCTGCGATATAACAAACCGAACATTCTGGAACACTAAACCCAAGTCTCTGTATAAAAGTGGATTCTCTCCCTTCGCTTCTCAGTCTACATTCTGTACACAGCAGTGAAGAAACGCCAACTTTCTTGAGCTTCTCTGCCTCTGTTCTTTAGATCAAATGGCTAAAGGTGAAGGACCAGCTATCGGGATCGATCTCGGCACAACATACTCGTGTGTTGGAGTGTGGCAACATGACAGAGTTGAGATCATTGCAAACGATCAAGGTAACCGCACGACGCCGTCATATGTTGCTTTTACCGATACCGAGCGTCTCATCGGAGATGCGGCCAAGAATCAGGTCGCCATGAACCCCATTAACACCGTCTTTGGTAAGTTTCTGCGAAAATATATTCAGTTTATTTGTTTTTCAGATCCGATAATTCTTTATCGTTTTACCCTTCCGATTTCGAATGGTGCCTCTAGATCTGATTAGTCTTGAATGTGTTAATTTTGGTTGTGTAAACAAACTTTTAAATTGCCCCTTTTTAGATCTTTAATGTAGTATTAGCTATTAGTAGCTGATGTTCTTTCTGAATCTGGGTTGATTGTTCCTGCGGGAGAGCGTTACAGAGAAAGTACTGATATTAACTTTTTATTCTAACAAATCTGAAGTTACATTTCGCTGGTTTTGGAATTTGAAGATGTACAGGCAGGTAGCGAGAAGTAGACCTCAATGTTAAATTTTGTAACTTTTCGTTTTGGAGAAGATATGTTTTGATATCAGTTATTAGAGTGAGGCTGCCTAAGAAAAGGCGAGTTCTGTTCTATAGAATTACACCACATGATTATGATTTGAGGCTGTTGGTTATGTTTGATAATTTGCGATTTGTCTTTTATTTACAGATGCGAAGCGGTTGATTGGTAGGAGATTTTCTGATCCTTCTGTCCAAAGCGATATCAAGCTCTGGCCATTCAAGGTAATTGCCGGTCCTGGTGATAAGCCCATGATCGTGGTCAACTACAAGGGTGAAGACAAACAATTTGCTGCTGAGGAAATCTCTTCAATGGTACTTATTAAGATGCGTGAGATTGCTGAGGCTTATCTTGGCACAACTGTGAAGAATGCTGTTGTAACCGTTCCTGCCTACTTTAATGACTCTCAGCGTCAGGCAACCAAGGACGCTGGTGTTATTGCTGGCCTAAATGTTATGCGTATTATAAATGAGCCCACTGCTGCTGCTATTGCTTATGGCCTTGACAAGAAAGCAACCAGTGTTGGTGAGAAGAATGTGTTGATTTTTGATTTGGGTGGCGGCACCTTTGATGTGTCTCTCCTTACCATTGAAGAGGGTATTTTTGAAGTGAAGGCTACAGCGGGAGATACTCACCTTGGAGGTGAGGACTTTGATAATCGTATGGTGAATCACTTTGTCCAAGAATTCAAGAGGAAAAACAAGAAAGATATCAGTGGAAATCCTAGAGCTCTTAGGAGGTTGAGGACTGCTTGTGAGAGGGCTAAGAGGACTCTGTCATCCACCGCTCAGACCACAATAGAGATCGATTCTTTGTATGAGGGAATTGATTTCTATTCAACTATCACTCGTGCTAGATTTGAGGAGCTGAACATGGATTTGTTTAGGAAATGTATGGAACCTGTGGAGAAATGTTTGAGGGACGCTAAGATGGATAAGAGCAGTGTTCATGATGTTGTTCTTGTTGGTGGCTCAACGAGGATTCCCAAGGTTCAGCAACTATTGCAAGACTTCTTCAACGGCAAAGAGCTTTGCAAGAGCATCAATCCAGATGAAGCTGTTGCATATGGGGCTGCTGTTCAGGCTGCTATCTTGAGCGGGGAGGGGAATGAAAAGGTGCAGGATTTACTACTTCTGGATGTTACCCCCCTGTCTCTTGGATTAGAAACTGCAGGAGGTGTTATGACTGTTTTGATCCCAAGAAACACCACCATTCCCACAAAGAAGGAGCAGGTGTTCTCCACATACTCGGACAACCAGCCTGGTGTCTTGATTCAGGTTTTTGAGGGTGAGAGAGCAAGAACTAAGGACAACAACTTGTTAGGCAAATTTGAGCTCTCTGGCATTCCTCCTGCCCCTAGAGGTGTTCCTCAGATTACTGTGTGCTTTGACATTGATGCAAATGGTATCTTGAATGTGTCAGCTGAGGACAAGACTACCGGCCAGAAGAACAAGATTACAATCACAAACGACAAGGGTAGGCTGTCAAAGGAAGAAATTGAGAAGATGGTGCAAGAGGCTGAGAAGTACAAGGCTGAGGACGAGGAGCACAAGAAGAAGGTTGAAGCTAAGAATGCCTTGGAAAATTATGCCTACAACATGAGGAATACTGTTAAGGATGAGAAGATAAGTTCAAAGCTTTCTTCAGAGGACAAGAAGAAGATTGAGGATGCTATTGATGTGGCCATACAGTGGCTCGATGGCAACCAACTTGCTGAGGCAGATGAGTTCGAGGACAAAATGAAGGAGTTGGAGGGCATCTGCAATCCCATAATTGCAAAGATGTATCAGGGTTCGGGCCCAGACAGTGGTATGGATGAGGATGCTCCTTCAGCTGGTGCCAGTGGTGCAGGCCCAAAGATTGAGGAAGTTGATTAAGCAAATCTCTATGTTTTTATATTATGATTGATGATAGTAGTGTTATCAAGAAGACCTTGATTGATAGAACCTGGTGATTCTTGTTTACCGTCTGCTATATGCAATTTCGTCTCCCCCGTGCTTGTTTTTATAACCAGTTATCTTCACTTGAATCTCAAGTGAGCGTACTCAAAGGTATTGCCGCTGTAAAGGCATAATTAACCTTCCACCACAGCTCTGCAATGGATTTTTTAAAATGAATACTGAATAGACTCGTGAATTACGATACTCAAATCACGTTCCGAACTAAGCCCAAGCATGGTATAAGGTTTGAACTTTTTGAGGTATTACTTAGAAATAGAATAGGCTTGTGTATCAGAGAAAACATCCAACTCTGTAATAATAATAAAAGAAAAAGAATTAGTAGATATCAGGAAATTTGGGTAAGCTCATAAGCATTATCTAAATGTCACAAGTGAAAAGTCGATGTCCTACTGAAGCAAACAGCTTCCAGACTTCAGAACCTCTGGGAAATTTTGTAAGAATATATAAATCTTGAATTCTACAAGTTTCCTGCCACAAGCACCTACTGTGCAAAAATTATATCAACAAAGCTTAAAAGAGCAAATGTTACAAAAGTAGAATGCAGAGAGAGACTGAAATATGCCCAGCTAAATAAATGCTTAAAACAAGCAGCAGCACCGGCGATCGGCAAAGATTTTTCGATTTTTATACTTTACCCTCCTTTTTCGCCTTAGGAATGCAGCGCCGCATTTTCATTGTGGCAAAGATAACCACCACTGTCACCAACAGATCCAAAAAAGAATTGCAAATACTTATGTGTAGATGGAAAAAGCCCTGTAATCTGGAAAAGAAAAAAAAATACAGATTTCATCCGTAGATTTCTGCTTTGGAATGAGGTTAATAACCAATGAAGCACCAATCACACCCAAACATCCCTAAATCTTCAAACTAGTGTCTCTTTCAGATCAACGAAAGCTCGTTCACCCCATGGAGAGGGGCGAAGGCACACATGAACTTCATGTTCTTCTGGTCCTACACGATGCTTTGGTACAATGATCTCAAGCATTGTTCCTGTCTCGTCTCGATAAGCTTCCAGTTTAGCATCTTCTGGTATCCGGTTTTGTAGAGGAATTTCTCTAACAAATTCCCCAGGAGGGCAGTGCTCTGGTGTCGGATCGGTTAGCTTAAATGTTCTATCATGTCTCTTAATAAATGGCATGCAGGCCGTACTTACACAAGATATCTTCACAACTCCATGTGTGTTGGTATTTCTCCAAGTTACTTTCACCCTTTGAAGATCAGCAAATGGCAAGCTTATGATAATTAGGAGGGCCTCGTCATCTTCATATATTGTTTTTGCAGCTGTAACAGGTCCATATACATTCTTCATTACCCCAGTGAACTCATTTAACCATGCTGGCTCAACTTGATGAATATTTATATCAACTCTTTCACAATACGAAGAGATATTTGGCAAGCATTCATCGTCATTTACACTGGGCGAATAATCCTTCTTCCGTTTGTTGGAGCCAGGTGAAAGGTCGATGCTCTCGCCATTGTTATGGTCAGATGGCTGAGTGGAGAGATTCAGACCAGTACCATTAAGTGACTTTCTTGGGTGGGAACTTCCATTAGTCTTCATCATGAATTGGGAGCGCTCAAGCTCAAATTCTGTGTTTGGAAGGTTTCTCCAAGAACCAAAATCACTTGCTTCAATAGGAATGGTGAAATTAATGTCTCTTCCAGTAAGCTCCACCCATTTTTTCTTCTCTTCCTCATCAAGATTCACAAGATTGGGCGATCGGACAATTTCTATACCATGAACGCACTGAGGATTAGACAGACCCCGATAATGCTTCCTCTGCATCCTATGAGACCGGACAAAGCCTTTATCAACACTAAATGGAAAAGGGCGCTCCCCTTGTCGAGAGTGTCCATTCATATAACTCCTTAGTTGCATCTTACCCAAGGCATTCTCAGGCCTTTCCTTGAAAACCCACATGTAAATGTTCTCCATGTCATGTTGGACCAAGAAGGCATCAAGCTGCAAATCTGATTTGTCATATCCAGTGACACCGTTGCTGTCCCTTGTTATCTTGCATTTAGATTTCTCATTCAGAACAGGCTTGAAGTAGAAGTTAAAGAAGAACCAGGCACCCCAAACACTATCAAGTCGCTTTGAACATTTTTTAGCAACTTTTGGGACATTAACAACTGTTTCAGACTCATAACATTGAGGCCCTAGACCAGCATCAAAAATCTCACATGGATCATTCCATGCCAGTGGAGGAGGTGGACTAGGCTCAGATGATAGAGGAAGGTTGATATCAGGTGGCCGAGATAGAATGACTGAACGAGTCATTTCCCTCTCTAATTCATCATGCATGAGTGCACCTGAATCCATTGACAAAAGTGTAGATGGATGATAATTTTCAATTGATAAGGTTGTCAACATAGCCTCCCCCATGATTGTTTTCTTTCTATCTTCACTTATGTTAGTAATGGAGCTCTGGTTTGCAATCCTACCACTGTTAGAAGAAACCAATTGGCATTTTCACTAACAAAATAAAGGCTCCAAGAATATTCAAAAGAGCTTCAATCAATCCACAAACCCAAATAAGCAACTCATAAACATCTTCATGGTTCAAGAACCCAGAACTTCCCACCACAACAGCTTGGCAACACTGACGAAACGCATTCACAAGAAAGCAAATAGTGACATCGATATCATCAAGACCTGAAATTAAGCGATGAAAAAATTAGAACCATTTTAATATATCAACGACTTCAAATAAGAAATCCAAAACTTAACCCCCCAAGAGAAAGGAACAATCTTGACCTCAAGGCTTTATCACCGACAAAACCCATAAAATGGAACGATTCATAGAAAGTGACCTTGAATTTTCTTGTTAGACCCTTCGATAATGTTAAAGCAATGATAGAATCATCAAATACACAAGGCCTAATATTAGTCATAAAGTATGGTGTAGTTGAAGCTTCAAATTTTAAATGAACCCAAATCAATAAGGGTTGTCAAAGGTGAAAATCCCAATTCCGTTACATCCTTGCCCTTTCCCTCAGCAACCAAGCGCTGCAGAAGCTGAAAAGGAAAGACAAAGAAAAGAAAAAAGTCGACAAACCCTAAGAATCTATAGAATTCTCCGATAGCAGCAGATAAAAAGCGCATATTGAAAGCGATCAAAATCCAACCCTAACCCTAAGAAAACCAAATTAAAAAAAATAAAAGTTGATAAAGATTCGACAATTACCTGAAAAAAGAGCCTCCAAATCCCACCCCAAACAGAGACTTCAGCTTCGATCCCCATTTAAGAGAGAGAAAGAAGGAGGGAGCAACGGAGTGAACGCAGCGAGACGGAGTTAAATTAAAGGCGTGGGGTGGGTACAAGTTAACTGTTAACTCAAGGCCGCCGCTTGTCAATAGACATCGTTAAATAACGGTGACGGAGTCGGGGTCAACAGAGGCGTCTCTTTGGGTACATATAGATAAAGGTCTCCATTGCAACCAATCTGGTAATTGAGATCAAATGTACACCAAAGGAAAGGAGAAGAAAGCATCCACCAAAAGTAAAAAGCAAGCTATTTTGCAGAATTATGGATGTTTTGTAATTAAAAAAGATCATATACTTTATAGTTGACGAAACCAATCAAATCCAAGTACAATATAGGTGGTATTTATTGATTTACCACATTTTTACAAGTAGTTGATGTTGTTTAGTGGATAGCTAACGTTAAAAATGGAGTCCGACGTTTCTGCTGTCGGATGTACTTGTTCAATTAAAAACGAGTTAGTGATAATTAATTTCTTCACCATAATGTTAAAAAAATGTGTACAACCAGCAATTTTAGGCTTTTAAATATATTGGAGGTAAGAAGTTAATTTAGTTATCGGTTAATACGATGAGAAAGGGGATCATATCACGTGCTAAACCAATATAGAAAGAGACCGAAAGCCTGACAACGCCTTATCCCTACGATTTCCGCGTAATGATTGGACCCCACGTAGACTAACATGCAAACAAGTGAAACTGAGTCAAGAAGGTGAGCTCATTCTTGCAACAGAAGGCCTGGTCTCCAGCTATTGGATAAGGTAGGTTGATTGTGGAATCCAACGAGTGTTAACAAGTCTTCACTAATGCTTAGCAGTAGGTTGGCACGAGGAATGTACGTTGACCAGAGAGTTTTTTTTTTTAAGTGCTTCTAGAATGAAATATTTGTATCTTTTGCTAAAATTTTGTTGAGAGTTAGTAAAAGACTAAATTCGGCTATATATTATATCTCTTGTAGCTTTTTTTACTTTGTGATGCACTTGTTTTATTTTGTATGTGAAAAAAAATACTTTAAACACTTATGTGCGCTTTAAGTGTTCGAGGGCTAACGGATTTGTTCAGAGACGTTTACGTGAAAAGGTTAAATCTTGCTTAAGCAAACCAAAGCAGGATTACTATGCGAAGGTACTCACAACTTGTGGTAAAAGTTCAAGTCCAAAGTAGACCTTTGTGATAATAAGGACGCGCATGTATATTATGACATTTTATATAAGATGTAGATAATCACATAATTTTTTTCAGGAAAATAATAATTTGGGACACTAGCTAGTCGTGGCTGGCTATTAGGATTTTTTAAAACATAACTTTGAGTTTTTTTTGGTTTATGTAAGTTATCAATTATAGTGATACAAGTGTTGTACTAAAAAATAGCGTGATATTTAACTATTTTGTACTAGTTTTTGGTACTAGAAAGTACTAGTTAATATCAAATGGTATCGAAATATTAGTCCTTTGTTGGATTTAATTGAAAATTTTTGAATTTTTGAAGGATTAAATTGAAATTTTAAAAGTTTTAACCCTAAATCTACTCAACCCACACCTTACATACCCTCTTTCTTAAACTCTCTCTCGGCCACTGTCTCTCACTCACTCTCCTCTCTCAATCCGTTTGTCAGTTATTTTTGACACATCTGCCTGCCATTGCTCACCAGCCATCTTTTAGACCTCCACCCGTCCTAGACTCCCTGTTGTCATCTTCTTCAGGACCTCTAACATGCATTGCAACCACCTTATTGCTTCTCACTCACTCTCCACACGTAGCTACCCATCATTGCTCATCAGCCACCATCACAGTGGCCCACACCATTGCAGTAACTCACACTCCTCACTGTCACTATAAAGGTGCAGACACACCACATCCACATTGTAGACCTGTTGTATTCTATAGTCCCATTGATAGTCGCATCCCATGCCCACACTCACAATCACATGACTCATGTAGTCACATAACCGTCTAAACTCCAACAGTCCAAGTTTCCAACATCCAGTAGCCTTACAAGCCACAAAAGTACAGTAAGTTAGTTGGGAGACTCGAGGGTCTCAATTAAGGTTACTAGATTAGAAAGATCTTTTCAAATATATGGAAATTGAATTGTGTATTTGTGTTGCGCATTATATATGTAATTGTGTATGTTGAATTATTGATTCTTAATGACTTGTGTGAATGAAATTGAAGTGAGTATTGTATGTTGAGTTGATTTGAGTTAGAATGTTAATTAAAATTGGTGAATGAAAGATTGCCAAATTAAAGTTGAGAATTAGGATTTTAGTAACAATGTTGATCAAAATTGGTGAAGAAGATATAATAATGATAACAATGCTTGGTTATTTGAATGTTGTATATTGTTTATTTTATGCACAAAATGAGTTATATTATATCACAAAGTATTTGTCAACTTGTCACAAAATGTGTTTTTATACATATTACAAATTGAATGGTATGATTAACAAAATGGATTGGTTTATGCTTGAATTATATGATTACATAAAATATGTTATAGACTTATAATTGTAAGTTATGGTTAAATTATGTAATAACATAGAATGGGTTATAAACTTATTGTTGTGAACTTATGATTGAATTATGTAATCACACAAAATAGGTTATAATTATGAGTGTATATCATTATGGTTGAATTATACAACCATACAAAATGAGTTATATAAGATGTATGTGCTTTTATGTTAGTTTTAAGGTGAACAATTTACATGTTGTGATAGTACTTGATAATGAAATTAAGTGGGAAGAACACGTCATTTCGATATGAAGTTATTAATTTTAAAAAATTATTTTACTTATTTTAAAAATAAATGGAGGAAAGTTCAAGTACCCCTAACAATTCAACCACTTTAAGTTTATTAGGCTCATGATAGATTGGTTCCTATAATGAAGAATCATACTATTTGGTTACATTGCAATAAACATTTAAAAGGTGGGAGAATCATCAAATTAAAAAAGCATATGGCTAGGACTAAAGGTGATTTGAAACCTTGTAAAAAAGTGAATCATGACGTAGAATGACAAATGAATACTTTGTTTGAAGAGTATCAACACGAGAAGATGGTTTGTTCGATTGGCCATACTTCAAGCATTGTTCAATAGTATGATGGAGTTCTGTCTTATGGGACAGGATTTGCAGAAATTTGTGGTTTGTGTTCCTTTCGTCATTTGTTGGGCTATTTAGAGAGTTCGGAATAACACCTTGTTTAATGCCCAACCTCCTAACAGCTTGCATGCTATTGCATTTGCACTGAATGCTTTGTTTTAGGTTTTGGTAATTTGTCCCTTTCATATTTTTGCATCATCCCGAAACATAATTCAACATCTAGGGGGCCTTCAGTGCTCTAAACGTCGGATCATCACTCGGACGTTAGTGTGGACCAAACCTTTGCAGGGGCGGATGAAGCTGAACGTTGACGATTCTTCGCTTGGTAATCCTGGACATGCAGGAGGGGGGGGGGTAGTTCTTCGGACCTCTGATGGGGCTGTACAATTTGCTCATGCCTTCTATTTTGGCTGGGCTACTAATATGGACGCTGAAACAAGGGCCTTGTTGCGGGGATTATAGTGTTGTCATGATTGGAATTTGCGAAACATGGTAATCGAGTCGGATTCTCTTGTGTTGGTGCGTTACTTGGTTGGGGATAATCATCAATGGCCTTGGAAGCTCAGGACAGAGCTTTAGCAAATTAATGACTTAATTCAGCATATGGACTGTCAGCTTATTCATGGCCTCCGTGAGGTCAATATGGTAGCAGACTCCTTAGCAAAACTGGCCAGCAATTCGTGTACCTTGACTTCTTTCGTCGCAAGCACTTTACCTTGGCAAATCTTGGGGCAAGTGAGCATGGATCAGCTTTCTTTTCCTTATGTTCTTACTAGAATCAAATAGATTGCTTTACTCATGTATGTCACCTGGGCTTTTGTTCTAGAGAGGTACTGGTCATATGCCCTGCCTCTCTATGCACTTGTTTTCTTAAGCTAATAAAACGGGCTCCGTCTCCTAAAAAAAAAGATGGTTACACTTAATGTGAAGAAGAAAAGGAGACACGTGTCTAACTTTTTTACACCAGGAACAACTCTTGAAGCTCAACATTCATTTCATAGTGTCTTACAATCTAAAGAAGCGACTTATAATGAGAATATGACAATGGCTGGATGATGTTATGATTTATATATAACATTCAGTCTTATTATTATCAGCCTATAGTAGATGATATTGCCTCTTACGATTCAGGATATAAAGCTCTTTCAATTGATGATATAAAGGTAAACTGTTGAGTAATTCTATTTATGATATAAATAGTTATTTGGATAAAAGAAGAATGACATAGGTAACTTATGGGTGTTTAATCATGTGTGATGGTTGAACAAAAGACACAAGAATCATGTGTGATGGTTGAACAAAAGACACAAGCCTCTTATAGTTTTTTTTTCTAAGGGGAGTATGTTTTTAATTCTATTGATGCATCTAACCTTATTAGAAATGTTGATATTGTATTTCAAATATTTGATGAAGTTGTAATTCAAGTTGAGTCAGAAAACATTATTTAGTTCATTATTGACAATGATTACGCTTACAAAATAGTTGGAAAAAGATTACAAAGCAAGTATAATTCTTTTTATTGGACTCTTTATATTGCATATGCTTTGAAATCATGTTAAAAGAATATGAGATATTAGATATGATGAAACTGTGAAGAAAGCAAAAACAGTAACAAAGTTTATTTATAATCGTGCATAGATCTTGAATTTGATTAGAAATGGGAAATGATTTCACTAATGGTAAGAATTTATGCCTATTACAAGATTTGTAGCTAATTTCTTATATCAGAAATAACCTCTCTACCAATTCGGAGTCAGACTGCATAGTTCTAGAACTCCCAAGATCCTACGATCAGCAGGACTTTCATTGGGTTTTTTTTTGTTCTTATCACTTTAATGTTTTGTTTTGATGAAGAAGAAGTTGAGGTAAATGTTTACAAGTAATAAGTAAGTTGTATCGTTGTATTCTAAATCTAATGCTAGATTAGAGGTTTAAAAGATTATATTTGAAGATCATGAATTTTTGTCCCAATATTTAGGATCTCATAGACTAAAGTATAGAGATACTTAAACAAAAGTGAGAGTGCTTGATAGAGAACAAGTTCACTGAACTAATCTTATATTAGAAATTCATTTGGAACATTACTTATATGTCTATAGAAATTCTCATTGTGATGATTGTATAAGTGAGCCTTTGACTTGAGGTCTCTCAAGTTATCTTATATAAGGATTGTTATGTTTTCATATGACATACAACCTATTCTAATCATAGGTAGTTTAGTCGGTAGTCATTGGAGGTATCATGAACTATATGGAGGTAATTAAGAGATCAAGATATGATTGATCACCCTAAAATAATTATGGAGAATGTCTTATTATTCTCGATTAGTATCGATTCAAGAAATCCTTGGTTAATGTATAATGACATTTTGTAAATAGTTTACAAATGTCATTGATTGAATCAATAGCTAATTGTGGAGAGCTACTATGATTGGACTTAAAATAAAGTAGACATTAATTTATTCTCTATTTCTAATCGGAACATTGTATGATGAACATATTAAATTATACAAAAAAATCATGCATGAAAAGATTAGTCAAAACAACTTTGATATTCCTAAATATTTAGGTGGTCATGATGTATTTCCTAGATGTCAATCTTGATCTATAAACAAAAACATTTTAATTAGAGAATTAAAGAAAAATTAAAGGAGTTTAATTTATCTAATACTAAGTATGATTTAAGTTATAATTTGTATCAATTGTCAACATATTTGGGAACATATAATGTTTTACTTAAAGAGCAAGTTAAAAGGATAAAAGATATTTTAATCAAGTTATACTTGATTGTAAAGTTTGAGAAACTTTATGGTTAAGTATGAGATATCAAATAAATAAGGATCAATATGAGATACTTGATCTTATTTGAGCATAATTAGTATTTATTTAGATTTTTTGTAATTTTAATTAAAGTTTATTGAAATTAGAATTTAATTTCAATTAAATTACTAAAATTTCCAAAACTTATTATAAATAGGCTTAAACTTTTCTTTAAAAAAAGGCTTAAACTCTAATGAAGCTAGCAATTATTGCTTAACCTTCTTTGTAAGAGTTTTGCTCTATGAATATCGTTAGAGGCTGAACATTTGTGCCACTACAATGATTAATTTCAGAAATGATTTTAGGGATACTACAAGAAAATGATCAAGCTTTGAAATAAGGTCTAAATTAAGATTCAAGTTTAATTACAATTTATTTATTAATTATTTTATAAAATTAAAGTAATCTTGATTTTTGAGAAATTAAAATACAAAAAGTTTCATAATTATTCTATTTCATTTTAGATGAAATCTCGTCCCGGTTTCCCAACAATAGTATTAGAGTTGACTTTAATTTTACAGTTTAATTAAAATATTTGATTATTATTGATTATAATTTTGAAATTGAATAGCAAAAAACATGAAAAGATTATATTAAAAACCAAAAAACTGTACAATTCATATTAGAAATCTTTAAACCCTATAATTTAATTTAGAATTGAATTGAAATTGTTTAAACTGATAAACAGTATATCAACAAGTTTTATTGAGCATCAAATATCTGTAAATATTTGTAAACCTGAAAAGTCAAGAAAATAAAATATGGAAAATTTTCTCCGATGAACCTAAATATCAAGCAAACCACAAAAGTCTTAGACTTTCGAGACTTAAATATGGTGTCACATAGGTTTCGTTGTTAGGGTATTGTTCTGTGTGTTAGTTAAGGCAGTTGTAAGAGGAGAAGCAGTTTCTGGCAGCATAAGGTGGTGTTTCCAACAACGATAGCTTCATGGACAATGATACTGTAGAATCTATAAGAGCAACGAAGAAGATGCGTGTGGAAATATTGAGATGTGGTAGGTGTTGGTAATTGAAAACAACAAGAAAGCATGAATGGTTAATTGTCACTAGTTTTGTGGATTATTATGTTATGTTTTGGTGATTATTGATTGTGGCAAGCCATGGAGAGTGTTGGAGAAGTGTGCTTGAGGTGACCTTTTGGTGGCTGGGAAAGACTAGGTGGCGTGAGGCATGCAAGTAACAACTTGGACAAATGCAGAAGCTGTCGAACACACTGTTGGTTTATGTCCTACAACCAATAGCTTTGATTGTAGTTTAGTGACAAATTATTTAAAGGCATTCTTTATCTTGTATATGTTTAGATATAAATGATAAAGTCTATAGAATAATTGTACATTGCAAATGAAATTATAATGAGATTATGATTATGAGATTCATACTGCATTTATGTATTATTCCTAAATATTCTTAGTCATTGTTTTTATTAAGATTAGACATTAATAGAATGTAAAAATACTAGCATACGTTTTGTTTTTTCTTATGAAGGAAGTAGTTGATCTCATACGCTAAAGTATAGAGATACTTAAATAAATGTGTGGGTGTTTGCTAGAAAATAAGTTCACTGAACATACCCGATATAAGAAATCCATTTAGAATATTACTTTTATATTTATAGAATTATCATT
Source organism: Erythroxylum plowmanianum (assembly GCA_025531925.1). NCBI lineage: Eukaryota > Viridiplantae > Streptophyta > Magnoliopsida > Malpighiales > Erythroxylaceae > Erythroxylum > Erythroxylum plowmanianum. The sequence goes on along the minus strand of JANVCQ010000232.1, from coordinate 17,637,699 downwards.
GTGATGACTGTATAAGTGATCCTTTGACTTGAGATCATCAAAGTTATCTTGTATGAGAATTGCTATGTTTTGATACTACTTATGAGTTATTTGATCTAGATCGTTTAATCGATAGTCATTGGATGTAGCATGAACTATATGGAGATAGTAAAATGATCAAGATAGGATTTATGACCCTAAAGTAATTAGGGAGAATGTCTCGTTATTTTTTATTAGTATTGAATCAAGAAATCCTTGGCTAAGGTGAAATGATGGTTTGTAAATAGTTTACAAATGTCATTAATTGAATCGATAGCTAATGGCAGAGAACTAATATAATTAGACTCAAAATAGAGTAGAGATTAATTCCATGCTCTATGTCTAATCGGAACATTGTATGATGAAATGATCGAATTATATGAAAGAATTATGTAAGGAAAGGTTAGACAAAACTACTTTGACATTCCTAAATATTTGTGTGGTCATGATGCATTGCTAGATGCCAATCTTAATCTTTGATTATAAATTGTTTAATTGAAGAATTGAAGATAAATTAAAAGGAGTTTTAATTTATCTAATTTTAATTATGAATTAAAATTAGATTTTATAATTATTACCAACATATTTGGGAACTTACTAGGTCTCATATATAGAATGAATTGAAGAGAGCAAAATTAATTTAATCAAGTTGTACTTACCTGTAAAATTTGAGAAACTTTATGACTAAATGTGAGATATTTAATAAATAAGGATCAATATGAGATATTGAATCTTATATGGGCATAATTGGTATTTAATTAGAATTATAAATAATTCTAATTAAAGTTTAATTGAAATTAGAATTTAATTTCAA
>JANVCQ010000232.1:17584560-17600393 GCA_025531925.1 Erythroxylum plowmanianum | reverse complement strand
AGAGGAGTAGAAGAAATGAAGAAGAAAGAGTAAAAGAGGGTAGGTAGCAGAAGAGTGTCGGGGCCTCGGCGGGGGGGGGGGTTGGGATTTTTTTTTTTTGCACTTTAGTCTTTAGAGTTTTGGAAAATTCCGAAATTGCCCGAAATTTTCCGGAATGTTAGGTACCGACCGGTACCTAACGGAAAACCCCGATACCGGCCGGTATTTATGGCCGATATCGAGGGTGAGTTCCGAATTTCGTTCTCCGGCCGGTACGGTACGTTCCGACCGATACCAGCCGGAACGGAACGAAATTCGAAACTCTGGTACTAGCACTAGCTTTCCTTTTTGCAGAGGATAGTAAATTGACTTTCTGTTGGCTCGTATTATGAGGTTGATGTATTTATTTATTTATTTTACTTTATATTAGCTACATCGCTTCTTTTTCTTCGGTATATATGTGATTAAAGTTGTAGAATGCCATAAATTCTATGAGGTTAGGCATACTAAGTGCTTTAGTCAATTCTTGTTGCAAGCATATTTCTTTTTAACTCATTTTGATCTACATAGACGGAGTTAGTTGGCGTCTAGTGGTGCACGCCCCTAAGATTTAAAAAATTAAATATTTTTTTATTTTTAATATATATATATAAATATATATATAAGGACGGAGTTATTTGAAACTCAGTGGTGCATTAGGCCCCCCAATATTTAAAAAAATTAAATATTTGGACCCTCCTATTTTAAATTCCTGGCTTCGTCACTGTAGATCTAGTTCACTTTTTTTTCTTGGCTTTGTTAAGTGGGACAGTTGAGTTATTCACCTTTAATATACTAATTAAGATAAAACCAATAAAAACAAAAATTAATTCACAAAGAGAGGGAGGGGTTCGAACCATTGAGAGGAGAAAAGGTTATCTAGGTGAATGTCTTCTTTCACGGATGAGGAAGGAGAAGTGCAGCTAGACCAATAGAAAGGGAAAACTTAAATATCACAATAAGAGTTGAGCGACCTGATGAGCACCGAGCGTTGATCGTTAAGCGACAAGCATCAAGAGTTCCATAACTTCAAAGATTTTAGGTGGGTTTTAACTCCTTCTACATTTATGGATTCTTCTTCTTCTCCTGACCACCCCCGACCCCCTCTCTCCCCATTACCTGCCCTTGACCCTCTCACCCACCAAAGCCCTAATTGGACCCTAAATTAAAATTCCAACCCAAACACCATTGCATCCATTTAGACCAAAGAACCACATCAGAAAATGCCCTTATTCACCAACCCTATTTAAATGTCCACCGCGATAAAACCTCTAGAGAATGTGCCCGAATCTTCTTCCCAACATCTTGAAAATAAAAAATTGGGGAACACCAGATCATGGAAGACAGTCGTTTCAGAGGGGATGGAGGAATCAACAGAAGATAAATCTTTAACTTATTTCCCCCTGGAGGTCAAAGAGGATCAGATATATGTCATCCCCCCTCAAGAGCTAGCAAAAAAGGGAGTCGCATAATTTAGGTTAGCTTTGATTGGTTTTTTCTGAGGAAGGAGACTAGCTTTTCTTGCTGTGCAGAGAGCTCTAGTTAAGTCCTGGGTAGAGTTTGGGTTAAAGGAAACTCTAATAACTAACTCAAACAATTTTTTGTTTAAGTTTGACTCAGAAATAGGATTGAACTTGGTATTAGAAAAGGGACCTTGACATATCCAAGAGAAGCCATTGTTTCTATAAAAGTGGAGTTTGAATGGTGGGGAACAAGAAGAGGATAAGTATGCCCTGGTTTGGGGTAGGTTTCATATTATCCTAATTGAATATTGGAATATTGAAGGTTTAGGGAGGATTACAAGTGCAGTGGGACACCCCTTTTAATGGATACACAGACGACTAGGATGTCTAGGATTGTATATGCACGGATATGTGTAGAGCTAGAACTACAGAAGAGTTGGCCCTCTTCCTTTCAATTGGTTACTTATAATAAGGAGGGGGAAATAATTTTCAAGGAAATTAGGATTGAGTATGAATGGAGGCCAGATTAGAATGCATTAAAGAATGAATGGGCTCCTACAGGGAGAGTGTTTGAGAATGGGTTATAATAAGAGTTGGAGAAAGGAAAGGAGTAGAAATCAAACACTCCAAAGCAATAGGAAAAGGAGTAGGAACTTATCTTAGAGAAGGTTACTCCTAGGAACAAGGAAATTAGACAATCAGAGATATATAATGAGCAAAGTGAGGGCCAAGGTTCACAACATAAGGATCTTATAAATGAGATGACAATACAAGAAGATAAAGATGCAAGTATTGCTGGGAATCCTTCTCTTCAAAGTCAGGATCATCAATCGCAAGAAGAATTGAGTGGAGACCTTGAGGAATCCAACTCTTCCGCTGTAAATCAGGTAGGTATTCCTTCCTCTCCTATTTCTGAATTGATCCCTAATAGCTCTGGTATTAAAGGAGGGGAAGAGGGGGATTTTACTGTGAGGAAAAATAGGAAATCTAGGAGGAAATAGAAGTAGGTTGTGTTAGTGGTTTCTAGTTTAGTGTTATGGATATGGTTTTTTGGAATGTTAACAGTCCCAAAAACAATTAGCAGTATAAGCTTGTCTTAAGAGATTATCTATTTTTTTTTTTTGTTTGATAGAATTTAGGATTAGGTCTACTTTCTTTTTGAACAATGTTTCCTCCTCTATGTTTCCTAGATGGACTTCATACAGTAATATAGACCAGGCTTCGAATGTTAGGATAGTTGTAGCCTGGAACCCTGATAGTTTTTTTGTGTTCTATTCTAAGAACAAGTGTTCAGTTGATCCACTTAGAGATGACCCCTAGGAATTGTTCTTCTTCCTTCTTAATGACTTGTGTTTATGGGTCCAACAATCTCAACCATAGGAAGATTCTTTGGTCTGATATGTCAACTATCAATTTCTCAGTAGGTAACCTTCCTTGGATGATAGTTGGAGACTTTAATGCTATTTTGTTTCTTTATGAGGCAGACCCCATAAGTTTCATAGCAATGAATGGGATTAGTGATTTTCAAAAGTGTGTTAAGGGCAATGCTTTGTTTGATTTAAATTCCAATGGTCCAAGTTTTACTTGGAACAGTAAACAAAGTGGAGATTCATTTATTACTAGGAAGTTAGATAGAGCCCTTATTAACTCAGCTTGGAGCTATAGGTTTCCCTGTTCCTTTTGTGTTATTCAGAACCCAAACATTTCAAATCATTCTCTGATAGTGGTTAGGAGTTTGGCTAATATGCAGAAGAGAGCTTCTCCTTGTAGGTTCTTAAATTTTCTAGCATCTCAACCTAATTTCCTTCAAACAATAGAGGAAGCTTGGTTCTTCAAGCTCAGGGCACTCCAATATTTTGTGTAGTTTCTAAGCTCAAGTAGGTTAAAAAAAGCACTCAAATTTATGAACTCTAACTAGATAGGGGATATGAATGTAAGAGTAGAAAATTGCCAAGTTACTCTTAATAACATTCAGAATCAAATGAGACATTTGCCTAGGTTCTTCTGATTGATAGGGAATCTGAGGCCATAAATGGGTTAATAGGAGCTCTAGAAGATCAGGAGTCTTTCTTTAAACAGTCTTCTAGCTAACATAAATAGAAATAACATACATTCTTTAGTAGTGGGAAATGGGAACAGGATAGTAAGATTAGAAGAGATTCAAGTTGAGTTTTTTTAGTACTTTTTAGGTTCTATTAGGGATAAAAAGAACCTTCATTCTATAATGCTTGACTATGGACCTATCTCTTGTTGCAATACGCTTTATAAGGTGATTGCTAAAATTATAGCAAATAGGCTTAGAGAGATTCTTCCTCAAATTGTTAGCCCAAACCAAAGTGCCTTCATTAAGAATCGAAGAATAGGGGATAATATTTTTTTTGCCCAAGAAATTTTTCATGAATTTTCATCTTTCTAATAACCAAAAGAGGTGTGCTTTCAAAGTGGACCTACAAAAAGCCTATGATTCAATTAATTGAGATTTCCTTCTTAATGCATTAGTAGCTCTAGGTTTTCCCATAAAGTTCATTGATTGGGTCAAAGAATGTATAACCACTCCTTCTTACTCTATTTTGATCAATGGAACTCTCATAAAATTTTTTAAAGGGAAGTCAGGCCTTCGATAAGGAGATCCCTTATCTCCATTTCTTTTCATAATTTGTATGGAAGTTTTCTCTAGGAGTTTGAATGACTTCATAGAAGTTAGTCCTTCCTTCAAATATCATTGGAGGTGCAAAACCCTTAAACTCACACACCTCTTGTTTGCTGATGATCTCCTTATGTTTTGCTATACAGATTTGAGCTTAGCTTAAACCTTACTTGATTGTTTGGTTACATTCTTTAGTTTTTCAGGTATGGACATGAATCCTTCCAAGAGTCAATTTTCTTATCTCCTGATATGGAATATCTGACTCATGAAATGGAAGTCATCTCTGGTCTCAAAAAAGGTACCCTCCTCATACAATATTTGGGAGTTCCCCTCTTGACATGTAGGTTATCTAAGAGGGATTGCTTACCTATATTGGATAAAATTGATAAGAGGATAAACAAATGGACTCATAAAAATCTCTTCTATGTTGGTAGACTCCAATTGGTAATTTCAGTCCTTTCTTCTTTCCAAGTATATTAGTCTACCCACTTCATTCTCCCTTCTTCCATTCCTAAGGATATAGAGTCTAAACTTAGGAATTTTCTGTGGGCAGGGAAAGTGGCTTCTAATTCTTATGCAAAGGTTAAATGGAGTTACATTTGTAAAACCAAAATGGAAGGAGGTTTAGGGATTAAACATTTGACAACTTGGAACTATGTTCCATTAGGTAAAATGATTTGGTACTTATTTATTGATAGGGAAGCTCTATGGGTTAAGTGGGTCCATACTATCATTTTGAGAAGGAAAAATTTATGGAGTGCCCAACCTATCAATAATAGTTCTTGGAATTGAAGGAAAATCTTATTTGTAAGGGATAAAATAGGGAACCAATTCAGATTTAGGATAGGGAATGGAATTTCTTTTCTTTTATGGCAGGATTTGTGGCATCCTTAAGGAATCCTGAAGGACTTTTCTTCTCTGAGAGACATCAATGGTTTGAATCTTCCAATGATAGCAAGAGTCTCTAAATTTATCAGCAATGATGAGTGGAGATGACATGAGGCTACCATAGGGGTCATTAGCAATCTTGAGCCCCTTCAGTACCAACCAAATAGTTCAATATCGAATAGTTTGGAATGGTTAGCTAACCCTTCAAAAAGGTATACTAATAGGTTAGCTTATATTTTCTTGAGACCTCCTATTTAGAATGTTTCCTGGTATAAGCTGGTTTGGTTCAAAAGTAATAGCCCTCGGTGTTCTTTTATATTATGGCTAGCTCTCTCTAAGAAGTTACAAACACGAGACAAACTTCAATATCTCCAAACTCTTAATCACTGCTCCTTATGTTTCTTAGATAATGAGACTATTGACCACATATTTTTTGAGTGCTCCTACTCCAAAACCGTGTGGGACTACTATCTAAACCATTTCCATATACACATCCCAAATCTGACAAACCTTCAATCCATTCCCACCTGGTTTAATCAGAATTTTAAAACCTCTGACAATAACATTTTTCCAAATCTCCTTTCCACTACTGTCTACAATATTTGGTATGAGAGGAATACACGTACATTCAAAGATGAAGCTAAGGATGTGGGGAGTTTGTACTCTAGAGTAATCTTTCAAGTTATAGAACATCTCAACTCAAACACCATGAGGAGGTAATTATTGTAATTATGGTCACTAACATATTTACTGTAAGTCTGTCATTTCAGGTTAACAAGCTTTTGGTCTCCAAAGTAGAAGTGAAAATAGATGCAAGAATATTATTGTTTAAAATTGCAAATGGAGTTGATAGTTTTCAGACAAGATCAAGAGAGGAATCCAAACCCTCTTCGGTAAAGCATAGTGAAATCAGCTAAAGCAAATCTCATTGTTTCAAAACAACAAGTAAGGACAGCATGGTGGGGAATAGACAAGAACAAATCTCAGAAGGAGATCAAGGAACTCTACCGATGGATGGAGGGAAAAAATTATTAAAGTTCCTATAAATGTAGATATGAGAAGAGATGGAAAATTGGCAGTGTTCCAGGAAATCTGAAGCACATCATTCTCCTTAGACTGTGTTGATTGTTGAATATGTTTGCTAGATCTATTGTTGGTAGCTTGTGTTTCTGTATAGTTAGCAAGCCCTACTAGGTTTTTGGTTGAAAGATTATATAGTATATGGAGTTTGTGTTTTAAAGTATGGAAGTAGGTTGTAAGTATGTCATAGGTTTCATTAGCTCTCCCTTTGCTAGTCTGGAGATTAATATATAAGAATCTCAAGTTATGTACATAACTTTTATTTTTGTATAAAGTCTTTCTAATTTACCCAAAAAAAGGAGAGGCTAGTTCACAAGTCTCAATGCACTACATCAAGAATAGGCATTGTCTTGATTGGGGATGTAATAAATCACCCATAAGAGCAGTAGTTATCTAAACACCTTTTGTTGTTGTATATATTACAAAGTGTAGAAAAATAGATCTTTTGTAACAGTCTTAAAGAGGAACATAATGTTATACACAGCTTTTTTAATTTTCTTTTATGGAGGATTCTATATGCATAAGAGGAACATACTGTTTTTAAATTACTTACTCAATTTAGAAAGAAGACCCACGTCACTCAACATTAGTGATGTGTTTAAGATATAATAGATTAAAATATATATAATCTCAATTTAAATAGAAGATTCATATTACTTACTTTTTTTGCAGTATTATAAGTCAAAAAATGGATAAAAGCTTAATGACCATGTTGGATCAAGAATTTCTTTACTTTTATGGGTTAATAGGTGTCATAAAGACTTCAAGGATAAAGATAAATTCTAGAATACACTTTGTCTCTTTGTTGGATATAGGGTGACCTATTTCTTAGTTTTTTAGGTTTTTAATCTTGACAATTTTGTTAATTATTTTCATTACTCATTCAATTTCAACTTCAAGATGATAACTGTTAATTACACTACATTTCTAGCATGATTTATAGAGCATTTAGCTTATGTTCTAATGATGTATATGGGATTTAGTACTTAATTTAGTTTATACTTTGTTTACTAGTCTTTTTCTAGCTCTCCAATGAAGAAAGAATACATTTGTACAAGTTTGAGTTGATTTGGAATTTAAGATAATTTTTAGAGGAAGAAATTAGAACATGGCATCACTAGATGACCTACACGGGCCTATGTTGAGGTGTGTTCTGGAATAAAGGACTTACATGGAAGTATATAGCATGTGTGTTATGGAATAAAGTGACTAATAAGGAGTATGTAAAACTCGCGTTCAAGTCATGTTCAAGGTTGTTCCATTCTATTTGTTTCTATTTTTTGGCTAGGGCAATGCACGAGCATATTGGGGTAATATGAGACTATATTAGACTCATGCTGATGTTTATTTTATGAAAAAATAAGTTTAAAAGAATGTATAGTAATATGGGACCCCCTATTCCATATAAAATCTCAGGTTATTTATAAAATAAAGGGAGGAAAAAGAAAAGAAAAAAGGGAATGAAGTTTGGAAGGACCAAATATCAAACCCAAGGCTAAGGATTCTCAAAGAGCATATTAAGGGGAAGCAATCTTGGAGGAAAGCAAGATTTCATCAAGATTAATCAAGAAGGATAAAGATTCAAAAACCATGACTCATTGTTATCTCTTATTTCTTTATTTTTCTTTGTCAGTTTTCTTTGTTTTATTATAAACTATATTGAAATGTAGACTTTGATGTGATGAAGCCTAGAATTATATTTTGATTTGATTTTTGGTTTAATGAATATCTAGTTTTCTTAAAATTTATCCATGATTTTATAATTGATTGAATCAAAGGAGTGAAATTGGAGTATTCAATTATTTAATTCATGTATCTAGATTTGAGAGATAACATGAGTGATTAGATTATAACATGGATACAAAGGGTTAAGTGTGAGCAATTTAAGAGTATAGTAAGATCTTTCTAAGTTACGATAAAACCTATCAAGAGAGTGCACAGAGCAAATTAATGCAATATAAAGTTATCTCGATTTGAAAGATATTTCAATTGCTATTCTTAAAATGGGAGTTATATGTCTCGAGGGAGAATATAATTATAACTTAAGTATTCTTATTGATCCAAGAAACTAGATTTGTTCTTTAAAATTCTAGGAAGATTTTACAACTAAGTTTATTATAAATATTAATCACTCTTATTATCTATTACCTTGAATGATTAACTTTTATTTATTATTTAGGTTTGTTTATTTTCATTTATTCCATCACTCATTTATTTAGATTAGATAATAGAAAGATGGTTGACACTTGTAATCATGATCCTCGTGGGATTGACCTATATTTGCTAATGCTAGCTACAGTTATATTATGCACTTAATGTAAAACATAATCACAAAATTGTCAATTTTTTAGTAGGTTGGTCTCCTAATATATGAAAGAGTTTTAAGCATCATCCTTAGTTTGCTGAAGAAGATAAACAAATTAGAACCAAAAAAGTTATTGAAGTTAAAAATAAAAGTTGGGATATTCTATATTTATAATTATAAAAAACTGCTATGAATGGTTATAAAAGTGAAAGATTGGTTTGTATTTAGTCAATTAGTATTATTGTTAATTATGAAATTAAAGATATTATATTGGTTTTGAATGAATATGACTTGTTCTATTAGAGTAAAATATAAATTTTAATATATAAATAGGACTAATTAAATAATGTAAATGGACTAAATTTTTTATGATGTTAATGTGAATTTTTTAGATATGACTCAATACAAACTTAGTATATATGATATACCCTCACAAAAAAATTTAATAATAAAAAGCATGCAAAAGCACCTAAAAAAATTTGATTGATGATGCAATTATAATAAAATATTATAAGCACTAGTAAAGGTTGCAACTTTTCACTTAAATCAAATTTGTCTTTTATAATCACTAGTTAAGAAGCATTATGATGAGCAATATCTTTGGAAAAAGATATCAACATTAAGATTGTTGTAGGAATTAACTTGTTCTTAATGTTGTAGGAATTAACTTGTATCCAAAATGGGAGCCAGATTATATTCATAATAAAACGAGATGTTATACAATGTTAGTTATAGTAAAAATTAAGCATAAAGTTGCTATACAAGAAGCAACCCATAATAGTAGCAATCAAATACAAATGTAAATGAAACACTTTTATATAGCAAAGAATAGAGGTAGTAATTGCTAATTAAAACCTATTACAAAAGCAACATATTCTTGTATATAAAACTAACTAACTAAAGTTGCAAAAGTTAATGTAGTTAGCAATATCCTAAATGTTATAAGATTTTTATAAAATATCAATAGTCAACGATGTTTGCATTTTAATTTAGTGACTCTCTATAGTACTCCCTAATGTCTTTGATCTTGTCCTCATCCTTGTATTTGTTGATTCTAATAAAAATAGCAACAAATCATCAAAAGGTAACTCATTTGTTAAAATTAATTTAAAGTTCAAAAGTGTTTACAATTTCCCAATACATGTAACCTTCATCAAGTTATAGCTCGTCTTGTAACTGGTGGTGGAGATTGCTCACCTTACAAAATCTCTTATATATGGAATGGTCTCCTTGTTTTATTTAACTTTGATTTTAATGGTCAACTTGATGGATTAATAGTAGGTCTACTTACTTAAACACCACATACAGTCTATATTTGAAAAAAAATGAAAAATGCATTCAAGACATATAATTGAGTGATAAACAAATTATATTAAATTTAATGTATTTCTATACACTCAAGTTTATAAGCCTATCAATTACACCTTGTTATGTGTTACATTGAGTATGTGATTTTATTATGTCCTTGTTGGAAGTATATTTGATGAGTTATTTTTATTCCTCTCCTTGATAACTTATTGCCTATGGCGGAATTCTCTCAATTTTTCTTTCTTCTATTCTTCTATAGATTTATAGATGTCGTAACGGTGGTTTGTGTTCAATTTCAGACCAAAATTTCTCTCTTTTAAATTGGCTTCATCATATATTGATAAGGTTGTAGATATTTATCCTTTATAAACCAACGTGTAACATATTTTCAAGTTGTTCACTGGTATACTTGATGGCAGTAAGGGCATATGAACATGAAGTTTCTAAAACATCCCAACTGCTGGAACTACATGTATGATCTCTTAAGTTTATAATATACTCAACTCTATTGCATATTACTTCATAACACTAGCACTATTATCCTCAAGTCCCAATAATACCTAACTCCTTATTACTCTCAATTTCCTCTTTATTTTTGGAACAATGTTATCTTTCCATTCACTTCTTATGTTTTTATTTTTAACCAATCTTTTCATCATAGACATTCTAATTTCTTCAAGCATTGTGATAAAGTTCTTTGTTCGAAATTCAATAATACTTCTTTTAAATGTTTTATAAAGATTATTATCTATAGTATCTCAATTTAGTGAAGTGTTAAAATATGCTTTGAGTCATTTTTCCTTTAGAATTCTTAGTAAATTCTTTTATTCATCTTCTAAATCCTCTTATAACTCCTTTAAATATAAAACAAGTAAGGTTCATCAGATTACTTAAAATATTTTTAGAATAGTTGTTCGAATTTGAGTCCTTTGTGATCCCTCTATCTCTAGTTAGCAAACATGTGTCATGCATAAAAAATTTATTTCAGTACTTAGGAGCTACTTCTTAAGTGCCTCCACTAAAACTTATGCAACACTCAATTAATAAGAATTAATAAATAACTAATTTGAGAAAATATATGTTATAAAAGTAAATAAAATTTAGATTAAACTTTTTTTATTAGAAATCATAATCTATCTACCTCCATCTTTTTGATCCATGTCTTTCTTTAATAACTCTAGAAATGAACTCCAAATGTCTACTGTTTTAGTATAAATTACAACATATGCCATATGGAATATATGATTATTGCCATCTCTTCCTATATTGTCAATATCTCACAATTTACAATACCATTAAGAAAGTAACCATATAATTTTATCAATTTGATATAACTAACTAAGAACCCTTTATTGTAATATTCAGAACACATATGCATTCTATCAAATGATGGCAAAAAATCATCTCTAAATGATGGCCTTTTAACAACCAATCCAATATTGATGTAATCATTTGACCTCATCAGTTCTTCCTTGTAATCTCACAGCTTTCCATATTTTGCTCTAACACCTCATTGTGTTTTCTTAATCACAAAATTCCTAGCCCTCTAACATAAATTGTACCCAAAATCAAATATTAAATATTTCTTTTTATAATTATGTTAGCTTGAAATCAATCAGTCCTGGGAGGTTATTGTAGTAATTCTTAGCTAGTCATTTTATCCCCACATTTTTATTGTGAAAATTAGGATTGCATATACGCTTTTGTTAAAAACTTTTACTTGTATACATATGTATGAGTAGTCGATAACCAATGATGCCAAAATTAAAAATAACTAGAGAAATTAAAAATTGTTATTTGGAAACTATTTAATCTCTAAAGTTGTTTAAAATGTATCATTTATAGTACCTACTCACACATTTAGCTCTCATAAATTGTTAGGTGTTCCTAAGAAACATAAACTCTCTTATTTTAGCAACAATAAGCTTGTGAAGTCCTTTGTTGAATTGGTAGAATTGTCAAATAACATACTAAGCTTAATCTCAATCTTTTTCTTATAAAGGTTGAATCTAAATGGTTTTGATTTATGTCTTAGTCCCTTATTGACATCAGAACCACCTTATTCTTTAAAATTGCAATTATCATTTAACTTAAAGTAACATTATATTTTCATCTTATACATCATCTTCATTATCTACTACTTTTTCTTGTAAAATTTCTCTTTTTTGTTATATGTTACATACATTACTTATGATTCTTTTTCTTCAGTTGTCTCCTTTTAAAGGAAACATTTAATACAAAGACACTTCTAACTCTTCATCATCCAAACTCAAATCAAACACCTCTCTAATCCTTACATCAATAGATATATTCTCTTTTTGCTCAATTAAACTACCATTACTGTCACTTACACATACAAATTCTTGCTTAATTGCATATTAATTCATGGATTGTATAATAGTAAATTAAGTAACATTGAAAAGAACATCATATGCAATCCCATTAACAAGCTCATCAATACCAATATCATCAAAAAATTCACCACCAACTTTAGTATCTATATATTTTTCTAAATGTGGCAAAAACCACAATCAACACATATCTTTATCACCTTATGTTATGTAATAAGCTTACATATCTTCATCACATAGGCATCCTTCTTTCTCATATATTCCATATCTTCCCTTTAGACAAACTTTTCATCATAAACATAGTTAATTTCTCATACCAATCAGCCATCTTCTTTTACCTACATACCAAAATAAATGTTAAATTAAACATAAAGGCATTGAATAGAGAATGATCACTCTATTAATGATTTAAGTGATAGTTGTGCATTATTATGTGTTTTTCTAAGTAGTTGGCATGTTCTTCTTACATGATAAGTTAGTATTATTGTGTTTTAGGACTTATTTTGTGTGTTTTTGTTTAGTTTAATCTTCATGGTTGTTCTTTTGTGTTTGATATTGGTTTATGGTAGGAATTGATCATTTTGGTGTAGGAATGGAGGGTGTTTTGTGATTGAGCTAATGACCAAAAGAAGAGAAGAGAAGTGGAGTTGTTAAGGAACAAGGATGCACGACCATGGGAAAGGGCATATTTCCCACAATTGTGGGAAATCTATGGAGAAAATTTCTATTAAGTTAACCTACGATCGTGGGAAGCACAAGTATAATTCCCACGATCGTAGGAACTGGAAGTCGAAGAGACACACAAGTTTCATGTTTTTTTTTCCAGGTTTTTATGACTTTATAAGACATATAATCCTGAGAGCTGCCAGGGGGTCATGGAGCTTGCTTCTTAGAGCTAAAAGACAGATTGAGAGCCTAAAGATAGGGTAGATTCAAGGTTTCATTCCCAATTGGGCAAAGAGCATCCCGTCATCCAGATTTTCCAGATTGGGCAAAGAAGAGGAGGAATTGCCCCATCTAGTCTTATTTCAATTTCTTTCTCTTCTAGCATGTTTATCATAGAGTATTTGATTGTTGGCGATGTTATGGATATCATGATTGGTGAAAACAATTTTTAGGGTTTGTTATTGAACTATTTATGAACCTTTGGTTTATTGATTTAATGATATACATTTTGTGTTATTTATTATGCTTAAACCTTGCAATAAATCGAGAGATTGAGCTTGGTAATCTGTGTTAATTGTACAACAAGAGTTAATGATTAATAGACCTATAAATAACAAGTTATTGATTTATTAGGAAGAGATTTCAACATATCAATACACTGCCTATAGAATAGCTTCATATCTAGTTGAATGTTTAGGAAAGGCTTTGCACATTGAGAGATCCTAAAGTTAATTCTAATTTATTTGACTAGTGATATTTAGTTACCCCTTGAGAGAGGGTAGCTAGAAGTTTAGGAAATCTTAGTCCAAGCGTAAATTGAATCGATTAATCCAATGGGAGCAAATAGGGATAATGACAAGTCCTAATGTTCAATCTTGATTTTCTCCAAGTCTTAGTTTACAATTTTGGTTTGGGTTACATTGTTCCCTGTTACTTTTAGTTTGTCTTTATTTTAGTTATTTTTTTAATTTGATTGAAACGATTTCTTAAACAAAGAGCAATCTGAATTAAGTGGTGCCTAAGCACAATCCTCGTGTGATCGATATCCACATTCAACTATAAGTACGCCCCTTATATTTGCAGTTTTGAGTGTAAGACTAGTAGTGTGTTTTGCATTCAACAAGTTTTTGGCACCGTTGCTAGAGATTGATTTTTTAACATCTTTTTTAGTTTAAGTTACTTTGATTTAAGAGTTTTTGATACTTTTCCTTATGTCTTTACCAGTGCATAAACACAAGGAACATGTGAAGGAACACTGAATTTCATGTCGAAGAGTTAGTAGATATCATAAAGGACGAACGATAGTTGAGAAATGCGAAGCACCAAGACATTATATAAAGAAATATGGTAGAAGAAGAGAACAAGGAGGGGCTGAAAGGACATTGATGGACTTCATGAGATAAAGATTCAGTCCTCAATGAGTTGCAAGGCCAACAGTTCAAGCTAACAATTTCGAGATCAAGTCGACACTCATCAACATTCTTCAGAGTAATGTGCAGTTCTATGGGTTGCTAATAATCCTAATGCCCATCTTGTCAATTTTTAGAGATATATAACACTTTTCGATTTAATGGGATGTCTAACGATGCTGTGAGGTTGCGACTATTTTCTTTCACTTTTGAGAGACTGGGCAAAGGCGTGATACAATTCACTCAGCTTAGGATAGATTACTACTCGAGAATAGCTAGCCCAGGCATTTCTCTCCAAATACTTTCCATTGGCCAAGACAACAAGGATTATTAAGGAAATCACAAATTTTCAACAAACTGAAGAAGAGTCTTTATATGAAGCTTAAGAGAGGTTTAAAGAACTATAGAGAAGTTTTCCCCACCATAACTTTTCAAGGAATTCCTTATATAAACATTCTACAATGGTGTAAATCAGAGAACAAAAGGGACCATAGATGCAGTTGTGGGAGGATCTTTGATGAGGAAAACTATCGACGCAGCAGATGACCTTTTGGAAGAGTTGGCCAGCAATAGTTGTATGTGGTTAAGTGAGAGGAATAGCCAGAGGCAGAAAGAGCAAAAAGATAGGATCCTAATTGACTCTGTTATCGCTTTGCAGGCACATATCATAACCCTCACTAAGCAGTTAAGCAACATGTAAGGAGAATCTTCATATACAACCAAAGTTATGGAATCACAATATGAGTTATGCAGGCCAGATAACCATTGCATAGCAGAATGCCTTTTGTTGGGAGATAGTAGCACTGAACAGGTAAGTTACTTAGGCCAACTATAGCAAGGTAAGAATCCATACTTGAATACTTATAATCCAGGGTGGAAAAACCACCCAAATTTTTCTTGGAGAACTAACAATATAGGTGGCCAAACAAGACTGTAAGGACCTCTAGGATTTCAGCAAGACCGATTTGATCTTTAGAGAACAAAATGGAAAAATTGATGGATGTTTTGGTGTCGAAAATGGTAAATCAAGAAGAGAACCAAAAGAGAATGTTTTCGAGCCAAGAGGAAAGTAAAAAGAGCATGGAGGCAAAGTTTGATCAGATTGTGAAGAACCATGCCTCATCCATCCACAATTTGGAGGTACATGTAGGTTAACTTGCTAATTTTATGCCTTTTTGAAGTGTAGGTAGCTTACTAAGCAATACCGACGCTAACCTAAAGGAACAATTGACGGCTATCTCACTTTGAAGTGGCAAGTAGATGGAGGAACCAAGTGTAGAAAAGGATAGCCAAGAAAAGGGAAAAGGTAAGGAGATTCAAGAAGAGAAAGAAGAAGAGAGGTCGTATATGCCACCACCACCATACAAGATCAAACTTTCATATCCACAAAGGGTGAGACAACATCAGGTGGACACTCAATTTTCCAAGTTTCTAGAGAAATTGAAGAGGCTTTAGATGTAGCACCCCACTCTCAAAGGACACATACCCGACATCCATGGTGATATTCAAGTACGTACCCCATAAGGGTGGCATGTTAAAACAACCATTCAGTCAAAATTTCTTACAAAACTTTTGTTTCTATAAAACAAAGTACACGTATGCAAAAATCATTAACAAAATTGGGCCCACTTCTTTTAAAAACATTTCCAATCACAAGTTACAATTATTACAAACATTAGTATTCAACAGCCACTTGGG
>JANVCQ010000232.1:17557935-17572521 GCA_025531925.1 Erythroxylum plowmanianum | reverse complement strand
TGTTCTATGTGATGATATGTTGAACTATGAGTTGTGAATTTGAATTGTGAATGATTGAATTTCTAGCCCAATGAGATGTAGACATATACGAATATATGAAGTATATGCATGTTTGATTGTGTGACTCACTGCTAATGGCTATAAACATATAAGCCGTTGAGCTTCGCAGCTCACCCCATTCCCTTCCACTCCACAGGTGCATAAAAAGCAGATCAGAAATGATCCTTGCAAAGTTTGGCAAACACCAAGAATAGAGACTTTTGTAATTAAGTTAGTTTAGAAACTTTTAGGTATTTAGAATCATATTAAGCATAAGCATTCAATTATATCAAGTGCATTTTGTATTCTGTAATAAGCCAGCGGTGTGGTTTTTGTTATGTAAATAAAGTTTTTCAAATTCTTTTGCTTTAGTAATGAAATGATGAATTGAAAATGTTTTGCTTCTATATGTTCATAGTTAATTTCTTTGTTAAAATGGTTATGCTGAAAGAATGGTATGGGTTGAATATTAGTTTTTGAGGTTGGTTGTATGGGTCTTGTTCAAGGGTTTCGCCGCGGCAAGGCCCAAAGTATGCTGCGGCAAACCTTTCCCAAAGGGTATGAGTGCTAGAGCTTGGGACTTCATCGTGGCAAAGTGTAAAAGTTCACCGCGACGAACTGTAAGAGAGGAGACTTCCGCCGCAGTGAACCCGCCAATGCTGATGCTGAAAATGTCCAAAGTATTAAATTTTTAAGAAAAGTCAAAGCCTTGAAATAGGTAACGAGACCTGGGCACCAACACTACTATTAAGAACAGGAAGGGCAAGGAACCATCCACCTCTCAGGAGCACTCGGAACCTCAAGAACAAGCAGTTAAAAAGGAACCAACCGTAGTAACAGATGTTGATATATTTTAGAAAATCCTTAATCGGTCACAAATCATCAATAAATTATGCTGCAAATTAATGAGCTCAGCAACCAGATGCGACAAATGTATAAGGAGCAACGGTACTTCAAGAAGAAATTCCTCAAGTTCATCTAGACAAATAAAATTGAAGTCCCTTCTCCTACGCCTTTGCCACCACAATCTCCATGAGCCTTCAATTTTTATATTGTTTTATTTACTTTGTTAGTTGTGTTATTTGTTTATGTGGTTGATATGTTTGATGTTTTGATTTCCTTTTGTGGTTGCCTTGTCACATTGAGGACAATGTGTTGTCCAAGTGTGCGGAGGTGACATTTGCATTGTCAATTGCATTATTTTAGTTTGTTTTATTTACTGTTCGCATTTTGTTAATTAGGATGCATGTTTTAGGCATATTAGGTTGTTGTTTTATGTTGTTTTGTGTTAAGCAATGGAACCACACTTGAATCATTTTGATGTATTTTTCCATGAGATTCTATTATGCTAATTGGAATGAGATTGAATGCATGCTTGAACTCTAATTAGGCTACTTAAGTAAAGAGTGAATCATGTTGAGTGATAAAAAGTAGTTGGTTGCATAAGCTTACTCAAAATTTGACACTTAAGCAATAAAGTAGTGTAGAGATGCATAATGAATTTTTATTCGAGCCAATATGAGAATTGAGGGTAGCACCCCACTCTCGCTAGACACATACCCGACATCTTGAGTGATATTTGAGTGCGCATCTTGCAAGGATGGCATGTTACAACAATCGAACACTTGAAATTCGGTACAATTTTTTTGAATAACAATACTCGCATATGTGAAAATCAGTAATCAAATTGGGCCTACTTTAATCATAAACTTTTTCAATCGCAGAAATACAATCGTCTGAATTTCAATAGCCATTTGGGCCCATTTCACATACAAAATACTTGTAGTCATAATTTCATTACATTGCAAAATCATTTATAAAACATCTCCAATCCAGAAAGTTATTACAAAATAGAAATGCTCGAATACAGAAGTTACAATTATTGTGGAAACTCTATTTGATACAAAATAAAAAAATAAATGCAGACGCAAACTGATCCTGACCTCAATCTCTTACTCGATTGCAATGTATACTCCTGTTTAGTTAACGGGGTAATTCTTCAGAGCCTTAAAAATATTGTGAATTTTGGATAAGTTTTGCAAACTCAATAAGTACCATCCTCGATGGCTCACTTGGTCACATAACACACAATTCACATCATTTATTTGATAATCATATTAAATCACATACGCTTGATCCCTAGTTTCACCTTTTTCATTCATCACATTATAATCATTCATATCATGTATATGCAGTGCACGTGAGACTCACTTTTTATTGTTACTTTGTTGTGATCGAGTGCCTAATTGTCCCATATCTATTGTGGATACCGGGCTTATTGATAACTGTCACGTATCTGTTGGAGATACCGGGCTCATTTACATAGTGAGCCTTTGGCTCTTATACACTTTTTGAGTTCTAGGCTCTTTTTCACAGTCTGAGCTTTAATCTCTTTTTCGGTGGCTACTCTAGTCATAACTACTTTTATCTTTCATACATTCATGTAATGAAATGCATCAATCGCATACGATTAATTATTCACTTCCACTTATCATCGGATCTTAGTTCGACATTTAACATTAAAGTTAAGAATCACTTTTCTTTGATATGTGGATGTTTAACAATCAAATCATGTATCACTTATTTCATCAAATTCACATACAAGTAGTACTTTGATATCTTTACATTTAGCACACTCCTCGGACATTTACTGTCCGAAATCAGAACAATCACATTCATATCTCATTCATAATCACAAAATTCATAATATAACCAAACAAACAATAAAGTAAGACCATCTAAATCTACTCACAGTACACTCAAGATTAGCACTAGCTTCAATGATCTGGGAACATTTGAATGCAGATGTTTATCCTGCACATCAAAATTATGCAATACACATAATGCACACACACATTAATATTTCCATAATTATAAGCATTCATTTATACACACGAGTGTATATGGACTATGTACAATACATATTCATGACAATCTCAAGTATCACTCTATCATTCAAATCATGTAAACATTCGTATTCTCAAACTCGTATAAGTGCCATTTATACTTATGGTTTATTCCTCAATAAAATCATTAAAATCTAATTTCATAACCCAACGAATCATTTCAGATTTTTTTTTTTAAATTGAATTTCGGTTATCGCTTTCTTGATCATTTAGAAATGAAAATTAAGTAATTTGGGAACGTTTTATTTTTTTCAAAAGTTTCTAATTACACCAAAATCATTCAATTTGGTTTAGTATTGTGAAAGTTATACTCTAAATATTTTCAGACTGCTTTTATTCTGAGATAGTACCCTATACTCAACTTACACCCAGAAATTGAAATTCTTAAAGTCCGATTCAGAATTTGATTTATTCATATCATTTGTAGCCCTATGTCTATAGTTTACTCAAATCAATAATCAGCCCATTTGGATAACTATAGAAAAAGATATGCCCAAAATACTTAAACATGATCAATGCAGAGAAAAGTTCGTCGCAGTGAACTACTCCAGAGAGGAATTCTCGTGAAATTTTCATAAGTTCACCGCGATGAAACCTAGAGTTGGCCACAGTGAACTTTAGCCAAAAGAAATCCTAGCTAAATCTTCAAGTTCGCCACGGCAAAGCAAGGAGTTTGTCGCGACAAACTTCCACAGACACATACCTAGTTCTTCAAATTCATGTTAGATTTTGAGACTATTTTAGATAGAATTTGAATTTGACTTCTGCATGACAAACATAGCTACACGTCTCTAGTTTAATCCAAACTAAGAATCATCTCATTTGGATAACTAGACCAGAAGTTATGGCTAAAAGATTGACGTATACTCAGTGAACATTTTCCAATCCATCACCTTCAAATTTTTCCAGATTTTTACACCTAACATACTTGTATAAAGATCACCCTTTTCTACTTCATTTACTCCTCATTCTCAACTCCATTTCAAATCTAAAACATTCACCAACAAAGCATGATCCAAATTGATCATTAACCCTAGGATAGGACATAAACATTTACCCATTCATTATTGATTTTCTGCACTCATCCTAACCTCATGAAGAAGATCATTCAACCTCAAAACATCTCTTTAACAAATTATAAATCATTAATCATCATAAATATACTAAAACAAGAAATTTAACTAAGCATTTCATCTCTCACGTTCATTATACATAAAACACCATCATGACATTTGACCTCTAACAATCATCACAAATGCTTCATTTACCCAAACCTATGATATTTAAGAAGGTGCTTACTTGATTTAGCTTCCAAATCTTCAAATCACTGTGAAACCCTAGCTCTTCCAACATACACGATCTTCACCTTTTTAAGGTGGAATATGTTCGGTCTTTTAGCAACAAGAAGAAGGAGACAATGAATCTTGAAGAAGCAAGGTGAAAGAGTTGAACAAACATCAACATAAGAGGGTAAGGGTAAGATGTCGTGAGTGAAAAAGAAAGTAAATAAAAAAGATAAAGAAATGAAGCTAATGAAAATAAGAGGCAATAGCAAGTGAAGGATAAGAGCAAAGTTCATCACCAATGCTTGGGAGAGGAGAGTATCATAGATGGAGAAGAAGAAGAGAGAAAGATGAAAAATGAAGAAGATGAAGAAATGTGGCATATGCCGTGAATGGCCAAATGAAAGACCTAAAAGATGGTCTTCCATTTAACAAAATTTTGACTTAAACATGTGGTGTGGCAAGTGACACTTGTCACTTGCTATATGTCGCTCTCTCAAGATCTCTTCTTGGTCTTTTATTAACTAGTCCATTTATCTCCAATTTTCAACCAATTTTTCTCCCAATTTTTCAATGATATAAGTTATTAAATCTTAATTTAACATATATAAAAATTTCCATTGTCATTTAAATCTTATTTCTACTACCATTTAATAATCGTTTTGCCACTTGGCAATTTTCCTAGTCCCAAAACACCCTGAAATTTCAGCAATGTTCCCAAAAATTCTAAATCAATAATTAAAATCTCCAAATCAAATTTTCAATACAATCAAACCACAATTTCCAATAAAATCACATTTACAAACAATTATACCCAGAAATGTCAATGAATGCATGTACAGTCATTTTTATATGCAAAATTTACTATTCACATGTGTGCGTACTCTACATTAAACATTAGCATGAAATACACTTTCTTCTAATCTCTCATTGTTATTTTCTCCATTACCAAAATCTAAAACTCCAACCCTTAGTATGGGAATAGGATGTTACATTTCTCCCTTCTTTAATAAATTTCATCCTCGAAATTATTATCTAAATAATCAATAAGGCAGGAGTATTGTTTCCTCATATGCTCCTCGTTTTCCTATACAACCCTATTACTTGAATACTTTCATCCAAATGACCACAGTCGATAGACTCACTTGGTCTTTCAATCACTTATTTTGTCACTCACTATTATAACTAGTTCCTTAATATCTCATATCATTCAAAAATTTCACTTTGTAAGCTGACAATACATCTTTGTCAGATCGTATCATTATTTCTTAGCATATTCACATATCACATGTTATGAATCGAAGACATCCTTTTATCAGTAACACTAACTCATAATAATTTCGTACAGATCAATTCATATCGGGTTTTAGTTTATCCTTTTTCCTTATTTGAACACACCTTACCAAGGTGGTACTCTTAGAAACAATTCATCTTTCCTTTAATAATTCACATCACTTCAATGTTAATACACTTCATTCTTCTGTCTATTTCACTATATTCCATAACTTCAATGTTGATCCATCAAATTCATTCATCTTTCATAAGTCACTTAATTTCTATTACGGATTCATTTCACACACTAACATTATCTTGAATTTATTATGGCCTTTTACCATTTTTAGGCCCTCTTCATTTCAATGTAAGAACGAACAATCCTTTTATTCGTATAACACCTCATACAGTATTCTAACGATATCACTATGATAGTAATTGATATGCTTAAATTCAATTAGAATCGTGCATTAACCTCATGATCCTATGAACTCTAAAATATAAGTTTTTAAGCATATCCCTAACAGTTAAGACTTTTGGCAATTCAAACACTCAGTCAATTGTTTCTACATCCTTAACAGTTAAATACTATTTCGGCGTATTCCTACTAGGATGTCTAGCTAGGTTGTTACTTGCTTTCTCTAGTAATCTCTTTGCTCAATCATTTTTATTGAGTACACATTCTTCTTATTTCAATCACAAGGTATCATTTTTCCTATTCAAATTCAAAATTTAGATTCATTTTCAATTTCTCAATAAGATTCTTAGGTTTTGAATCCTCCATTTGGGCTTCACTAAACTTTTCATTTGGGATTGATCTTAAATTCAACAACTAATAGTAAATTGATTTGCCTAACATTTAACTTAACATTCCATGCTCTTTATTACATTAGATTTGGTAACCTCAATATTTGAATTTGTGTTATACCACTATTGAATTTTTTGTTCATTGTATCAAATTACAACACTAGCTTTACTGGAAAATACTCATTTGCTTAATCAACATCTTTTAGTAACTCTATTCATTGTCTCAACCTTATATTCAGTTCTTTCAAACTCCATAATTACCTCAAACTTTAATGATCTGTATATTTATATATAGATCCAAAATGTTTCACTGTACGTATAATGTCTCCCAACTTTCAAAGTAATCACTGTTGCAGCAAGTTCTAAATTATGTATTAGATAGTCAACTTATGAGACTTTAATTGTCTCAATGCATACAAATCACTTTATTATGCTGCATTAGATTTCATCCTAATCTCTAATGTGAAAATTCTTTATATACTGCATAATCTCCAAACCCAACCAATATAATTAACATCGGTGTTAAATTCCTCAAAATTCTCTTTACATTCATTAATAATATGGTTTACACATTCTTCCTTAAACATTTTTTTTCACGGGATAAGATCAGTAAAAATCTCTTAACAATTTCTGGTAGTATCCCGTATACAACTAGCTTAAGAAATCTCTAGGTCTCATATACATTCCTCGGCGTTTCTTACTTCTTCATTGCCTCTATGTTCCTTGGGTCTCCCAATATGCTATGTTCAGATACTATAAGATCTAACATTTTATTTGATCAAGCTAAGATTCACTCTTATTGAAATCGGCCTATAATTGTTTCTACCTTCATGATATGTAAGATTTATCCTCAACTTTCACAAATATGCTCTTTGCTTTTCGAATACACTCGATATATCATTTATAATCATAGTCACTAATTGATCCAGTTTTACTTGGATCACTTTAATTTTTGGGGGTATTGTTAACTCCAATAGATATAACCCAAAACTCCTTCTGCCCGTGATTTGTTCTTGTAATTCTTTAAGAATCTAATTCCTCGATGAAGTAGTATTATCATATTTTATTTTTCAGTTTCCCAATTGACTTTTACCAATTGACTTCTTTTCTTGAATGATTTTTTCAATTCATTTAATTTTCTCTTTTTTATATGGATTTGTTCTAACACCTGCTCATTCGTTCTATTTCTCCACAAATTTCAATTGAATTGTAATATTAACTTCCTATGTTGGTAACACATTCATCATATCTAGTTTGTACCTTTTATACTTAATGTCACCTCAAATTCAAGAATCCATTCACTTAGTTGGATACCTTACATCAACAAAGATGCATACACTCTTAGTAGCATATTCATCATCATATGCTTGAGTCTCTATTAGAATTAGGACTCTAATATTCACTTTTGATTCATTACAGATTCATTTCTGATTTGTTCTTTCATTAATCATTCTTAAAGTAAACTATTTGGTTTGCGTAACCTAATTCAACGAAATTATTCTTTGAAAGAAGATTTCTTCCTACCATCATCTATAATGTTCATGTAACCTTTATAAATCCACTATTATCATCATTGCTGATCAAACATTCTTAGTAACCTCAAGGAGATTAATTTATATCATAACTTATATGATAAGAATATCCTTTCTGATAAGGCTGAGTAAAGCATTAAGCAATTCATTTACTCTAATACCTTGGTATATATATCATTAAGATCATTCCATCTTTTCTAGAGAAGTCTTTTAAGACAATTCACCAATTAATAACTTATATTTAGGATACCTTAATCTCGTTTAATTCAGGACATCAATTCTTCTTTTGCATCTGTCCTTGATTGTAGGGACTGTGCCACAATCGTGCCCTTCTTCTTTTTCACATAATTCGTCACCCATAGTAATATCATCAATGACCTCAATCTGTCCTCTATTGATTACTATTATCACTTTCATGTATTACTTTAATTCATCTTAGACTTTGAACTATGGGAACTATGATTAACAATATTCAATAAGTCTTAGATTTCTTCCTATATTATCCCACACATATAATACATATGTGTCCAATATTATCACTTTTTATAATAATCCCATTATCAAATATGTACTCATGATAACAAACTAACTTAACTTTGGCGGCTTTGGCTTACCTCTTTCTCATTCTTGCATAAAATCCTATCTTATATGCATTTCTAACTTTCTCCTTACTACACATCATTTATCTCTTATAAAGTCAATTATATCTATTTCTTTTTCCATATGTATATCCTCAATCAATTCATAATTACTGATGCATAATTATTATGAATTTTTGATCTCAATTCCCATAATATCTTCTTATACTGAATTATAAACTCTTGTCATAATGAGCACATAACCATTTTGGATCCAAATTCATCCTCTTATGATCATAACAAATTTATGTTTTCATTATATTATGCTTGTATACTTTAATCTCCTCATTTCTGCTCATATCCCTATTTTCCTCAAACAATTCATAACAATACATTCACATTTATATTATATTTAGGGATATGTCACCACAGTACAATCTTGGTGTCATATTCAATAATACATCTACCAATACAAATGTAGTGAATCTCTAGCTATCATATCAAACCATATACTATTTCTCATTTCTAGATATCCATATACTTTCGTTTTCTCATATTCTGACATATCATCATTTTTCTCACTATTTCTATCAGCTTAAGTACTTAACACATGCTCATGCATGTGACTAATACTCATGCGAATCAGACTAGGGATCAGTTGCTACTATCTATTATGACATGTCTAAAAGGCATGTAACTTGACACATATTTCAGAAAACGCCCATATAAGATACTAATTCTGGGCCCCAATACCAAATTATAGCCCCCCACTCTCGCTAGATACATACCCTACATCCTGAGTGATATCCGAGTGCGCATCTTGCAAGAGTGGCATGCTACAACAATCGAACACTTGAAAATCGATACAAATTTTTTTTGAAAAATAATACTCGCATATGCAAAAATCAGTAATCAAATTGGGCCCAGTTTAATCATAAAATTTTCAATCACAGAAATACAATCATCTAAATTTCAATAGCCATTTGGGCCCATTTCAAATACAAAATACTTGTAGTCATAATTTCATTACATTGCAAAATCATTTACAAAATATCTCCAATCCAAAAAGTTATTACGAAATAGAAATGCTCGAATACATAAGTTACAATAATTGCGGAAACTCTATTTGATACAAAACAAAGAAAACAAATGCAGATGCGAACTAATCCCGACCTCAATCTCTTACTCAATTGCAGTGTATACTCCTGTTTATCTAACGGGGTAGTTCTTTAGGGCTTGAAAAATATTGCAAAGTTTGGGTGAGTTTTGCAAACTCAATGAGTGACCATCCTCGATGGCTCACTTGATCATATAACACACAATTCACATCATTTATTTGATAATCATATTAAATCACATGCATTTAATCCCTCGTTTCACCTTTTTCATTCAGCACATTATAATCATTCATATCAAGCATATGTCGTGCACACGAGACTCACTTTCTATTGTTACTTTGTTGTGACTGAGTGCCTAACTATCTCGATCTATTGTGCATACCATGCTCATTGATAACTGTCCCATATCTATTGGAGATACTAAGCTCATTTTACATAGTGAGCCTTTGGCTTTTAGACACTTTTTTAGCTCTAGGTTCTTTTTCACAGTCTAAGCTTTGAGCTCTTTTTCGGTGGCTACTCTAGTCACAACTGCCTTTATTTTTCATGCATTCATGTAATGAAATACATCAATCACATACGATCAATTATTCACTTTCACTTATCATTGGATCTTAGTCTGGCATTCAACATTAAAGTTGAGAATCACTTTTCCAATCCATCATCTTCAAAATTTTCCAGATTTTTACACCTAACATACTTGTACAAAGATTACCCTTTTCTACTTCATTTACTCCTCATTCTCATCTCCATTTCAAATCCAAAACATTCACCAAAAAAGCAAAAGCTAAATTGATCATTAACCCAAAAACAGGACATAAACATTTACCCATTCATTATTGATTTTCTGCACTCATCCTAACCTCATAAAGAAGATCATTCAACCTCAAAACATCTCTATAACAAATTATAAATCATTAATCATCACACATATACTAAAAAAAGAAATTTACCTAAGCATTTCATCACTCACGTTCATCATACATAAAACTCCACCATATGACATTTGACCTCTAACAATCATCACAAATGCTTCATTTACCCAAACCCATAATATTTAACAAGCTATTTACTTGATTTAGCTTCCAAAACTTCAAATCACTGTGAAACCCTAGCTCCTCCAACATACACGATCTTCACCTTTTTAAGGTGGAATATGTTGGGTCTTTTAGCAACAATAAGAAGAAGACAATGAATCTTGAAGAAGTAAGGTGAAAGAGTTTAATAAACATCAACATGAGAGGGTAAAGGTAGGATTTCGTGAGTGAAGAAGAAAGTAAATGAAGAAGATGAAGAAATGAAGCTAATGGAAATAAGAGCCAATAGCAAGTGAAGGATAAGAGCAAAGTTCAACACTAATGCTTGGGAGAGGAGAGTGTCGTAGATGGAGAAGAAGAAGAGAGAAAGAAGAAAAATGAAGAAGATGAAGAAATGTGGCATATGTCGTGAATGGCCAAGTGAAAGACCCAAAATATGGTCTTTCATTTAACAAATTTTTGACTTAAACATGTGGTCTGGCAAGTGACACTTGACATTTGACACTTGTCACTTGCCACATGTCAATCTCTCAAGGTCTCTTTTGGGTCTTTTATTAAGTAGTCCATTTATCTCCAATTTTCAACCTATTTTTCTCCCAATTTTTCAATGACATAAGTTATTAAATCTTAATGTCACATATATAAAAATTTCCATTGTCATTTGACTCTTATTTCTACTACCATTTAACAATCGTTTTGCCACTTTGTAATTTTCTTAGTCCCAAAATACCCTGAAATTTCATAAATGATTCCAAAAATTCCAAAAAAATTTTAATCAATAATTAAACTCTCCAAATCAAATTTTCAAGACAGTCAAATCGCAATTTCCAATAAAATCACATTTACAAACAATTATACCAAAAAATGTCAATGAATGCATGTACAATCTTTTTTATATGCAAAATTTACTATTCACGTGTGTGCTTACGCTACATTAAACATGAGCATGAAATGCACTTTCTTCTAATCTCTCATTGTCATTTTCTCCATTACCGAAATCTAGAGCTCCAACCCTTAGTATGGGAGTAGGATGTTACATTGAGCCTATATGACTCCATCTAGAGTAATTTTATTTCTTTGATTGTGTGATGCTTCCTTAGGTTATTTGTAGGACCTCGGCCTTTCGGGCCTCGCGCCCACCCGCTTGCAGATATTGTCCCCTTTAGAACTCGGTCTCTAGGGCCTCGCGCCCTCACGATTTTGTTTTTCCAAGAGGTCACCCATCCTGGTACTGCTCTGGCCCTAGCACGTTTAACTTCGAAGTTCTGATGGGATCCGGTGCGTTAGGGCATGGAAAACGCGTCTGCAAGGGAGAGGTTTTCACATCCTTATAAGACATGCTTCATTCTCCTCTCCAACCGATATGGGATGCCCCTAAGTATCCAACCCCCTCAGGAGGCCCAGCGTCCGCGCTGGCATATCGCTCGGGTCCTGACTTTGATATGTCATGCACGTACACATGAATAGTGAAAAAAAATTTTGCACATGAAAATAATCATACATGCATTCATTGACATTCTGGGTATAATTGGTTATAAATGTGATTGTTTTTTAGAATTGTGGTTTGTTTGTATTGAAAATTGATTTGGAGAGTGTAATTATTGATTTAGAATTTTTGGAGAATTTCAAGAAAATATTTGGAAAATTTGGGATAATTTTTGAACTAGGAAAAATGCCAAGTGGCTTAGATAAATGATAAATGATAGTAGAATTTACTGTCAAATGGTAATGGAAATTTTTAAAAATGACTTTAGGACTTCATGACTTAATTCATTGAAAATTGAGAGACAATTGGAGTAGAAATTGGAGACAAAATGGACTAGTTATTAAAATGGACCAAATGGAACCATGAAGAAGTGACATGTGTCACTTGCCACACCATATATAAGTCATGAAAATGTTGAAGGAAAGACCATAATTTTTTGGTCTTTCACTCCTCCACTCACGACATAAGCAACATTTTCTTCATTTCTTCTCCATTGTTCGTCTCCTTCATGAAGCTTGACTCACCCAAACCTCCATCAAGTTGCTTCATGCTTCCATCTTTCACTTGTTACTCCCACCATATCATCTTCTTCATTGTCACAAGAAAACCCATCCTTACCACCTCAAGAAGATGAGGATCGTGTGATGCTTGGGAGCTAGGGTTGAGTGAGATTATGAAGATTTGGGAGCTAAATCAAGTAAGTATCTTGTCAAATATCATGGGTTTTGGTTAAATGAAGCAATTGTGATGATATTTAGAGGTTAATTCATGAAATGATGTTTTGGGTATATGGGTGCCGTGAATGGTGAGAGTGTGTAAATTTCTTGCTTATATATGCTTGATGAGTAATGATTTATAGGGGTGCTTTGAGGTTGAATGATCATCAAAGTGGGTTTTAGATGAGTGTAGAAAATTGGTTATGAATGGGTAAGTTTATATGCTCTGGTTTTGGTTAATGATCAATTATAGATCATGATTTGTTTGTGAGTGATTTATTGAGTTGAATTGGGTACAGAATGATGAGGAAATGAAATGGAAGAGATAATCTAGGTATAAGATGAGTTAGTTGTAAATGTTGAAAGTTTTAAAATCTGGAAATTGTTAGCAGAAAAATTTCCACTGATATGATTTTGTGTTTTAGCCATAACTTGTTATGTAGTTATCCAAATGCGTTGATTCTTGATTTGTATTAAACTAGAGACATGTGGCTACCTTTTCTGTGAAGGCATTGAATTTAAATTCTACTTTTAAGAGTCTCAAATTTTTGACATGAAATTGGGAACTGGGTGCAGCAAAATTTGTGGATGAATGTATATGTTTGTGTTCTACTTGGGTGTTTATGAACAAATAGGGAATATGAATTGGGTATGGATGATGTTGAGCTACGTTTGAAGTATACATGAATTAGTCATCAACTTGAAATGAGGAATTTTAAATATGAAGTGCTTGATACTTAGGAATAAGATATGTTATGGAAAGAGAATAGAAATTTTGAATGATAAGGTGTAATTTAATATGATGATGGAAATGAGTTGAGATTTGAGGGTTTAATGAAATCTAATTGGTGTTTGAGTTGATATGAAGTGGTTTTGTGCTAGAAGAGGTGAATTTGAGAAGATTATGGGTGTATATGAGGATAGAATGAGTGTAGGAACCATTGGAGAGGTTTTGGAGGGAGTTTTGTGTAACATATGCCTGTTAAACAGACATTAAGTCCATTAAACAGACCTTCTCAGGTGTAAAAACACCCCCAGGCCAGTCTATGTCCATTAAATAGACATGGATGTCCATTAAACGGACCTTCTCGGGTGAAAAAACACCCTTAAGCCCGATAATGTCCGTTAAACGGACATGAATGTAACGGACATTCTCTGGAAAACTATAGTAAATCACAATTTTGGCCCTTTTAAAGGCAAAATCTAGCTTCAAGATCTTCATAAAAGTTGAAGATCTATAAGTCTTCTTTCAAACTGTCTAAACACGATAGCAATCCGACATATTTTGTGAATGTTATGGCAATCGCGCCGACATAGGTTCATGAGGAGTGAGGACATAAACATGGTTGCTTCTTTTGACCATAACGTCTTATCTAGACCTCCAAATGACTTGATTCTTCAAGCAATAGATTCCTAACACATGTTTCTATCGCTCCATGAAATTTGGTAGTAATTGGTGTTGAATTGAAAAGATTGATCAAATGAAAGTGTGAGAATCTGTTGGAACAGTGTAAATGGGATTATTTTTACTGAGTATACTTCAGTGTTTTGATTAGATTTAGACCTGTAGGATTCCAAATTAAATGATTTTTGTTTTGGAGTAAACTGGAGCAATAGGATACAAATTATATGAAGAAGCTGAAATTTGATTCAGTCTCTAAGATATTCAATGTCTAGATGGAAGTTGGCTATAGTACACTGTTTTTGGATAAGAACAATCCGAAAATGTTTGAGATATATCTTCCTATTTACTGAACCAAATTGAGTGATTTTGGTGTCAATGGAATCATAAGACATAGAGGAACACTTTTC
>JANVCQ010000232.1:17525197-17547213 GCA_025531925.1 Erythroxylum plowmanianum | reverse complement strand
GAGGGCTCTCCCACCCCTCAAGACCAAAGAGGACAATACCTGTGGAGTGCTGGGCGGTAGGGGCCCGAGGCCCTACAAAAATATCTTCAAAACTTACCTTTAAGGAAAGCATAAAGACTATCTTCAGTTGAAGAACCACTAGGGGCAAGCACTAAAGTAGCTTATATCTCTCCACATTAAATTTAATAATAAAAGTAAATTAACAAAATGATGTCTTCTAAGACACAAATGGATCAGCAATAGAGTCATATTATAAAGGCTTCAAAAGAGGCAAACATCAAATGGGACATTAATGAAAAGTTGGTTTCGAGTCTGCTGAGCCATTCCCTCAAGAATTGCTTAGAGATAGAGATACAGAGAGAGTGAATGATGATTAAAAAAAAGTAAGAAAATCTATAGATGAAAAAAAAAACAAACAAAACTTACATGAAAAGATACTTGAAAATTTTCAAAATAATATCTTTCTTCCCTTGTCACTGGTGTCATCTTCTACTTATTTACTCCAACAAATGTGACAACAAAGTTAATTTGCTTTGTGAGAAACGGAAAAAATTTGAAAGATATGAAAATCAGACAACAAACAAGTGCAGAGAAACAAGTTAGATGGGCGGAAAATCTTAGTTAAAGATTGCTTTGGAAATGACACACAACAGTCATTTGGTGATTTTATAACACAATTGTCTTTTACAGTCATCATCATTATGGTACTCTTGTATTATTTGTAATGAATATATTAATAATGAATTTTAGTAATTTGCTATTAATACAATAATGATTTAAATTTTCATTTTAATTGGTTAATGTAGAAATAAATACATCAACAAAATTTTACTGCTAATATCCACTCTTTTTTACATTTATTTCTTAATTTCAAGTATTGCATTTGATGCTAATGTTACATTATACTAATAATTGTATTAATTAATTCAAAATGCAATTTTGATTGATTAGCATAACAATCGTTTTATTTTGACAAAAATTGGGAGTTGGTATTTTCCACGAAAGTGTTGTAGTTCTTCCACACCTTGGTGACATGTTTTGTATCAGTACAAGAAGAAAAATATAATTTAATGAAAGCAAAATTATATCACACCATCTTTAGAAGATCAAGGAGATGCCCATGTAAAAGATATATATCCCTCATCTGCCCATTTAACCCTTTTAATTTGTCATATCCTAGTTCTTCTCCTTCATCATATTAATTTTAGGCGAAGAAAAGGCACAATCGTGACTTAGCTTGCACAGTTGTGCAAGCGCAACAAATTACATTATGGAGAAATGAAGAATGAAATTTGATACACATTTTTATAAAGCAAGTTTGTGGAGAAAATAAATGATATTGAAATGCAAAAGATAAAAGCTACACTATATTATGAATTCAAGAGATTACAATTACTTGCAAAGTAAACATCCACGTCGCTAGAATAATCTTACTTACGTTGTAGTATCCTCCAAAATTCAAGGAATATTTTTCTCATTTACAACCTTGAGAACACTTATAAATTTATAAGATCAACTTTTTTTTATATCGCTGCCACATGCTTCATCGTCATTTATGATCTATCGTCATCCCCAATTCTGAGATAAAATTACAAAAGGTAATATCAAAGAATGTATTCATCTCTCAATTTGTTTAGCTCAATAATGTAATCATAATTTGATGTGGTTGAAATTAGGAAATCTGGATATTACAAGGTATAAGAAGGTGGCGAAGAGAGACGAGACAAGACGATAAAAGGGTTACTTCTTTAGTGTTGAAAAGAAAATGACAGAGGACGTTGGTAAGAGTCCGCTTGAGTCATAAGCCACGAATTTTGGAAGAGAAACATAGTGCTTAAAATTTAAGAAAAAATGATGACATATTTCAATTAGACAGAGTAACATTAGACAGAAAATCTATACTCCTCTACATCTCACGTCATAATTCACGTAACACCCTCGAACAAGACTAAGCATCTGACATGAGATTATGAAACATTTACAAAGATCTAATTTGGTCAAAATAGACATCCATCTTAGGTTGCAATTTGCACTCAGACATAGTAAATTACATATACTTAACTCGCACAAGTAGAGAACACGAGCAACAGTCGACAATCTGACAGGGCAGATTCATGTGATGGCATTTGAAAAATCAAAGAAAGAAAATTGCGTCAGTTTCCTCCCAAGGCAGCAACATTTGTCAACCCCAGTTCAACGAGAAGGGGATTAAGGCCAGGTTCTCCCAATAGACTGAATGCAGTGTATCCATAATATGAATGGTACAGATCAGGTAGATCACCTGGGAATTTACTGAAACCGCCATACTAGTACAAGAACAATTACAAGAATGAAGTCAGGATTCAATAAAATCCTAATAATTTCTGGAGAGCCAAGAAATATGTCAAGAAAGCAACACAATGCAATTCCCATAACAGACTAAAGCACAAACACAACCGCACTTTAGCCTCATGTTTCTCTTTTGGTTCCGTTTCTATTAGTTGTTGTAGAGAAACTAATCTGTAGCTTTGTTCTATGGGAGTTCTACAATAATTTTAAAGGTTGAATATATCATTACTTCAATAAATCAACACCTACTGAATTCATTTAAGTAGTCACATATCTACCACATGCAAGGTGGATGGGAGAAGCATTAGCACCTGAGATTGACAAGTTAACAAAAATCCACGTAATGCTTTGCCATCAATTAGTTCATGACCTCCTAAGATCCTTAAAACCGCACCAACCCTATAGAGATGCGTCACCATTAGCAGTAGCATTGAGAAAAACTTCAAACTATTGAATAAAATGTCCTCAAGATAATCTTGCACTTACCAAAATGCATAACATGTGTCACTAGGCTTGTTTTGTCTACCCTGAAATCCTCCATCAGCTGCTTGCCTCTGAGGCGGATAAGATTTTAGTCAAATTAACAACTGCAGCAAGGAAAAACCTATAGTAATGAAGTATACAAGCTCAAAAAGCAACAGGCAACTAGCAACTAGCAACAAATAATTTGAAACACTCTTTAGATATCAAAGATCCATGCATGTTTCTTTTCTGAATTCTTAAATCCATGGTTTTCTGGTCCAGGGTTTCAAGCTTTTATAAAATCTGCAGAAGTAGCAGAACAAAGAATAGTATCAACCTGCAAGCACCATTCCAACAACAATGGAATGTCTAGAATGCAAGATAGTGTGCTTTTAGACAGAAGATCATCTTCAATAAATCCCATTAAACGAAGAGATGCAACTGCACAGAATGTTCCACCACCTGTCAACTAAAATGAACATCATAGGTAAATAACATTGAAATAATCAAGCTAGTAGAAAGAACTAATATGAGTAATAAAGAATGAAAGCACTCTTAAGGGGAATAGATTGTATGTATGCCCCAATTATGACATTGCCCCCCACATGTACAAGCTACATGTACAAGTTAGAGCACATGCTAGGTGTCACACATTGGCTTTTCAACTCACCGTGAGATTCAGAACCAGGAACCATACCAAAGCCACCATCGTAGGACTGTAAAAGACCAATATATAATTAAATATGACTCTTCATAGAACAATTGATTCATTGGAAGAGAACATGAAGTGAATCCAGAAATAATTTAAGAGAGCAAAAGGGAAAATAAAGGGGCTAGATGGAAATAATTTAAGATTGATCCAAAAAGAAACCATAACCTGGCATTTCAAGATGTAATTCTTTGCCTTCTCCTTGTCAATGCCACTCCAATCCTCCAACATAAAACAGATGGCCACTGAGAAGAAATAGCTTTAAGAATGTTACATCAGTTTTAAACATCAAAAGTTCCATCACAAATTAGGTTCTCACCAGCACAGTATATGAATCGAAGATCAGTCTCTGCTCCAATATGAACAGGCAAAAAACTGCAAAATTGAAGTAAAAGATCAGAATAGATTCACCGCATAGCATCAACTGAAATGTATTGAAGTTTCGTCTGATCTGATCCATATGTTTTAGTAGCTTATACAACATTTTTCACTAGCACTAGTTAAACATGTTATGACAATATCAAAAGTATACACTTGGCTAAAAGAGAGAAAAGAGATTAAAGGTAAAAGATTGTATGTCAATGCATAAAAAAGGCTGATTACATAGTTGGAGACCTTAAAGCGTACCTTCCATCAGGCTGCTGAAGGTTTCTCATTGACATCAATACCGATTTGGAGTCCATATTTGACAGATTATAGCCAATAGTCTGTAGTATAGCTATCGCACAATAAGTGCTAGCCAAGTGACTATGGTTATGAATCAGAACCTAAGCCAGATCAAACAGGACTAGTTATGGTTACAGTTACCGAAGAACTTAAAGCAGTTTCCTTTATTACAAAAGGAAAATGATAAAATGTAGGTACAAGCAGGAAACCATAGACCAGTTCAATTCCACAATACCCCATCATTGTTTGGGGGAAATTGAGAAGATCTGGAACCATTAAAACCATAGAATTGACCTGCATGTAGTCAACAGCTGGTTTTTAATCCTTTATTATAGGTAATTAAAGAAAATACATATAAATCTGAAGCACAGCAACACTAATATTCCGCATGAAAACTATGCAAGAGAAACATATAATTGTAAAATTGCACACAATCAAATCAGACAATAACCACAGGCAATTAAGTTTGTACCATTGCTTAATTCATCTTTATCCGCAGGACGAGCCTGCAAGGATAGAACCCAATTAGCAACAGCATCCTTGTCAACCTATAAAATAAAAACCATCAAGACTGCATCAGTTCTTAACTCAAGAATCAATAAATTTAAGCATAGAGTAAAAAATATATCAGTGGCTACTGCAATAGATTCCGTCTAGATCCACGTAAAATGTTCAAAATTCCAAACTTCCTTATCAAGAAATGCATTTAAGTGATATAAACTAACTGAATCATCGAATTGCAGTCATCTAAATGATTATTACATACTTGAAACAGTGGCAGTTTGCATTCGGAAATCAAATTCCAATATTTTGTCAGTAACGAAACGGAAGGGTAAGCCGTGGAGAGAGTTAAACAAAGCTATGAAGAAAGGACTTACGCAATCAATAGCGCCGAGAATGTCTAGGCCGGAGATGGTAAAGTAGGCAAGTGTGAGGCGATTGATCTCCTGCGTTTGGTAATGATACGGCAACATCTGATACATCATCTGCAAGAATGTTACGTGTAGATCTCTATCAAACGTGGTGGACGGCGACTGCAAAGGATAGAGATCGTCGTCTTCTGACGATGCATAGTCGAACTCCAGTGAAGTTCTAGATCCAGCCATGAGTTGAACAGAGCAAAGTAGAAGTAGCTTAGAGAGCTGAGGTTTGAAGATGAATGACTTGTGACTTTCTAACTAGGAAAAATTGGTGCCAAGCTGCTTGAAGAAAGCCCATACCCCATAGGCATGCTTGTTTCAATTATGATAAGGACCAAACAGATCCATCGCCAGCCACTGGACTCCAATTGCCATTGTGGTCTTTGGAATGGGTAGTTTATCTTTACAGAACCCAATTGCCATTGTGGTCTTTGGAATGGGTAGTTTGGAAGATGAATGGCCCAAATGTGTAACACCTTTTCTTTGGTAGAGATAATAAATTTGTATGATTTTAGTTATCACTTCAACTAATAATTTATTAAGATGTCACGTTCAAAATAAATACATGATACAGAATTAGACAGACAGTTAGAATACGAAACAATGGACCAAGCGAGGCTTACCTTGCCCTTGGTGGATGCAGACGTAATAAATATAGGGAAAAGAAATGTTCCAAGTTCTCACTCCATTATAAATGGAGGAATGTTCAAGTTTTTACTCTATTATAAATGTAAAAGCTGGAGGAAAACGAAAGGATGTTCATTCCTGCCTGGAACCAGTATAATGTAATGTTCGCTAAGAGGACACGTATAATATATGTCAGACGCACACAATGTAAGATCTGCATTGACAAGCCAAATTATTTTGCTTTGATGTGAAATTCATCCTCGATCCATCGCAAATCTCATTAATAAAAATGGATTTGGCATCAGGTTAATTTCAATCTTAAACTGCAAAATTTTAGGTGAAGATTTTCATCATTATCATTCCTGATGGTAGAGATTCTTAGTATTTTGATCACTCCAATGCATTTTAAGGAGCATTCTCATCATTAACTCAAACCACTTACAACTTGCTTATGATTAGTTGATCATTGAAAATACGACTATGCCAATATGAAAAAGGCTTCTTAGGTGTTTTGAGCTGGCTTTTGGATGTTGATTCCGATTGATCATTATGACATTCCCAACTTGGCTAAATCCAACGAAGGCAATTATTCTTTAAGCTCTTCCCTTTACTAGTCTGAATATTTCCATCGATTTTACTGTCACTAGTCACTTGAAAAGCCAAAGCGCTTCAACGATCCAGGAAGGGTGCTCGCCTTCACCAATCTCTACATTATCAAAGCCTCCACAGTGACCACCACCGTATCCACCATAAGAACCACTAGAGCTATGCTAATGAGAAGGCCCCACATTTCTATCTTCAATGATTTCTCGACCTATAGGTGCTTCAGCATTGTTGAGTACATTTTTATTATTGGAATCATAATCGTATTCACCACAACTATAAAGTCTATAACTATAATCACGTCCACCTCTATGGCTAGTATTACTCATTGCCTCTCACCTAGAGAGAAGCTTAGCCTGGGACCTAGAAACTAAAGATTGAGATTGAAATTTCAGTCACCGACTTCGACTCAGTCCATAAAGAAGCTTTCTTAGGCACGATAATGGCAATGATCACCTTTTGCTACTAAGCGGTGATCAACAGCGATGGTTTTCAGCAACCATATCGCTTAATAGAATGAAAGGATTTATGATCGCCATCTTCCCCTAATCAAACCTTTAAATTTAATTAAAAATTTAGGTTTAGAAATACTAACTATTTTATGATTAAATTTAAAAAGCAAACTCGACTAATTACCAAGAATTTATATAAAATTCTCACAATAAAGTATAGCCTCTTTTTATTTTGGTAGCATAGTGATAGAAATGGGAATGTGTAATTTGGAATGCCTAACTCTTCTCCAGTAAACATGAAATAGATTTTTTTTTAAAAATCTAGAATATGTCATTATAATGCTTATTTAGGTATAAAAAGGTTACCCAATCCTACCATTAGTGTATCGGCCAATGGGGTTGCTTCATGAGTCTTAGAAATCAATTTCAGTAGGTTTGAAATTTGCCTTACACCTCCAAGTCTTCGAGAGAAATAGAGAGCTCAAAAGAATGCCAATTATGAGGAACATAAAAATTAAAAGATTAGAAGAATTATAACTCTTCCATTAATTAAAAGATTATTTTAAATATTTTTTAAAATATTAGGATCTTTTTTGTATATCCTCAAAAGTTAAATTTTGACTTAAGAGGCAAAATACGTATTCATGCAAATACTTACATTCATATTGATGGAAAATATATTTTTTAATTTAATACTACCTACCAGAATGCACAACAACCCTAACATTTGTGTTTGTTTCTAATATTTCCACTTGCATGACCACATTTTCTATAAAAGCTAAATTAAATATGACTAATAAATACTGAATAATAAGGTACACAACACCAAATAAAAATAATAATATTTTTGTGGCAGGATAACGAAGATTGGTTTATTGCACGTAGACTCTTATTTGAACGGAGAAAAGAAAATATATGGGACATCATCATCAATCATGTTTTCTTTTTCAGATAACAATTTTAGCCACGTATAGTAAATACTAAAAATTGAAATTCAACTTTAATTCCCATATGTCATTATCCAAATAGTTACTGTGTCCTTTCTTGCCGACCATGTTAAAGAAGCTTGGAATGAGGATCCATTAATGTTCCTTCATTTTAAGTAGTTTTCTTCGTTCTCTTTACATAAGGTATGGCTGTCATAAGGCTTGATTTTTCTAGACCTGCTTCATTTAAGTTATACTCTTCTCTTCTCACTTTTATTTGCTACTAATTACATAAAATTATGACCAACTATACCACCACTTAGGTACGAACATTCCAAGCTCCTTGAATGACCGATCAACCTGAGTCACTGATACATGCATTGTAAGTTATAGCACAACCAACCAGCCTAAACTTTCTTGATTTTTCTTGCCTCACATATGCCCAGGATCTTTTTAAAACGATTAAGCTGGCGTGTAATATCGTTATACAACTCTCTCGTACAAAACGAAGGAAAATGAAGTTTATTTACGTTGGGAAACCAATTCGGGATCTGATCCCGGCGTAACGAAATAATTATGAAATTTTTTTGCAATCTTTGATTTTCTTAAAACTAAGATCTCTTTAATTATATAAAATGATTAATATAAATCATAATAAAGTAGAAACTTAGTTCGTACCTTATTTTGAAACTTGATATTTATCTTGTTGTATCCATCGAACCGTTCATGAAACTAATCCGTTTCAACCATCGTAGCGGCACAAATGTCTGATCTCTAACGGTATCTACAGAATGAGATGAAAGAATTATTACAGAGAGGATTAAACAAGAAATGCTAGCTCCATAGAGCTTAAACCTATTTAGAATAAGTTCTGGTCATTTTAGTAATTTAATTGAAATTAAATTTTAATTTCAATTAAACTTTAATTAGAGTTATAAATAATTCTAATTAAATACCAATTATGCCCAAATTAAATTCAATATGTTATATTGATCTTTATTTATTAAATATCTTATATTTAATCATAAAGTTTCTTAAACTTTACATTCAAATCCAACTTGATTAGATTAACTTTACTTTCTTTAACTCGTTCTTTATGTGAGATCCATTAGATTTGTAAATATGTTGGCAATGATTATAAACTCTAATTCTAATTTATAATTAAAATTAGATAAAGTAAAACTCATTTTAATTTATCTTTAATTCTCTAATTAAATAATTTATAATCATAGATCAAGATTGACACCTAACAGTGCATTATGACCAATCAAATATATAGGAACATCAAAGTGGTTTTAACTAGCCTTTCTATGCATGATTTTTTTCGTATAATTCATTCATTTCATCATACAATGTTCCGATTAGACATAGAGTATAGAACTAATGTCTATTCTATTTTAAGTCCAATCATGTTAGTTCTCCGGCATTAGCTATTGATTCAATTAGTGACATTTGTAAACTATTTACAAAACATCATTCCACTAATCGAGAACAACGAAACATTTTCCATAATTACTTTGGAGTGATGAATGATCATATGTTGATCATACAACTACCTCCATATAATTCATGTTATATCCAATTACTATCGATTAAATGACCCATAATTGAATAGGTCATAAGTAATATCAAAACATAGCAATCTCTATACAAGATAACTTTAGTGACCTCAAGTCAAATGATCACTTATATAATCATCACAATGAGAATTCCATAAATATACAAGTAATGTTCCAAATAGATTTCTCATGTTGGGTTTGTTTAGTGAACTTGTTCCCTAACAAGCATTCACACGTTTATTTAAATATCTCTATACTTTAGCCTATGAGATCGATTACTTCCTTCATAAGGAAAAATATAACGTATGCTAATCTTTTTACAATTTATTAATGTCTAAGCTTAATAAAATAATGACTATGAACAATTTAGGAATAATACATAAATGCAATATAAATCTTATAATTATATTCTCATTATAATTTTATTTGCAAAATACAATTATTCTATGAACTTTATCATATACATCTAGACATGTACAAGATAAAAAAACACTTTTAAATAATTTATCACTAATCTACAGCCAAAGCAATTGGTTGTAGGGCATAAACTAATATTTTAAGCATGAATATCCAAACACAAAGATGCATATTATTACATTGACATTGAAATGCTCCAAATGGAGAATATAGTAAGCTAACATGACGATAGCTTTAAAGTCATTTTCTTATGCCAGTATGACAACCAGAGTCTTGAAGATATTTCGCAACTTGGTATCATTACGTTAAATATCGAAATATCCATTACAACTAGAGAAGTACTGGACGAAGGAAATTCAATCTATCAAAACAACGATTTTAATACGTATTTCCATTATCGTTGGCCATGTTTTATGTTTTCATGTGGCCTTTTCTAAATACTTATTATTGTACACTTAAAATGGTTCTTGCAAATGATTTAACGTTATAATTTTAAAACAGAAATCATATCCATTTAAAAGATCATGGCTGTGATTTGAATTTTTTTATATATTTTTATTTTTAAATAATAAAATTTTTATTATTTTATTATTAATTATATACAATTTATTATTAATTATATAAAAAATTATTATTATTTATTTAATATATTTTATTTTTTCTATTCTATGTGTTTTATATTTAAAAATAATTTATTCATATTTTATTTATATAGAAATATATACAAACAATTAAAGAATAATTTATATATATTTTCTATTTTCATTAATAAAAATTTTATTTATTTTATTATTAAGTATATACAATTATTATTATTAATTATTTAATAAAATTTATTACATTAAATATTATTCTATTCTGTTTAATATATTAATTTTATTTAAAATAATACTATGACTTGGTCATAGTTGGAACTACAAAGAGGGTATATTAGGTGGTATATATTTATTAGTTTGTAATTTTTAATTTTTGTTTTATGTTTTAAGCTTCTGTAATAAAAATAAATATATGTTTTTATTTGTTAATATTTAATAATTATATATTATACAAAATTTAAAGATAATTTATTTAATTAACTAAATTAATTTTTAATCTAGTATATAATATTTTTAATAGATTATTAGTAAAAATTATTATATTTATTAAAATAAGTAATTTAATAAAAATATTTTTATTATTAAATCCAATTCTATTTAGAATTTATATATTTTGAAGATATTTTAATTATATCTACTAATAATTATTATATTAAAATTATTTTATTTTTAAAAATTAATATTTAAATTTATTATAAAATTGAATTAAATTAATAAATTAAATAATTAACATTAAATAAATAATTATATAATATTGAACTAAATTATTAGTGTTATTAAATAATTAACCAATACATATTTAGTTGATAATATATCACATTTATAAAAAAAACATTTAAGGATTTCATAATTGATGAAAACAAACTAAAACTAAAAAAGAAACTAAAAAAACTTTTTTGAAATTAAAAATAAAATAAATAAAAACAAACAGTAACATTTTGCTTGTGCCATTTTTTTTAATAGTTTATGCCCCTTTGTAGCCTGTGCTACTTAATATTGTATTTGTTATATTAGTATTTGATAATTAGATATGTAGAATCAATTTTTAATTTTAAGCTATTACTTGATTTTGAAATAAATATTACATTCCATATAAAATGTTATGAGACTTTGTCTCTGATACCAACAAGGCAACCCCTGGTCAAAGGGATCGGAGAATACCAGATCATGTGCTTAGGAACAGATCATCCATCGAAAATCAGAGAAAATAAAGCAAGATCAAAGTATAAGTTCCAACTATGCTGGCCAAGATACACAAGCCCTTTCTCTCTATGGGCATAAAATCTCAAGACTTGCCTCTTAGGAACCTTATACCTCTAATCTCGCCCCGTTTTAATGACCTTAAATATGATTTATGGTCTAAGACTTTATAATGCACAGAATCCTCATGAAGAGGTAAGTGTAAAGCATACTTGTCTTTCTGTATAACCAATATTACATTATTCAAAAATCAAGCTTTCAGGAGAGAGAGAACTTAGAGAGAAGCTATAGAATGAGAAAACATACAAACTTCTATTCAAACCTGTCTAAAACTCAATACAACTTATCTTGATTACAACAAAAGAGGAGCCTTGCTTTTATAGACTAAGCAAGGGAATAAAGACAAACAACTTTAAGGAAAAGATTCCTTAGATACAATCATTCACACAACTTTAAAAAGAAAATAGTAAAAAGTAGGAAACACATTGGTCTCAAATATTCCTAACAGATAAGTAAGAATCTTTAAAGAGGGTGGAAAGATAAGGTGGACCCTAAAGAATTTTTTTACAAACGTGATGACACTTTAAAAAAGACACATAATTATAAATAAAAGACAACTAATATAAGAGTCCCATGGTGGGAAGTGAAATCCTAGTCATTAGTTATGTCGAATCAGCTCTTGCAATGACTAGAGGTTTAAAGGAGAAACTCCTTCACTTGAGCTGTCAGTGCCAGAATGAGCCTTGTAGGTCTTTTGTCTTTTGTTGAGGTTGGCATCGTTTGTGCAGGAATTGATTAAGCTCTTCTTCATTAGGGATAAAAATATCATCATTGAGATCTTGTGCATTTTGGAAAAAGGGGGCCAGAGGTTATGGAGGTTCTGCAATATCAAAGGAAATTTTCATTGGTGTTGTATCATCAGATTCAGAATATGTTGGGTTATTTGGGCCTTATATGTCTACTTCTGGCACTTTAGGTTCCCTAGAAATAAATTCTCATATGTAGGATCTAAGAGAAGTAGAGATGACAGGTATATGCTAAGGAAAATGGTTGATGTCCTTAAGAAATTTTCCAAGAGATTTAAGGACATTGTCCTTGTACCTTGGCCAGTAAAGAGACATGTGATGGAAAAAGACTTCTTTGTTTGAATAGATAACACCAGTACGTGTTGTGAGATATGGATGATG
Source organism: Erythroxylum plowmanianum (assembly GCA_025531925.1). Taxonomy (NCBI): domain Eukaryota; kingdom Viridiplantae; phylum Streptophyta; class Magnoliopsida; order Malpighiales; family Erythroxylaceae; genus Erythroxylum; species Erythroxylum plowmanianum. The sequence continues at coordinate 17,534,561 of JANVCQ010000232.1, read as the reverse complement.
GAGAGCAAAGAAGCATTGTGCAGATTGTTTCTTTGAAGTCATTTCCCATAATTAATGTTATTCAATAACTATGGCAAGTTGTTTTCTCTATTGTTCTAGTGGTTGATACCACTCAAGAAAAGTCCATAACAGAAAACTTTCATTATCTCGATCATTTAGACCTGTAAAGGAGGTAAGGTGACATCACATGCATAAAGGGAAGAAAGAGCCCAGAGATATCATAATGCATTCTCGAAAAGTGGACCATTAAGAAAGAACATATTGAGGTATGATGCTCTGAGGTTAAACAAAAAGGGGCTGCAAGGAAAGTTGATATGGTTGAGAAAAAAGTGTAGATAATAAAATAGGCTTAATCAGGCAAGAGTGCAATTTCTATAACAATAGTGGGGGCACTAGCAATTGGAGGAAAGAACTTCTTTATTCTTGTAGTAGTAGGTAAGTCAGCCATGGAAAGGAGGAGAGATATATGATTCCAGGTAGTGATCACATTGAAAGGAAGAGATAGAAAATTAGCTAGGATGTTACCTTTAATATGGTGAATGGTGATTTTATAGCGTGAAAACCTTTTGGTGAGAGTAACATTTCGATGCTGGAGAATATATTAGCCTTTTTCAAGAATCTTGAAGGTGGGTGGATGTTGACAGGCTTGCTTTAGCTGTTGTATGGCTCTAGTTTGATCTTTTCCTATAGTGGTGGATTCTTCTGTAGCAATTTTGATAGGGATGATGTATAATCAGCCACGTGAGGGATGAAATCTTAGATATAATTAACAATTCTAATGAATTGTTTTATCTGTTTGGTTGTGAGATTGTCAACAGGAAAATGTAGTAGTTCACTGGCAATATGTGATCCAGGCTGATAGAATCCATTGTGAAAAAACATACCCAAAAATTCTATTTGGTTCATTCTAATTTGGCCCTTCTTTGTTGAGAACATAATCTCATATTGCTTCGTGAGATCCCAAAAGGTTTGGAGTAAAGCCTGATGCTCTTTATGGGTTTTAGAGTATAGCAAGATTTCATCAATGTAGATCAAAGCACTATAGAGAATGGCCTCAAAGATCTTCATCATAGCCTGTTGAAATAGTGAAGGGGCAAATTTGAGTCCAAATGAAATAACAGTCCATTTATATTGGGCATTTGGAATGTAAAAGGTTGTTTTGTATCTGTCTTGAGGGTCTGTTCCAAGTTGCCAAAATCCTACTTTGAGATAAAACTTAGAGAAGATGGTAGCTTCTTTTAGAAATAATACCTGTATATTAATCTTCGACAGTAGGAATTTTTCATCCTGTAAGAAAGCATTTAGAGATTTCTAGTCAATGGCTAATCTCCTTTTTCTTTGCTTCTGTTAAAACTTTTTGTTGACATAACAAACATGACAAGCTCAATCAGATTTAGTGGGATCAATAAGTCTTTATTTAAGAAGGATAACACATTTTTTTTGTGTTAGTTTCAGATTATCAGGGTTCATACCCGAATGAGTAGCCTTGGTAGGATTGATATCATTATTCTTCTTGAAAGGAAGATGAAAGAAGAAATCAACATTCTTCCATAGAGGATTGGAATGAGAGAACTATATATGAGACTCAGGTAAATAGTCCCAAAATTGGCCTCTCAAGGCTTCATATGATAGTAGTACTTAAGTAAGCTCAAATACATTCTTGATGTCACTGTAAGGACAGAGGTTTGCACGACATTTGATTCCTGTGGGTAGATATTGTAATGGAGATGCCTGACAATAGACATCCATTCCAATAAGAATATCTAGGCCAGGTAGATTACTGCCAAGAACCTTAGTCCATACCACACAGTTAGGGAAGAATCGAATCCCTATTTTCCTTTTGATAATAAGCCTAATCTTGAAACTATTTCTATCAATAGCAGTGAAATACTCATCATGGGAACTCTAAGCTTCAAGAGGTAAAATGTTGGGCTTTATAATGGTTCTGCTAGATCCAGTAGCCATGTACTCAATAGCTTTAATGAGCCGATCATACTTATAACTGGATTTATACATAAGGACGAGGAATAGAGTTTGGGACAAGTGTTGCTGTAACATGTAAAACACGTCATCTTTAGAACTAGAGATATCAAAGGAGTCATCATCCTCATCAAAGGAATCAATTGGAACAACAAACTTTATATCTCCATCTTTATTTGATTGTTCTTCTATGAGATCTTTAATATTTTCATGACTATCATAGATCGACATAATAGCTTAATGGAATCCAGGAGTTTGATATCCCTTTTTGTCTTATGAGAACATTAACAAGCAAAATTTTCTAATTTGCTACATAGAAAACAACGATTTGGTGGTTTTTCTCAAGGATTTCTCCTTTTGAAGAACCAGACAAATCGTCGACATTTCTTTCTTCTAAAGAGCTTGTAGCCTTCTTTAAGAGACATGAGAGATCTGTGAAATTTCTTTAAAGAGAACCTTTTGTGATGATGTTTCTTCTTTATGTGATAATCACAACCTTTTTTCTTCTCGAGAGAAACTATTTGATAGTTATTAAAACTCATATAGGGAAATATTATATATAGATAGATAGATAGATAGAAGCTTGTGTTAACTTATTTATAAGGACAATATTTTGTAAATTTTGTCCAAAAAAACGTAAAAAAATTCAGTCGACGGGAGGAATGTATATGGATTAAATTCGTGATGTGGTAAGTATACATACTATGGGAGTGGTTCAATATCTCTTCAGCACTAAGATTTCATCTCCTTTCACACTTTTGTGAAAGCAGTCTGACGCTGGTAGCCATCCTTTTCTTCTACTTATGGTTGGTGGGCATGATGGCTTACACTACATAAATCCCAATTAGTTATAGACAAAAGTTTGGTTATCTACATTAATTAGAGGTTTCCTGTATGGTCTGATTGAGGGAATTATAATATGTCGTGGTGCCAGATTATACCAAATTAATTACAGATTATATGGCTTAGTTATAGTAAATATAATCTTTATGTACAAATACAATTTAGACTTTGTGTCATTTTATGCATACTTATAATGAAAGACGTCATATATTATCATCTATATGGTATTAATGCGGATAATTTGACTGCCCTCCTTTTGGCATAAAAAATAATTACTATATTATTGAATTTTGTATGAAACGAACCTTGTAATAAACTCCCAACAAAAAGGAAAAAGGAAAAAACTTAACAACCTTTGGGAATTGTAGTCCATAGATGATATACACTTCTTAAGTAACAAGAAATTCGCTGTGAAATGGAGCGGGGCGGACCCATGAAACAGACGTATGGTCGGGTTCACGCAGGATGCTACTCCCACCACCACCCAAGACTCCCCACCTGGTTTTTTTTTTTTTTTCCATTTTTGTTTATTTAATCATTGATTTGAGACAATGGCTAAGATTAAACTACATTTCTTTTTTCTCCCTACAATACATGCATGGCCACTAATCACTTTGTTCCTGTAAAACAGTATGAACAGAAGCTTAAAAGTTAAGAAACTTGCTCACTTTGATTCCTTTCAATAAAACAAAAAAGAGATGAGTGGAGGGACGGGTAGGGTTGAGTGTATAGCTAGCTATACACAAAGAAAGAAATAAAAGAAGAAAACACGGAGACCACCACCCCCATCTTTCCTTTATTATCTTTCCATCTCTTCTCTCCCTTCTCTGCAACTCTCTCGTCTTTGATGTGATTCACAGAAAAAGAAAAGGAAATAAACCCATCAACCTTTATCAAAAGAGGAATTAAAGCTCAGGCACCATGGTCTTCTCATCGCTTCCTGTCTATCCCAACTGGCAAGAGGAAGAGGTAAATTATTTCTTTCTTCAATTTCTCTAAATACTAGCTAATACCTAATCAACAAAAAGCTAGCCAAGTGATCAAAAGATAGAGTAATATTCCTCTATTTCTCTCTTTTAGGAAATTTTCATCTTTTTTTTTTTTGTGTAATCGCATCCTGAATATACTAGCTAGCTGCTTGCTTGAGACTTCATTTTGTTTACTTCATTCACTTTTTTTATTTGCAGGATGTCAATCAAGACACTGGAGGTGGCGGTGAAAACTATCCACTTCAAATTCCGCCGCCTCTGCCTGGTGGCGGCAGCAGCAACGGATCTATCCGGCCTGGTTCTATGGCGGAACGGGCCAGACTAGCCAAGATTCCACAACCAGAGGCAGCCCTTAAATGTCCCAGATGTGAATCAACAAACACTAAGTTTTGTTACTTCAATAATTATAGCCTCTCACAGCCTAGACACTTTTGCAAGACCTGTAGAAGATACTGGACTAGAGGAGGTGCACTGCGGAACGTACCGGTTGGTGGAGGTTGTAGAAGGAATAAAAGGAGCAAAGGAAGTAACAGATCAAAGTCTCCGGTTAAAGCTGGGTCCAGCCCAAGCAGCGGACTTACTTCTAATGGTTGCTCCACTGAAATTATAGGCCATATACCACCACAGTTACCAATTTTGCCACCTTTACATCACCTTGGAGAGTATAATTCTGGCGGAATGGGATTGAGTTTTCCTGGAATTCAGCCTCTGTTGCCAGTAACATCTGCCAAGTTTCATATTGGAAGTACTAGTTCAGGTGTTGGTGTTGGTGTTGATCAGTGGAGATTACAAGTGCAACAACAAGTACAACAGTTCCCTTTCTTGGCTAATTTAGACCAATCATCTGGGTTGTATTCATCTGAGAGTGAAGGGGTCGCTCGTCAATTTAGGTCGAAGCCATTGGACAGTGCAGTTGCTCATCCATCTCCTGTTAAAACAGAAGAAAAAGCAGGAATAAATTTATGGAGGAATTTCGGGGGAAATGACCAGTATTGGAGTGGCAATGCATGGAGTGATCTTCCTGGGTTTACTTCTTCTTCCGCAAGTCATCTCTTGTGATTTAAATCCCCCTCAATTAGTACACGAATAAACCTATCCTATCGGACTCGGTGCTGTTTTTTTTTTTCTTTTTTTCTTTTTTGTGGATTAATGTCCGATTCGAATTTCCAGTTTACTACAGGTCGATCCTTCGCAGTGGTGAAAAGCAATATTAGACTTGAACACCGAGTGGAAGAAGGAACATAAGCAATATTAGACTTGAACACCGAGTGGAAGAAGGAACATGGATCAAGGGATACTTCTAAACTAAACGCAGTTAGAAACGGTATTAAATTATCGTTTATTTTACGTGCATTTTTTGAGATATAGGGATCAGTGTTCATGGTCCTGGGTTGGGTTTGGATATCTGACATGAAGAGCTAAACTGCTATGTTTGATCAACGCCCTGTACATATTAAATGGCTTTCATGTTAAAGATATGAAGAAATTGTCAAAATCTGGTTCTTTTTTTCTTTTATTAGCGACTCACAGTCAAGTTAATGACTTGATGAAGATATTTATGTGCTAACATCTGATCTTTGTATAAGGAATTAAGCATCTTGAATTCCGCTATAATTACCTAACAGGTGTCAAAGTTTGTGCTAGAAGCACTCATATCATGGATCTCTTAGGAGATTGTTTGATTTGATCAGAGCCATCTTTATCAATCTTTCCTCTTTCGTATATAAAAAGTAGCTCTATTCTATCCTTGCATGCTTTTTTAAAGATTGAAGTAAAGTTGTTTTAGCATTTACTAGCTAGTTCCACTAGTTTATGGATAGACATAAGGCATTACGAGACTCAATTCTCCAGAGTCTCTACCTGTTCTCTCTCTCTCTCTCTCCATTCCTCACCTTAGATAACCCTAATAACGAAGAGAAAAAAGAACAGTGAAAGGGGCGATGTAGTACCTTGCCTTTGATGCCAATAGAAGAGGTTCCGTTTTTTGTGAGTAATTCTTAATTCCATTTGATTTTTTCATGGTCTTGAAAAATGGTATCGAATGCATTGTTCCAATAAACATGAACTTAGTAATTAGTGCTACTCTCAGTTGCTTTAATCACCCATTTGGGCAATTTCGAGTTCCCACATGTCTCCTGGCCCCGTATTTTAAGCTGGGGTTAGTTATTTCTCACTCACATAACAATAAAAACCGTTGAGCACATCTAAGTTCGTGCGCTTCTTTTAGACTTTGACGTGAGACAGAAAAAGAAGGTAAAGGAGACGTCAAAATGCTGTTTTGGAATTATGAGCGTGGACATACTTATTTGTTTGGTTTGGTTTGAGAGATAAAAAGGAATGATTGGATAAACAAATTAAGGAGCTTATAGCTAGAACAAACGACAAGTACTCATTTGCTGCATATGCAAGTTATATCGAGCATAGGCAATAACAAGAAGCAAAGGAAACGCCAAGATCCCACTCAAGACCAAGCCAAAAGGCTCGTCGGATACTCGAATAGATTTGTTAGCAAATACCCAACGTGCGACAACAACGCTTGCATTGGCCGAGCTATACTATTCATACTCATAGTCATTGATTTTCGTTCCCTGCTTTTCTTGTCTAAAGCAACCTACAAATTAACACGACAGATAATGATGCCATTATTTATAGATGTAAGATGGTTCATACGAAAATGGAATCTGGGTCTCGGATCGGCTTTTGCAACAACCAAGACTGTTCTACCAACAACGAATAAAGCTATCGCTGGACTGTCTAAAAAGCATTTATATGACCAGATTTAAGAGAACAGGTTGAAGCATCCTAACGAAAATAGGCTATTCTAACCCGTACATCCCAGCTCTCTCTGTCTCTCCGAAAGGGCTAAAATTGAGTCAGATCTTCTGTCTAATTTTATAGTGTCTTATTGTGTCCAGTAAATTTCAGCCATTTATCTATGTAAATCCCGCATAAATAAATGCGGGTCTTATATAAATAAATAATTAAAATTTACTAGACACAATAATACACCATAAAATTAGACAAAAAATCTTGTGTCGCTAAAACTGGGAATGTACATGCTTATTTTTGGTCGATTTGGTTGCGAGATACTGTAGATAGTAGTGATCTGATCCCCAAAAGTATTTAAAGAAATGGCTAATTAAAGAGGAGAAGATTTGAAGTAGACAGAGCTCGAAAATCCAAGCATTGTGTGTTTGTCTTGTTGGTGTCCACATGTAAAGATGTAAAATGTAATAGTTTAGGCGTGTGTATGTCCTCTCTGCTTCCATTGCAGCTTTCGCTTTTGAGAATTGTGAGGTCATTGCTGTTATCGCCCAGTTCTCTCTTTGTGGGTGTGTGTAGGCATGAGATTCCAATCATGTTTTTCAGATCTCACGTTTTTCCACGTGTACTCAATCATGCATTGCGTTATAGATTCGTCTGGGATACAAGCATCTTTCGGTTTTACTATATTATTAAACTATATTATTAAATTTCGGTTTTACTATATTATTAAATTTATTTTAAAAATTAACTGGAAAAATATTTACATGGTTCTCATTCTCAAACCCTTCACAGTTCATACCGTTGTATACGAATTAACGTATATAGTTCAAGTGAGATTTCCATTTGGCTATGAAGTTATCACTATTAGCATGCTAATATTGATTTTTTTGTAAGTAACTTAATCTTTCTTAGCACCACATGACTAAACTATTTAATATATTCTAAGTCTATATTTCCTCCTCACATATTGGTAATATATTTATTAGTTGAGTACTTGAGGTTGCTATCCCTATTCGTTGATTGAAGAATAGATTAAAGTTTATGACCTTAATTTGATTGCATCATATCCCACAAACATATTAATGGAGTCTTACGTAAAGAAGCACGTAGTTTTTTAATGATGACATGAAAAAAAAAAGTTGCAATGAGATATCCATTAGCTTTAGGAGGCTAAAGAGACAAAGATCGATGATGGAAATCTACGTTTGACCAGAACAAGTTACTTTTTTTTGGGGTAATAATTGGAACAGCTCGATCCATAATTAAGCCACATCTTCATACCCAAGTTCTATTTTTCTTCCGACCTTCTTCTAACAATATCCGACAATTTATGGTGACTAGTTACAAGTTTATGTCCTAATTCTTAAGTAATAAACAGGCCTTATACCGAAAGTTTTTTTGCAAATGGGCTTTGATATACTTCTCTAGCTAGTTGATGTTGATGCGCACCTTACAAATGTGATGGACTACACATGAAAAATGTAACTATATATCTAAGACTGTAATTATACCACTTTCGCCTACTAGCTTTGACCCAAATTTAAACCAATAGAACACCAAATATGTGGGTTTTCAATTAGCTCTTGTCACCTTTCTCTCAGGAAAAGAAAGTAAAAGTTTTCTTGTCGTGTCTGATCAATTAACTAAGAAAACAGTGTGGGTCATGTTTAAATCTTTGTCCCTGAAAAGAATTATCTTATAATAAGATACAAATAATCTTTTTCAACTAATTCTAATTATTATTTTGCGGCTAAAACATCGGTTTCCTACTTAATTATTAATAAAATAAAAGTGTCATATCTCACTTTAGTCTTAAAGCAGATTAGGTCTTGATTTGTTTTCCACTGTTTAGTTTCTCATGATTGAAACGATGCCTAAGGGCTTTTACAGAAGGAAAACGTTGGTAAGTACGTGTCATATACTTGAGAAAGGAACATCCACGGAAGAAATGCCAACTTCACTGTAACGTGGTAAGATATATGGACTTTTAGTATATTTTTACTTAAATGACTTAACCCATTTAAGTTTAATTCAATAGAGTATGTCAAATAAATTAAAGGAATCAGGTTTTAAGAATTAACTTATAGATTATATTCGGTTTTTAAAATTAAATCAAAACAATAAGTTGAATTATAAAAAAATTAACTCAATCTAGTATTTATAAATCACTTAGATTTAATTTCATTTCAACATTTTTTATTACTTGATCTGCATGCAAATGTTGTATTGGTTCCATGCTAAAAGAAAAAGCCGAGGCTTCAGAATCAGATCGTGAGGCCTGGCATTAAGATCAAAGGTGAAAGTTGCAGCAGTAGACATATTAGCTTGGTGAAGCCGACAGTTACTTTTACGTATCCAGCTCTAATGTCCACTTTTGACTGATCAATTGGACCACTGAACATGAATCTGAATGTGGTCATCTGTCCAAAATAATATTTTTGAAAGTGGTTTTGGGTTCGTCCGACACATATGGTTTGCTAAGAGAAATGTGTCCATATATACGTCTAGGGATATTTCTGTTTTGTTACAATACTATAACCTTGCGTTTGGTTCATGTCCCCGTCCCCGGGAACAGGGATGGGGACAGAAAAATCCTACCTCCAGAACCGTTTGGTTCGTGTCTCCTGCGTTTTGTCCCTTGTCCCCGGTAGACAGGGACAAGAATTTTTGTTCCTCCCAAAAAGGGAGGACAGGGACGACTTGTCCCTGTCTCCAGCCACTCCCCCGTCCACGTTTACTATATTATGTTACTATATTGATTACTTATTATGTTTACTATATTATGT
>JANVCQ010000232.1:17505668-17521565 GCA_025531925.1 Erythroxylum plowmanianum | reverse complement strand
GCTTCTTGAATCTTGAAAGAAACGGTTAATCAGTTGAGTTCTGTAACTAACTCAAACTGAATCTTGCGTCTGCTTTTTTTTCTGCGTCTGCTTTCTCATTCTGCGTCTGCTTTCTCATTCTGCGTCTGCATTTTCATTCTGCGTCTGCATTCGCAATGTTCGTCTGCTTTTTGTAAAGTCCGTTTGTTTTTCGTTGTCCGTCTGCTTTTATACAGTCCGTCTGTTTTTCATTGTCCGTCTGCTTTTGTAAAGTCCGTCTGTTTTTCGTTGTCCGTCTGCTTTTGTACAGTCCGTCTGTTTTTCATTGTCCGTCTGCTTTTGTACAGTCCGTCTGTTTTTCATTTTAATCATTTGTTCTTCATCAAAATCATATATGTAAAGTCATTTGGACTTAACAACTCCAATAAACGAACGAGCAGCCTCTTTCACCACTGCTTTGTTAGTCCCTAACCCTTATAACAAGATGCGAAGTTTCTGATTAGGGTTTACCTTTGACTACGTGAAGTGCATCTTGGATTATGACATATAAAAAAAAGAATTGCAAAATTGAAAGTGTTACTGCCAGGTTCAAGAATTGCACTATTTTAGAAAGTCTTACATGAAGGATTGGCAATTGAATTGGACGAATGTTAGACCAATCTTGCGTGACATTACCTTGAAAAGAGTTCTAAAACTTGGCACCATTATTGGATTTCTTGATCGGAAGGAGTTAGGTTTTTCGAAGCATAACTTGAACGTTAAGGATTCAAGAGAAAAAGGCAAGAGGGTGAGATCATTAGAGCGGCCAAGACACACGAGGGGACTATTCTAAATTTCAGTGAAACACGTGAGGGAGAGCTTTGTTTCCATAAGCTTTGTGAGGAGTTTTCTTCATATTCTTGTTGTTCCATAAACCCTAACTTTAGTTATCAATTAATCTCAATTGTGGTGTATTGTTCTGGTTCAATTTTCTTGGTTTCTTACTAGGTCTATGTTGCTTAGAAAATAATGATCCTTAAGGTCTAGAAAAGTATCGAAAACGTTGCCTATCTAATTTGTTTGAAGGCTGTCGAATTATATTAAGATTAATCTCCTTCCGTGCACACATCAACTTAATATGAAAGTGCATGAAGGATCTTGTATGTAAAATCTATTAAAAAGTGTAAGATTGTGAAGGAGTTTAAGGAATTGACTATATGCTTTCTTGCTTGTTATGAAACATGCGTACCCATCTCACCTATAGACTTTCTTTGTTCCAAACTATCCTCCAAAACCTCTCTATTAACAAGATTCTATTCATTTTACTAGATGAATTGATTCCCAATCCTCCATACTACTTAGTAAGACATAACAATTAATTGACTTTGGACATTCTTTTACTGCTAGAATTTTGGCCATGCTAAATGAAGTCTCTAATAGTCTTATCAATTTTCTCCAAAACTCCTTTAGTGATAGCTAGATAAGATAGCCAGTGGCTATGAAAATTATTAAGAATAGTAATGGCTAATTGTAATCTACCTCCATATGACAAGAATATATTATTCCATTGAGAAAGTCATCTACTAACTTTTTCTAAGAGAAATCTATATTCAACTTCCTTATATTTCTTTATGGGAATTGGAACCCCCAAGTATGTGAGAGGTAGTTAGTGTATGTTAAGTCCTAAGATATCTTCAAACTTTGTCTAGAAAGATAAGCAGCAATTTTATTTGGGTTAAACTTGAGACCTGAGGTATCCTAAAAGCTTTGCAGAGCTCTTACAAGAGTGGCAATGGAAATAGGATCATTGGCACAAAGCATGAGCAAGTAACTTACAAGTGAAAGTTGAATAATACCAAGACCACAACATCTATATTGAAATAGGAAATTCATGTTTCCTTCTATGCAAATCTGTATGATCCTTTAAAGTACTTCCATGACAATGGCAAATAGATAGGGGAAAGAGGATCACCTTGTCTGATTCCTATGGCTACTTTATAAATATAAGAAGGTTCTCCAATAATCAAAACTGAATAAGAAATAAATGATATGCAAGAATGAATGCTTCGAAGAACTCAGAAGGACATTCAAAAGCCTTCAGAGAATTGATAATGAAACTCCATTCAATGGTGTCATAAGCCTTTGTGAAATCAATTTTGAGTATACAACTCCTGGTATGCTCCTTTGATTTGTAATTTTTGAACAATTCCTGAACTAGCAAGATATTATCACCCATACTTCTTCCTAGGATATAAACACCTTGAATTGGATTGATTAAGCCAAGTAAGGTGACTTTCAACCTATAACAAGTATTTTAGAAATAATTTTCTACACCACTTTAAGTTCAGTGAGCATGCACTAGTCTTACTATTGGAGCTTGTAACACAAACCATTTCTCCTTGAAGAAGCCATCTAGTCCTGGAGACTTATTAGGATGAAATGAAAACACTACATGTTTTATCTCTTCTATGGTAACTTCTTTAAGCATTTCATTCTTTTGAATCTAGTATATTCAAATACTCCATTTATTTCTTTGAAGGGCCTTATAACTGCCCTTTTGTCTCTTCTAAATCATATAACAAGTTGCCATTATGAACTTCAAAGGATATTATTTTGTTTATATTTCTTCTTCCTTAAATCAAATTATAGAAATACTTAGTATTCCTATCACCTTACTACATCCATTGCATTGTCAATTTCTATTTTTGCTAGGAATTGTAAGCTTCAAAGGCCTACATATATTTTTAAGGTCAATTTTCTCTTCTCTATAAGGATAGAATCTATAGGATTGATCATTAGTTGCTTTTGAGTGCATGTGAGTTCCTCCATTACTTATAACCTATCTATTTTCATTGGATTTGGGGTACCATTAAGTAGTTTGACATAGTTAGACTTAATAAATTTCAGTAATTGCATGCATTGGAATGCTTTAGAACCCTGAGAATGTTTGTTAATAGCTTCTACGATAATTGAATCAAGTTAGGCACATTTTAATAAGGAATTAAAAAACTTGAATATAGATCTTTTGTCTTCATTTTACTATTAACAATCATAGTGATTAGAGTGTGATCTGAAAATAGTGATTCTTCAAACACTACATAGCTTTCTTGCATTTTAGTGAGCCAACAATCGTTGAGTAAACATCTGTCAAGCTTCCTTTATACCAATCCACTATTCTTCTAATGATTACTCCATGTAAAGATAGGTCCTTGAAATTTGAGATCAACCAAACCAAGATTAGAAGTAATTTTTGTCAATTCTCTAGTATCAGTATGTACTATGCTTCTTCTAATATTATATTCAGCAAAAGACAAAAAACAATTGAAGTCTCGCACAAGCATCCAAAGACTTAAATTACTCATGTCAATTACTTGTAAGTCCCTCCATATTGCAACCTTTTGGAATTCCCAATTTGCTACATAAATGAATGTAATTATTATTGGAATCTTGTTAGCTTTGATAATAAGTTCACAATGTAGGAATTGTTCAGTGCAAACCCAATTTGTTAACAACATATGATTTAGACCAAGTTGGAAGGAAGTGCAAACCTTTTTTTTTAATCTTCTTTATTTTTGGTTTCCATAAAAAAAAATAAAACTCTTTTACTTATTAGCTAGGTAATCTTTTAGTGCTAACTGTTTATTGAGGTAGTTCAATCCCCTCACATTCCATATGGTACAAATCATTTGGATTGCTTGGTTTTAGTTTTCCTTTTAGATCTTCTATTATTATATCCACTTTCTTGCCACTATTCAAGCTCCTTCTGGTTGTTTCAAGTAAACCTCTTCCTTTAGGTCACCGTTTAAATTTTTCATTTTCATATCCATGTGATGCAAGTCCATGTCAAAATTAGTAGCCAATGTCAAAATTATACTAAGTGAATCTTTTTTAAACACAAGAGAAAATATATTCGTATAATCGATTCCCTCTTTTTAAGTGAATCCTTTAACAACGAGTCTTCCCTTGTATCTTTTATTATTGCCTAATAATTATTTCTTTGTTTTAAATGCCTATTTGTAGCCTATGGGTTTTGCTCCTTTAGGCAACTTAACAAGATCCCAAACATCGTTAATCTTCATGGAATTCATTTCTTCCTTCATGGCATTGTGCCATAAATTTGATTCTTTGTGACTCATGACTTGTAAAAAGGTTTCAAGATCATTCTCAACTCCTATATTGTATTCAAATTCTTGTAGATATACAGCGTAATCACTAGTAATAGTCGATTTCCTTATTTTAGTACATCTCTATAATATTGCACAGACATCCTCCTGTAAAGTATGTTGTTCAACTAATTGTTGAATGCTTTCAGGCTACTCCTGAATAATGGATCTACTGAATTATCAACAACTTGTGGAATTTTTTTATTGTCATTTATGTTGACCATAGGCTATTGAATTTCAATAGTTGGTTGTACAATGTCTATTTGAACTTGAGGAGCATTATGAATGACAATCATCTTATTTTTTGATGTGGAAGGTTAAATATCTATATAATCATTATCAGAAACTATATCTCGAAATTGATCCCTCCCACTAATCAAGTCATTCTCAAGAAATTTTACATTTCTTGATTCCACAATTCTAGTGTCATGTGATGGATATGTCGAAAAGTCCTTTAGACCTTTCAGCATATCTAATGAAATAACTACTTATGGTCCTTAGTTCCAATTTCTTCTTTTGGGATTTTAAATTTTTATTTTATATGGACATCCCCAAATGTGTATATGTCACAAACTTGGTTTCTAACCCTTAAATAATTCAAATGACATCTTTGGAATAGTTTTAATTGGTACTTGATTTAATATATACTTCGTTGATTTAAGAGCTTCGTTCCATAAGGACTTAGGAAGTTTGAAGCTACACAGCATGCTCTATACCATGTTCAATAATGCTTGGTTTCTTCTTTCTACTATACCATTCTAGTTTGGAGATCTAGGCATAGTGTATTAGGCTACTGTTCTTATTTTCTTAAAGATACCTCACAAATGGATTAGGAGCTTGTCTACCTTTAATATATACCATAATATTCCCTAATGCTATCAGATCTCACAATCTTAATTTGCTTACCACATTATTTCTCTACTTTAGTTTTGAATATTTGAAAGCATTTAATGCTTTATTCTTGTTATGAAGCAAGTAGAGATACATATATCGTTAGTAATCATTTATAAACAAGATGAAGTATTTCTAACCATATGAGTCTATATCTAGACCACAAATATCTATATGTATGATCTCTAATATATCTTAACTTATCTTGGCACCTTTATTTAATTTTTTGATCTCCTTTCCCTTTATGCAGTCCATATAAGTTCTAAAAAGCAGGAAAATCCAAGGTACTTAGTACTCCATCATTCACTAATCTTTTAATCCTTCCCATGGAGATATGTTATAATCTTTGGTGCCACGACATAGAGGAATTTTCATTTATGACACATTGTTTTGTTCTAGCATTAACATGTGTTGCATTCTAGCAATATATAAAATTAAATTACAATCCCCAAAAGCCCCATACGTGAATGTATCTTATTTCTAGATAAGATTTACTGTTCACTTCCTATTAGTTTCCTTGGGTTTTTCAAATCCTACAACTCATTTGTAATATGGATTGTAAAAATATAATCAATCCACCATGTGTCATGACAAACTTCAGCCATATAAAATTCAAAACAAACTAATGAGATTGGATTACCTTTCTTCTTAAGTCATTCCTTATGTTTGACACAATCCTTCTTCATGTGTCCTTTTTCTTTAAAAAAAATAGCACTTGGATTTGTTCTTAATGTTAGCTTGACCAAGTATTTGACCATTCCCTTTGAGTTGTCTTGATTTTTCCTCTTTTCTTGAACAACCAAATGTGCACTCTACAATTCTCTCCCTATTCAATCTACAATCTCCCTTCCTCTTTAACACACAAGGTCATTAATTCATTTATTAACCACTTATCCCTATATGTATTATAAGAGATTTTAAAGGATCCATACGGTGGTGGAAGGGTATTCAAAATATAATGCACGAGGAAAGAATCAGGCATCTCAACCTCGAGTTTTTTTAACTAACCCATAATGTCCCTCATCTTCATGATATTATTACATACATCTCAGACACTAGTGAACCTTGTAGTTGAAAACTTCATAATCAAGTGCTTGCAAGTTCTTTGCCTGAAGTTTCGAGTTGCTTATCAAAAGCCTTTAGTAGGGCACAAACATTGTCATATTGTTCTGCATAACCATGAATGCTAACAGAAATTTTGTTTTTAATGAACATCACATTTAGGCGATTAGATCTCTCCCATCATTCATAAAAAGCAATTTCAGCTGTAGTGCTAGCCTTAATTACCTTAGGTGGTTTGTCCTTCTGGATAACATAATTAATGTCCATCTACCCTAGATGAAGAATAATTCTCTCTTTCTAAATTTCATAATTTTCACCCCTCAATTTGGGAATTTCACAACTTGTATCACATTTGAATGGCTGCATAATTTAAACATACATTCTACTTACTAATAAATTGATGCTAACAAACTATATATATGTGTTACTAATGTAAAACATATCTTAAAGGACATAAATCAAATGACATCAAAATTTCCTGTGGACTAAATTTTTAATTCAAACAAATTTATGCTAAACTTTATGATAAAACTATCAAACTATATTCTAATTCCTAATACCTGTGGAAAATTAGAAAAACCAATTTGATATTTCATCCTAATTAATTATTCAAATATAAAAATATATTTGTATTAGTATATATCATAAAATATACTAAAATAATTATCTACAATTAAAAGTCTCAACACTTTATGTGATTAATTACATAAACATACAATTTTATATAATTAGGGTTACTATAGCTAAGCCCTAATAATTAATCACTAAAACATTTTATCAAAATTTCTATTCACAATGTAAAATATAGACAAAATAGTCGTGTGATAATCTACTTCATGTTAAATGTTTATACAAATATAATTTCAATGCATAATATATATGAATATCACATGGAGTTTAGTTGGCAAAGGCTTACCATATGCCCATAAGGGTGTGTGTTGGACCTAGAACGTGCTTTTGGAGCCCAAATTCGGAACCATAATCACTGAGCTTATTCTAATGAAGTCTCCTTAACCATCTTCGATTCCTCTTCTTGCTCTGATACCACAACTATGTTGGACCCCGAATGTGCTTTCGGAGCCCAACTTCGGAACCATAATCACTGAGCTTATTCCAATGAAGTCTCCTTAACCATCTTCGATTCCTCTTCTTTCTCTGATACCACAACTATTGGGTCCCGCTTGAAACCAGAACCCAAACCTTGCAAAATTATGATACTGAGCAAAATTTTCTTGTAGGGTTATTCCCATGAACCCTTATTAGACATCATCCCACAAGGGTGGCGTGTTCACAACAATCAAACATCAAAAACAAACTTATTACTTCAACTTAACTATATTATGAGGAAGTCAATATGATCATGCACAACCGAACTACTTCAATCTATCATTTCATTTCTAAAGCAACAGAATTTGAAAAACTTTATTTACATATCAAAAGTCACACCATTGGCTTATTACAAAAATACAAAAATAGCAATTTGAAGAAATTTCCTTAAGCTCTCGATGACTTGATCTCTTAGCTATCACCTGAAGATGGGATAGAAAGGGGGTGAGCTTGACTGCTCGTGGGTAACGTGGAAAAATAAACAAAACCTTTGAAACCATTTTTCTTGTCATAGAAAATTTTCATGGAGTTCATAAAACACGTGTTTCTTAACCAAAATCTACAAGTTACAAAACATGAATGCATCAAACTTGTTAACATAACATAAGCACATAAGCACATCAGAATGGTTTGGGAGTAAACTATGTATGCATCACTCTTTTCAACTTATCATGAACATATAAACATATCAAAATGGTTCGGGTGGATCCAAAATAGAACGTACTACGCATTTTCACATAATGATCTTGCATAGCCGTGAACTTATGGGAGTCCATGAAGGAGTTTCATGCCACTAGCGGGCAGGCGAGAGAAGCTTTTTTGTCAAAGTGCACTTGACTTAACTTAGGGACCACCACAAACCCACATAACCTATATTTCATATCTTGTAAGCATATCGCCCAAATTGGCACTTTTTTGAAACTTGATTTTTCATAAACATGTTATCTTTTATTTAAAAAAATCACTTTCAAAGCCTTTTCATAAATCATCACACAACTCATATAACAACATATTGCACTTTCTCAAATCATTACAAAGAAATAAATGCAACACTTATGATGTAATTTAATACCAATAAAACTTATTGATTTCAAAGAAAAACATTTAGTGACTTATTTACTCTATTATAAACATGTAACCCATCTTGATTTCCTTGCTTATGGACTTGCTCAAAAATGCCTCTTCTCTTATTCCTCTTGCCTCTTTGATCCCTTCATTCTTCACCAAATGAAGGGATCTTTAGCTCAAAGGGAAGCTCTTATCTTCCTCTTCCTTTTTTCCTTTCTTAAACAACTCCAAAATCTCTTTTGAAGACTAAGAAAAGTTAAACCCTAGCTTGTTTTCTCTTCTTTCTCTCCTTCTCTTCTTCTCTTTGTATTTCTCTCTTTCTCATGACACTCTCTCTTTTTCTCCTCAATTTTCGTTCTCCTCTCTTCTTAAAATGCAAGACAACACTTTGTCTTCCAATTATATCCTTAATGATCAAGAAATGTCCCATTTTCCCTTCCATTTATGCCTTATGTTTTTTATGCCTAAGTGTCTTGCCAAAAATACCCTTGAACATTCTGACATAACATTTTCTTCTAGAAAAAAGTTCTCCATTGACTTAAGTTTCTAATGCCATTAAAATCAATCCATTTGGTTTAGAAATCTAAAAATTAAGGCCTAAACAGTTCAAGCTGTTGTTAGACTGAAACAGTACACTATACCTAACTTCCATCCAGAATTTGATAGTCCTAGAGACTGAATTAAATTTCAATTTCTTCATACCATTTCTAGCTCCATGTCTCTAGTTTATCTTCCAACCGATATCCTTATTTGATTCAATACATCTTTTTCAAATCAATACCAAATGCTATCACAATCTATGGAGGGATAAAAAATGTGTTAAGAAACTATTCACTCAAGAATCACTTCATTTGGAGGTCAGATAACAAAATTATGGTCGAAAGAATCAAACAAGATTTGGTCCTCAATCATATTGAACCTATCTCGGGACAAATGACATAACTCTCTCCACATATGTCAAATTAAGATCATATTTAGTCAATATCAAAGAGGACCTTGATATCTACAACTTTAAAGAAGACCTTAAGGTCAGATTTTATCATCTCAAGGATCAAAAATGGACCAGACAATAAGATAAGACGAAGCCAAAGGAAAAAACAGACGAATGGGAAAAAGCAGATGAATCAAGAAAATTGCTATAACTTTCCCTATATATATTGGATTGAGATGTTATTTATATTTTTCAAAAGAGGACTTCTATATATACAACTTTTATGAAGACATCAAACACATATTCTATCATCTAAAGGGTTAAAAATGGAGCATATGATAGGTACAGATGAAACCAAATGAAAAAGCAGATGAATGGGAAAAAGCAGACAAATCGGGAAAATTGCTATCAATTTCCATAAAAATATCAGATTGAGGCTTTATTTAGATGGTAAAAAATAGGACTTCAAGATATACAACTTTTATGAAGACCTCAAAGACAGATTCTATCTTCTAAAGGGTCAAAAATGGAGCAGACGATAGGTACAAATGAAACCAAATGAAAAAGCAGATGAATGGGAAAAAGTAGATGAATCGGGACAATTGCTATAACTTTCCCTATAAATATTGGATTGAGGAGTTATTTGGATGGTTAAAAAGGTAACTTCAAAATATACAACTTTTATGAAGACTTTAAAGATAAATTCTATCGTCTAAAGGGTTAAAAATGGAGCAGACGATAGATACAGACGAAACTAAATGAAAAAGTAGATGAATGGGAAAAAGCAGATGAATCAAAAAAATTGCTATAACTTTCCCTAAAAATATTGTATTGAGTAGTTATTTAGATGGTTCAAAAGAGAATGTTAGGATTTACAACTTTCATTAAGATCTTAAAGATAGATTCTATAGTCTAAAGGGTCAAAAAAGGAGTAGACGATAGGCACAGATGAAACCAAATGAAAAAGCAGACGAATTGGAAAAAGCAAATGAATCGGGAAAATTACTATAACTTTCCCTAAAAATATCATATTTATGCATTTTTTATATGGTTCAAAATAGGACTTCAAGATATAAAACTTTTATGAAGACCTCAAAGATAGATTCTATCTTTTGAATGGTCAAAAATGAAGCAGATAATAGGTATAGACGAAACCAAATGAAAAAGCAGACGAATGGGAAAAAATAGATGAATCGGGAAAATTGATATAACTTTCCCTAAAAATATCTGATTGTGGCTTTCTTTGGATGGTTCAAAAGACAACTTCAATATATACAACTTTCATGAAGACTTCAAAGATAGATTCTATCGTCTAAAGAGTCAAAAATGGAGCAGATTATAGGTACAGACGATAGTGTACAGAAGGTCAAACATAGAAGAAGCAGAAAGTCAAACATAGACAATATGATGTTATCACAGACGATATATTTTACAAACGATATGATGTTATCATAGACGATATGATGTCATCATAGATGATACGCTTTTATAGATGGTATGACGTCATCATAGATGATACGACTTCATCACAGACGATACATTTTATACTCCTAAACATCTCCACTAAAAAGGATCATAACTTTCAACTCCAATGTCTAAAATTCTCATGTTATATACTGTTGGAAAGCTAAAAGAAAGAGCTAAAAATTTCTAGAGATACCTTTCTCTAATTCAGTCTGTATCAATCCATAATTTTAACTTGAATTCAAAATATGAATTTTACATTCATCCACCAATGTGCTACACCCAATTCTCAACTTCATGACAAATTTTAAGATTCTTAAAGATAGAATTTAAATTCTAAATCTTCATAAGAAATGTATCTATATGTTTCTAGTTTAATCCAAATCAAGAATCATCTCGTTTGGATAACTAGAGAAAAATTTGTGGCTAAGCGACTGAAGCATACTCCGTGAACATTTTCTAGATCAACCACCAATTTTGTTTCACAATCTTTCCTTAACACAACTCATACCAAGATCACCTTTTCTACTTCATTTACTCCTCATTCTCAACTTCATTTTAAATCAATATCATCCATAAAGAAATTATAGTCCATGATTAATCATGAACACTAATAACAAAACATACACATATATACATATCCTTCATCAACTTACTACACATATTCAACTTCATTTTTGCTTTCATTTTACTTCTAACTTTCACCTTAACTCTTCCTATTTCAAAATCTCTTATCCACAAAAACACCAAAGCAAAACATGAATCTGTCCATATTTCTCATTCACTACTTTACTCTTGTCTATCATTTCTTGGTTCAAGAATTTTCATTCATTTATTCTTTACTCATGACTAATCACCAAAATTTCTCATTTAATAGTTCTAGTCTTTTAAGAAAAGTTTGGGGTCCAACAGTGTGGGTTCAAGTCTTAGTCATTATAATAGAATTCATTTTTAAAACAACACACAAAATGACATTGTTTAATTATAAGAGTCTTCTTTAACCTCCAACTAGGTCACAATGACTTGGTTTATGATCTACCAATTATAAAATAAATCAAAAAACAAATCAAAAAACATTGAAAAAACTTTTAAAAATTCCAAAACACTTAATTAAAGATTTTTACCTTTAATCAAAAGAAACAAGTCCAAAAACAACTATAAAAAGTAAATTTGAAAATTTGAAAAAAAATTCCAAAATTTGAAATTCTTCAAATAATAAAACAAGGAAAAGGTTAACAACTTTGATATCAAATGTAAGTCACTTCTAGCATATATATTGAATAGTAATTTATGTTAGAATAACATGTAAACTAAATGTAGAAGAAAAAAATACTTCCAGCCATTGTTGTTTTTGCTTGAAGAGTCTACGTTTTGGAATTCTTCTTAGCTCTCAATTCCCAATTTGATGGTTTATATTTCAAAAGAGAAAAGAAGCTTAGGGACACTAATTATCTACTAGAAAAACTATATTAATTTATGCTAATATTAATGCATAAGATGAAGGTTTCTCTGAATTCTGACTCACTACAAGAAAAATGTCATTAGATACAGATATTACCAACAGAAAACTTGAGGATTCTGTCAGGAAGACAAATTGGCGATGGACTTTACCGACGGACAAAGGCGTCCTAAAAATAGCCGTAAGTAATAATTTTTGACGAATAACAGAATGTTCGTTGGTAAATTTATTGATGGATATTTTATGTAACCGTCGGTGAATATACCGATGGTTGTTTATTTAGTTGACCGTCGATAAAATTTTGACAGTCAAGATTTGTCCATCATCAAATTTACATATGGTATTAGTTATTCCATTTGTAATTTTATTACAACATTACCGACGGTTATGATTGTTCCTTCGGTGCATAGAATAACGATTTTTTGCAGCAAATCTTGTCAGTAAAGTTAGTGACGGGCTATCAATATTATTGAAGGTTTGTTGTTTTCTGTCATTAAATATAATTGATTTTACCGATGTACTTATATTTTTTGTCGGTAAATATTTTAAAAAAAATTTAAAATAAATCTCGTCATTAAATTTTATTTGATGATCTTATGGTTCATGCATAATTTAAACAGTTATGAATTATATGTGCATTATATTTTGATTTTTATACATTTAATTTGTTTAAACAGAAAGTTGATTGATGATATAAAGTTAAAATTATCTTAATTGATAATAAAAACATTAAATTGTAAATAATAAGTATTTGTAATTCAAATGAAATGACTACAAATACACTATCGGTTTGGTGACCACAAATGCTTTGATTGTTGCGATGAGGTGTTACCCCTCCCCTTCAACTCATCCATCTCATTATGGAGCTAAGTTATGTACTCCATCGATTGTTGTAACTGAGTTACCAATGTTTGCACTGTGCTTCGAAGCTCATAGACTTCATTGGTTTTCAACTGCCTACTAGTTGTTGTTGTACTAGATATGGAGGATTACGAATAACATGTGTTCGCAACTGAACCTAAACCGAATATCCTTCCACAATAGTCCCTACTACCCACTGCATGAAGATAAGTTTAAGTCTCATCAACATCTTCAGACTGTTGAGATTGTCGTTGAATGCTTTCTTGTATGTGGTCCTATTAGAAGGCAATGTTTATATTAGTATGTGATAATTATTAAGCATTAATATTAAACCATAAAATTCACACACATTTAATTCTCTACATTAGGTGTTGATGAATGTCACATCGTCATGCTTCTTAGTGTGAGTGTGTAAAAAGAGCTTATGGGGTGTAGGCCTCATGCTTATAGACTTTTTTTGCATAAGAATAAACTGTTATAAATGAACCAAAATTTATAAAAATTTCAGTAGAGTTTCTTCTTTTTTTATGATATTTACTCCCTGTTGAACAATGAAAATAAATCAACAACACAGACATTTATAACATTATCATTCTCTATAATACATATATGTTTTTTCCAAAATTCACATATAAATTTTAATTGAAATACAACAAAGTAAAAAATTAGAATATAAATGTAAAGTATAAATACTTACAAGTCTCTTTACATGTTCGTAGTGGGTAATAGATCCTCCTGTATGTACAAAAAGACTCTCTCCCACCAGTCCTCTACGTCTGTTGGTAAAATTATGTTCTGAAATGGATATTGCCTCATGTGATGTTTAATACTACTACCAACGACTCCATATTTGTTCAGAAATATAAGGCAGTAGTACACCATTCTTGTGTATCGCACCAACAAAGTCTCGATAATGTATACGTGCTCATCTCTCCCATACTTTATTAATGATTGTGTCAAATTTAGAACCCCAAAAAAATTCTTTCTGAAATAAAATGAAAAACATTCGATAAGTACTTATAATGTAATAATATTTTTCTAATTAATGTATAAAAATTAATTAAAAAAGAAAATAATATTTTTTTGTACCTCAAACTTCTGATAGTAAAATTCCTTTATAGCCTGAGAGATATGTTGGAGTTATGTAAATATAGTGCCTTAGAAAGCAAATGCATTTACATGTAACTTTATCTTCTTCAGTTACAGTTTTGTAATGAAAATATTTATCATTAATAAAAAAAAGAGTTTGGTTTTATTTGAATGAGCATTATATATCTAGTCAAAAGGTGCCAAGATTCTTTTGTAAGTAATATATATATACATAAAGATGTATGGGAAACATGTATATTATAAGAATCTAAATTAATGGATTCACAGTTGAATAATCAAGTTGGTCGCTTGATTATGGTTTAGAATGTAGTGGTGCGATTTATCTCCATATAAGTAAAGGAGTTTACTTAAAGGGAATTATGAGTTTCATATCATGATAGTAGTTGACTATCGATAATAGCACTATTAAATAAATTTGAAATCAAGTATGTTTTCAAGAATAAAGTGGGTCGTTACTTTAATCTTAAAACTTACAACTTAAGCATTCACTTATTATGGACCACAATCTTGATGAGTGGTGAATTCAAATGTGTTTCATTATAATTCTTGATATGATTGGAATGAATTTTTACAGAGTATTTGTTGGGACCCGTTGCCGGAACCCAATATCTTGCGAATATCATAAGACTTGAGTGTATCTTTACTACATCAATCTCTTTAATACATTATGTACAAATAATTTTCATCATTTAAATTACAAATACCCTTAAAACAAAAGAGTTTTGCAAAGCTATAGTGGCATTTCAAGCCACCTTACAACATAATCTAAAATCTCAAAATACAAAAGTTACATAAACTACAAATTCTTGAAATGCGACTAAAGCCTTGTGTTTTCCAAAACTAACTCAAAAAACAACATAAACAAATTGGGAGTGATGCCTTGGCTCTCTTTCACTCCATCTCTTGCTCATCACCTAGAGGTGGGACAGAAGGGGGGTGAGCTTAAAAGCTCGTGGGTAACAAGTTTATAACGAGGAATAAGCAAAATCGTTGAAATGTGTCATTAGTCATAGAAAATTTATAAAGTGCATAGTTCTCAAATTTTCAAACAATTTCACAATCTTAACTCAACTCATAGTTTTGAATATCATCACTCAACACTCAATCATTCACCATTCATGACTATGCAAAGATGCAATGCACAAACAAATGGCTCAAGCGTTTCGTGGAACAAAACAAATAAACCGAAGTTTATACCGTGAACAAAATGAGTCTGATTTTTTAGGATCTCGTGGACTTAAGCAGGCAGCCGAGAGAAGGCTATATGTCGACGTGCACGTGACTAACGAAGCGTTCCTCTCTTGCCCAAACACAAGCAAATTTATGCTCAAATCATTTCATTATACTTTTATGCTTCTTTTGCTTTTTTCCAAATATACAAAATGCCATGACATTTTTTAAGGCATAATATAAAATGTTTCAATGCATTTCCATCTTTACTTTGAAATTCATCAACAAAATTTATATACCGAAACATGTAGAAATTTTGCAAATCATTCAAAAGCAATAAAAGCATCATTTATAAACTAATTGAAATCATTTTATTTTCTTGATTTGGAAGAAAGCATTAATGGCTCATTACTCAATTATAAACATGAAACCCACCTAGTTTCCTTGCTTATAGGCTTGCTTAGAATATCTCTTCTCTTTGCAAACAATCTAAGGTCTCTACGGCTCTTTCCTGTTGTATCTTTAACATGTAGTCTGTGAGCTGATCTAACTAAAATAGGTCTCTTTGATCCCTTGGGTTCTTCACCAAATGAAGAGATCCTTGGCTCAAATGGAAGTTCTTCTCTTCCTCTACCTTTTTCTCTTCTTGAACA
>JANVCQ010000232.1:17490508-17502280 GCA_025531925.1 Erythroxylum plowmanianum | reverse complement strand
GTTTCACTACCATTCACTTTATACCATCATACATGCAGTCCTAACTTTTCCATATTTGAAAACACTTCATTAACACCATCTTTAGCATGAATTCATCATCAATTATACTTCAAATCCTAACTTAAATCATCCGTATAACAACCCATAAACTACTGTTTTCTTGCATCCAAAAACAAAACAGAAGATACACCTTTCATTAATCATTTTCCAGCACAATTTCAACACCAATACCATATTCAATCTATTCCTAATTAGTAATCACGATTTATGCTAGCACATGCCACAATAGATTAGTACTTTGCTTGTTCAGCTCAAATGCCACCTTAATGTATCGAGCTTGCTTTGCCTCTCATACATGCAAGTTCATCTCAGGAACAATGAGGGAATAGGATGAGTTTTAACAGAGACAAGAAGAAGATAGCAGAAACTTAAGATGTGAGGGAGAAGTGAGTTTTGGCAGTAAGAGGAAGAAGATAGAGAGAGTTACAGCAAAATACCATGAAGATGATGCTGGAAGTGTCTATGATGTTTGGTGTAGGTGTAAGATTAGTTGAAAGACACTTGTCAAGTGTCTAAGCTAGCCATATGTCCTTTCTTTAAGCTACCAAATGTCACTGAGTTCTTCTGCCATTTGTCACTCAATTCTCTATGTCATTTATCACTCAAGTCTACTACTATGTGTCACTCATTTTATAGGCTTAGTCATCATAAATTTTCATATGTCAATTGTCTTGCTACTTGAAATTTTTCTTAGTTTAAATGTACATTTTAATCCATTAACCTTCCAATTATGAAAAAATAACTCCAAATTCCTAATTGCAATCCATCAATTCTTTTTATTGGTAAATCAAAATATAAGACATTAGAAATACACAATCATGTCGCAATTATTTAATAACTTTCATACCTCGAATATGTCAATTGAGTATATTTTTTTAAATCAAAATTCATGCGTGTATGCTCATATTATGCACGTGAATGAAATCATAAAATCATATCTTAAGTGCACCAAATTCATTCTAATATGATGTAATTCATGTGACTAAGTAATCTAACACTTTAACTTTTAGTAGTTTTGGAAACTGACTATTACAATTCTCCCCTCCTTAAGAAATTTCATCTTTGAAATTCTTACCTGATCGATCAGATAGATGGCGGTACTGTTTCCTCATATTCTCCTCAGTCTTCCACATAGCTTCCTCTCTCGAATAATTCCTCCAAAGGACTTTAGCCAAAGGAATTACTTGGTTTCTTAATTGCTTAGTTTGATATTGAACTATTTTAATTAGTTCCTCTAGATAACTCAAGTTAGTTGCAATCTCAATCTATTATGTCGGTAATATATGTGTTGGATCATACCGATATCTCCTGAGCATACTAACATGAAATACGTTATGAATCTAAGACATTTATGGAGGTAATGCTAATTTGTAAGCTAATGGTCCAACTCTCTCAGTAATCTCATAAGGACCAATATATCTAAGTCTTAACTTTTCCTTTTTACCGAACTTTAGCACTCCTCTCTAAGACGACACTTTCAAAAATACCTTATCTCCTACTTGGTACTCCATCTCACTCTGGTGCTGATCTATATAACTCTTTTGCCTATCTTGAGCAGCATTAATCCTACTATGGATCAACTTTACCTTATCAACGGTATCTTGAATCAACTTTGGGCCTTCAATAATCCTTAGGCCTTCTTCATCCCAGTACCAAGGTGCTTGATACCTTTTACTATATAATGCCTCATCTAGAGCCATACCAATGCTAATATGATAATGATTATTGTATGTAAATTCAATGAGAGCTATATATTCATCCCATGCTACTTGAAACTCCAAAACACAAGCCCTAAGCATATCCTCAATAGTCTGAATAGTCCTCTCACTCTGTCCGTCTGTCTGAGAATGAAATGTTGTCCTAAATTTTAACATTGTACCCAATGCTATCTGTAGGCTGCGCCAAAATCTAGAAGTAAATCTAGGATCTCAATATGATACAATAGCACTATGACCCAATGTAAACTCACTATCTCATTTACATATCTCCGGGATAACTAATCTAGTGTGTTATTCTCTCTAATAGGTAATAAATGAGCTGATTTTGTTAATCTATTAACAATGACCCATATGGCATCATGCTGCCTTAGAGTTCTCGGCAAACCCATAGTAAAATTCATTATAATCTTTCCTATTTTCACTCTAGAATAGGTAATGACTTCAATTTCCCAACTGGGGCCTGATGCTCTACCTTAACTTGTTGGCATATCAAACAACTGGCAACATACTCAACCACTTGCTTCTTCATCCTTGGCTACCATAAATGTTGTTTCAGAGTATTGTACATCTTGGTAATACCAGGATGCATAGCATAGGCTGCTATGTGTACGTCCTTCAAAATTTCCTTTATCAAACCATCAACATCTGGTACACATAATCTCTTATTCAACCACAATGTATTATTTCTCAACTCAAACTCAGAATCGAATTATATTTTAACTTCTCTACAATCTTCATTACTTTTGGGTTTTTGCTTTGACCTATTCTGATCCTTTCATCTACTACCAATCTAAGCTTCAACGTAGCTAACAATGCTTCACTCTGTCCCAAACTTAGATCAACATTCAGTGCTCTTAGTTGAACTAGATTTGGTACCCTTGACACTTGAATTTGTGTTACACTGCTATTAGATTTCCTACTTAATGCTTCGGCTACAACATTGACCTTACTTGGATGATACTCTATTATGCAATGATAATCCTTAAGTAACTCAATCCACCTCTTTTGTCTCATATTAAGTTCCTTTTGATTCAAACTTTGATGACCTGTAAAAATTTGAAACGTTTCACCATATAAATAATGTCTCTAAATTTTCAAAGCAAACACTACTGCAACAAACTCTAAATCATGAACTAGATAATTGAACTCATGAGGCCTCAAGTGTCTTGAAGCATAAGCAATCACTCTACCATACTGTATCAAAACACCCTAGCCCCTAGTGTGAAGCATCACTGTAACTCATCAAAGCTTCTTTGACATTCATCAATCCATAGAAAAGGTACGTTCTTCCTCAGAAGCTTTATCGAAGGGGCTGATATCAATAAGAACTCCTTAACAAACCTTATATAATAACCTGTTAGCCCAAGAAAACTCCGAATCTCTGACACATTTCTAAGTGCTTCCCATTTCACAAAGAATAAATTAATAATCTAGAACTAGGCCCATGATCATAGGGGACCATGCCACTATCATGGCAGAAAGCAAGTAAACAGGCCACGATCGTGCACTGAGGGCCATAATCATGCGCTTTCTTTCTTTCCTAATTCTGCATGAATTTCTCATACTTAGAGGCATCACTACCACTTGTATTTTTGCAGAATTCATGTTCTTTAAAGCTACTAGATTTTATGCTAGTCTAGCTTCCATATTGATTACACTAAATCTCACAAAAATTCATTTGTTTCACTACCATTCACTTTATACCATCATACATGCAGTCCTAACTTTTCCATATTTGAAAACACTTCATTAACACCTATCTTTAGCATGAATTCATCATCAATTATACTTTAAACCCCAACTTAAATCATCCATTAATAGCCCATAAACTACTGCTATTATGCATCTAAAAATAGAACAGAAGGTACCCCTTTCATTTATCATTTTCCAGCACAATTTCAATACCAATACCACATTCAATATATCCGTAATCAGTCATCATAATTTCTGCTAACACATGCCATAGTAGATCAATACTTTACTTGTTTAGCTCAAATGCCACCTCAGTGTATCAAGCCTGCTTTGCCTCACAAGTTCATCTTAGGAACAATAAGGGAATAGGATGAGTTTCAGCAGAGACATGAAAAAGACAACATAATATAGCTATCTTTCTTAAGAAATTGACAAGGATTTTATGGTGGAAATGGATACAATTTAAAGCAGAAACTCAAGATGTGAGGGAGAAGTGAGTTTTGGAAGTGAGGGGAAGAAGAAGGAGAGAGTTACAGCAGAATACCATGAAGATGATGTTGGAAGTGTCTAGCTGTTTTGTGTAGGTGTAAGATTAGTTGAAGGACACTTGTCAATTGTTTAACCTAGCTACATGTCCATTCTTTAAGTTTCCAAATGTCACTTAGTTCTTCTACCATTTGTCACTCAATTCTCTAAGTCATTTATCACTCCAGTCTACTTCCATTTGTTACTCACTTTATAGGCTTAGTCATCCTAAATTTTCACATGTCAATTTTCTTGCTACTTGAAAATTTTCCTAGTCTAAATGTACATTTTAATCCACCAATCTTCCTATTGTGACAAATAACTCCAAATTACTAATTGTAATCCATCAATTCTTTTTATTGGTAAATCAAAATACAAGACATTAGAAATGCACAATCATGCCACAATTATTTGGAAACTTTCATACCCCGAAATATGTCAATTGAGTGTAAATTTTCTAAATCAAAGTTCATGTGTGTATGCTCATATTATTCATGTGAATGAAATCATAACATCATATCCTAAGTGCATTAAATTCATTTTAATATGATGTAATTCATGTGACTAAGTAATCTAAAAATTGAACTCTTAATAGTTTTAGAAACCGACAATTATAAAGGACCATTTCCATGTCATAGCTTGCCATTTCCTCTGATGAAAACTGAAAGAAGGAGAGATCATCTTCAGTCATTAAAGTTACCTAGAGTCCTAGCTTCTTCCAACTCATATCTACCTAGTGTTACATTGTTAGGTAAGCCTTTCTTTCTTTCTTTTTTTCTTCTAAAAAGTACCCTACAAGGCTGATTTCCATTTTATTACTCCTTATTATAGCACCATTTTAGGAGGAGATATAGGACCATCATTCACACCATGAATTTGGTTCACCTACAACTCGACTCTATGTTGGTTTCTCTACTTTTTGGGGTAATGACTACGGTATAAGGTGGAGTTGTGGAGGTGTAGGAGTGGTTGCCAAACGAGGGAATTCCTCAGTTGCCAAGGGAAGGATAGGGAAGTTTTGTGTTCGTGGGTGACATGTTACCATTAACAGTAAACTGTTGGAACCCGACTGTAGTGAGTGCTTGGGCAGGTTTCCAAAAAAAAACTCGATTCAGACAAGGGTGGTTAGGTAAGAAGGTAAGGTGCAGTAGGGGGATCATAAAGTGGGGTGTTTAAGAGCCAAGAAAGCAAGGCAAGAGGCCTAAAACCACTACATAAATCATGCTTCATTGTAGGAAAGTTGAGAGAAGCAGAGAAAACCATAGATTTACATACCATTATGTTTGTTACATGTGTAGGGGTCAATTAAGTTGATCTTACTAATTATTTGATACATATACTTAAATAAATATAGTGAATAATAGAAATAAATATGGTATTAACTTCAACTCATCTTTTTACCTGTCGAAACCTCACTTTACCTTAAAACTCCTCCATCCTTCTCACCTAAAATCTTCTTTTGATAGTGACAAGTGGGTTCTTCAAATATTTCTTCTCACTTGAAAATCATTTTCTTTTTACATGCTTACAAGTGGGTTCCTCAAATACTTCATTAATCCCTTAAGTTGTACACTATGCCCAGAGTTCCTGTTAAACTTATAGGTGATACACTCTTTGAAACTTTTAATTCGAATTAAGTGATTATGGAGTACACTTAGCAAAACAACTTAAGTTCATTTTGATATCAAATTAATAAATAATTTTTTTATTTAATCAAATTAAAAATTAAAAAAAAGGTTTTAGACTTGAAAGCTCAACTTCAAGTGGAACTAAAACTTAAGTTTTAGGTATGAACTTCCACAAATTTTTAATCAAATTCAACTTAATTCATATCAAATAATTTAATTTTATGATTTCTCTCAAGTGAGTTGTACCTGAATTATGAATATGAATTGGCATAATTATTTAAAAACTGATAAAAGTATGATGTGCTACCACAATTTTTTTAATTTAATTAATTGGTGACGTCTTCTTGTTTATTCATAAAAATTTGATCATTATTTAAAAAAGAAAAATTATGAAATATAATAGCAAATGTTATTATCATTTTATTCTAACATTTATTAAGAATTCAACTTCGTTCTCGAGTTATAGTTTACTATTTTCAAACTAAGAAACACCAATTTAATCGTAAATTAATATTATTTTATTTATGTATAAGAACTGAGTTTAATTGTAGTTAAAGAACTTATTTTTATAGTACAAGTTGATTTAAACTTAATTTAATAATAAAGTTTTACTATTTAGATCTTGTCATTATATGATAGTTGCCTATGAGCTTAACAAAATTAATTTCAATTTAGAGCATAACAATTCCTTTCTCTTAATTAAAACTTGTTGTTTTAGTTCTTTATTAATTTTATGATATACATATTAAGTTTTAAATTATTTTAATATACTTCTTTAAATTTAAAAATAAAAATAAGGAATTATTTAAAGTAAAAAAAAGCTATAAGTAAGACGTAAAGAGCAACAATTTAGCCATTGCCATGCATTGAGCCTGAAATTCCATAGATGTGAAGAGTTCTTAAAATTGTGGAAAGACTGGTAAGGTATATTGATTCAACTAATAGGAGGATGACTAAAAGATATAAAACATAATTAAAGAAGATAATGTGAAGGAGCAGGATCGGTTTTGTCATATATTATATGTTATTATAGTTAGTGTAGGAAGATTGGGGTGAGATTTGATATTGCTTGTTGTTCTGGTTATCGAAGCCCTCAAATTAATTATGATCCTCTAACTTCTTGTAGTAGTCACGGAATCAGATTGAATCCTAAAAGAACTAAACACTAGTTTCTTAATTTCAAATAATAAAATAAAGCAGATTTTCAATTAATTAACTAAAATTAACAAGGAATCAAAATAAATAAATTGAATATAAAAGAGAGAAATTCAATAGTACTTAACTTTGATTCAAGGGAAAGATCTCATTTAATTTTAACATTAATCATTGGTCCAAAAAACAATTGTCATAATTTAAGTAATTAGTTCGACATATTAGGATAGCCACAATAAATCTGAAAATTTCCTAAATTAATGAGTTCAAACCTAATATCCAAACCAAAGCATACCATCAATTGACTGAGTATGATAGCATTTCCTATCAACTAAGTGGTAGCAATAAGCTTAGCGAAAAAGATTAAACCATAAATTAAATAATTGAAATAACTACAATTATTCAACTTAGTTTTATTGTTTATCATAAGTTAAATATGCAAATTCATAAATAACCTATTTATTATTTGTACCAATCCTTCGTTAAATTCATGGATAGATATAGAATAATCAATATAAAATTAAATTTTCATATCAATGAATATTAATTATTCATGAAATATAAGAACTTAAAAAATAAATACTTAAACTAAAACATGAATAAAAATTTAAAACAAATATTCACAAGGTTAAAACTAGAGTTTTAAATCTGTTTGAATTAGAATAATTGAGTTTAGCTACATGGATTTTGTGCTAACACCCAAAATAGAAGAAAGGTGAGTTATTTCCATCATCTTGCTCATGAATCATATCTCCACCACTTAACAAAGATGAATTTCTTGCATAAATCAAAGGGACTTAATAAGGATTGTAACGTGGCTTGCATAAGGTCTGGAAAAAAAAGGAACTTTTAGGTTAAGTAAATTGAAAGAAATCATTCAAACTTATCCATATAAATTTCAACTTAAATTAATTCAAAATTCACTAGATTCAAAGAGTATCTTTTTCAATCACTTTTTTCTTTTTTAATTTTTTAAATAAGAACATCATGGAGGATATTCCTCTTTTTTATTATACTTCTCCCACATTCTATTAAAGAAAATAAAAAATAAAAATAATGCAACTTGAATCAAATAACTTATTTTTCATGGAAATAATCAAAATCATATGTAAATAATCGTTAAACAATACCTTTAATTTTGAAGCTCAAAAGTGTTTAGGAGATCAACAAAAGAAGGTTAAATTTAACCTGCAACAAGGTTATTATTAAAGATAGAAAGGGTAAGATTAAAATTGATTTTCTAGGGATAAAAAGTAAGGTAGGCTTGTTTAGGTAAAAAATGCTTATCCTAAGTGCCTTTATCATCTTTATACACAAATTCATGAAAAATGTAATATCATCATGTATTCAAAAGCAAGTTCTAGCATAAACAAGTCATGTTTGATAACACACAACAAAAAGTTATATATAAGCACCAATTTGATTAATTCTCTTAGTCTCAAAGCTTATGTAGGTGTCAAAAATGCATCAAGTCTTGCACACTTTTATCTAATACAACCAATGAGATACTTAAAATAATTTAATGAAAACACTAATCATGCTTGTCTCTCTCATGCATTATTTCTTATAAAAATAGAAAATTATAGGGCTATCATGTGGAATAATCAATAGATGAATCATAGTATCATGAGTCCAAGCATAAATCACAAAGTTCATCATTATATAAATGCCTACTCCCCTACACCTAAATTATACAGTGTCCCCAATGTATGTGTAAGATACTCACATCTCACAAAAATAATTAAAAAAAGCATAAAGTAGAAAACTCCCCTAAGTTGTGAGCATTTGAAAGGAGATGTACTATGGTGTCGATGGACATAGAGGTACCACTCTTATGAATTGGAGTAGAGCATCCAAATTCTTTTCAATTTTCAAATTTTTTTATTCCAATCTTTCCAGCCAAAAATGATACTTATGTCAAATTAGTGGACCCATCCTACTTAAACAAGCCCTGTCCAAAGGTTCCATCTCATAGATGATATGCATATCAATGTTAGTTACATCAAGCAAATTCATATTAGAAGAGATAAAGGAACTAAGAGATAAATTTTTATTAAAAAAGAGAACAATGTTAAATTACATTGCCAACCAAGCACCTAAATTGACTCACACTTTGTTTACCATACACCAAATAAAGAACAATTCCACTTTAGTGCAAGTACATGTTGTATCCTTCCAACCTGAATAATTAAACGCCAAGAAATGCTGCTTATAAATCCACTTCATCTCATTAAGATAACTACCCGTAGATTTACTTAGATGATAAGCAAATGGGTCAAAAGATTTCCATACATGAAAATAATTAAACTCACCATAGTCCACGACAGATTCTTTATACTAAGTTGAATTAGCATATTCTTTATCTATTAAACCTAAGGTTAAATTAAAGTCAGTGATACTCTGTTTAAATTCAACACCCTTTAATTTCTACTATATCACATTAGGATTACACAAAGTAAAATTGTCTAGTTTATCAAATTTAAAGGTTGTATAAAATTTTCTAGTTAATTTAATAAAGAATGGACAATGAATCAATGTAAAATATTTCAAAGTCATGTCAATATGCAAATCATCAAATTTTTCTCTAAATTGCAAATCCTTTTAAGAGGGGTAGTGTACATAAACACAACAACAAGGCCCAATGGAATTCCCGTTGAGACACGGGGGTATTGTATATAATTACCCACATTAATATATTAGGATTTGATAGTAGTGTATTGTTGTTTTCATTCTTTAGTGTTAAAAATGAGATAACCATGCAAGTCTAACTCAGCTAGTGGTAAAACAGAGGTGTTTTTTTTTTCTATCCTAGCATGCTTCCTTTTGGTATTAGTTTCAGGGCCTATAGCAGATTGATGGTGTGTAGTAGCATTCATCGATAATTTTGCTTTGCTGCAGTCTTAGCGGTAGCTTAGAACTTCCCATAATACTGACCAATATAAACAATAGAAAAATCCAAAAAATATTAAAAACAACTTAATAAAGATTAAAATTAAAATGAAAGGAAAAAAGAACCAAATAGTAATTATTAAAAATGAAGAAAAAGTAAGAGTGGGTGGTGGTGGGTCTAGTGTTGCCTTTACTGTTGGAATGCTGAATAGCTTACGTTGGTTGACTCTTCTGTTGCTAGTGCTTGAATGGTGCTACATGGTCATAAGTTTCAGGGGTTAAGTGATGCATGTCTATTGGCTAGGTGGTTGTATGGCATTACATTTACGTGGGGTTGTTAGAATGTGTACATTTGTTGGATGGTGAGGAGTGTTACGTCGCTATCGCTAGTTGTGTGGGGTTATTGGCTGGTGATCATTTGTTTGCTAATGAGGAGTGTTGTGTGGCTGTCGCTAGTGAGTTGGGTTTTTAATATTGCTTGACATAAGCTTTAATCAAGAATTATATAAAA
The DNA here is from genome assembly GCA_025531925.1 of Erythroxylum plowmanianum. Taxonomy (NCBI): domain Eukaryota; kingdom Viridiplantae; phylum Streptophyta; class Magnoliopsida; order Malpighiales; family Erythroxylaceae; genus Erythroxylum; species Erythroxylum plowmanianum. Next base: position 17,492,105 of record JANVCQ010000232.1, on the reverse strand, counting down.
ATACTTTCTGTCCCACCTTAAATTACTTCCTCAAGATCATATTATCATGGAATGATTTGGTTTCTCATTGTAGATTTTCAAATTCTCGTATACATCCAACCTTATTTCCTCTAGCTCTTATAATTGCAACTTCCTTTCCTCCTAGTCTTTTTAGAATTTTAAAAAAATCATTAATAAATGTTGGAGATTACATAGAAACAAAGAGTTAAACCAAATTGAGTTAAACCCAATTATAACACTGACTTCAATAGCAAACAAAAACGACGATGTTCACTAGGACCTTACGACAGCATTCAGCTCCAGACCATGATATTTTACAAAATTACAAAGACATCTTGCACTTCGGGAATAATATCTTAGAGCTTTCCTCTCATCTTCGATTTCTTTCTTGATTGGGGTAGGGAGACTCATTCAAATAGTGTGTGATGGCGTTTCGCTCCCTTTGTTCTTCAATCAGGTAAGTCACTTTGGAATCTTTCTCATCTTTAGGAAGTTTTGCGATTTAGGGATTGACCTCTTGCGTTCCATCTATCCAGATCTTTCCTCCCAGCTTTTGCCAAATCAATGTTGCAACATTACACTGCCTAATAAGTTTTATGTTCAATCTCCACCAGTAAATGACAAGCTTTATCAAAAAATAATCGATGAGGAGAACATTCCCATCGGTGTTTTGTAAGTTGTATGGTACACCTAAAAAGCATCATCTAAAATAAAATCCAATTCATTTAACCAGGATTCACAACCTTTTTTAAAATAGGTTTCACCTCTCATTTTGATACTTCTACTTGTCCAATTGTTTGTGGATGATAGATATTAGCTACTCGATGATGCACTCCATACTGTTGGACCAATGGTGGTTGACAAATTAAATCTCTTTATGTTTTGATAATAATAAAATATAATAAAATAATAAAAATGTTGTGAACTTCTTTTGTGACATTTTTATTGCTTTTTGATTATGACAAAAAGGGGGAGTAATATTGAAAATTAATATTTGATTGAGGGGGAGTTAATTTGAAACTTTCTTGATTTCTATTAAATTTATTGGTTCACTTATTAAGGGGGAGACTTACTAACCATTGAGACAAGGGATTAAAAACCTTGATCAAGTTTCTTGTTTTTCAAATTCTTTTCAATTTCTAAATATTTTGTCATTATCAAAAAGGGGGAGATTGTTGGACCAATGGTGGTTGACAAATTAAATCTCTTTATGTTTTGATAATAATAAAATATCTAGAAATAGTTAAGAAAATATTTCAGGTACTTTAAAAGTATTATTCAATAGAAGATTTGTGATTGGCAAGTGATTAATCTTTGAAGAATCAAGATGGAAGATTCCTTATAAGTACAAGAGACATAAATCATGGTGAAACTTGAAAGGAAATAATCTTCAACATGCTGGGAACATTAAACTTGAAGATTATGGGAAGATTTGAAGTAATATATCCGTTGAAGTCTGAAATAAGTCGACCTGTATAGCATAACTCGACTTATCCTTGAAGACTTGTCAGACTGGAACAGCATAAGTCGACTTACATCATATAACTCGACTTATCGAAGGCCACAAGTCGACTTACACACTGCATAAGTCGACTTA
>JANVCQ010000232.1:17419582-17431374 GCA_025531925.1 Erythroxylum plowmanianum | reverse complement strand
TATCGAGCAGGGGATTGGATGAAAGAAAGTCAAGGCATTTGTTCGATTTTGCTTATCTTGTGTTTTGTGTATTTTGGATTTTGGTTATTGGTTTTGTATATGGCTTGGAATGCCATTAATGTTTTGTAAGCATTTATTTCATAATGTATATGAATTATAAATTTGTGTAATGAATTGAGATATGAATGTGATATGAGTGCTGGACAGGAGGTCCGATGATACTGATGTTTAAGAATTATTGAAGTGCTTTGGTTATGTATGAGTTTGATTTGCGTTTGAATTCCGGACAGGAGGTCCGATGAATTGTGTTGCTGGGATTGAAATATTGAAGTGCTTTTGTTTGCGGCTTGATTGTGGGTATATGAATTTGTGTGATTGTTTTTATGGCAAAAGGAAAAAAAATAAGTATAAGATTTCTTTTTAAAGATGAGATTGAGATATGCATGATTAAGAAGAATCTTATGAATTGAGGATGATTTTCCAAAAGGGGAAATCCAAGTGCCTTGTATGAATAAAGAATGAAAAAGAAAGAAAATAATTTAGACGGTTTCAGTTTGGTCCAGTCTAAGGCTTCCAACGCGCGTTTTGCTAGAATATTCATTACCGGATGTCGGAATTAAGTTTTTGTTCTTAAGCGATTTGTGTTCATTGATTCCGAGCCATTCGATTCATTTTCGATTCTTTCGCCTTTGATCCGATTTGATTTCTTTGACTTTCGCTTTCGATTCCGTTTTTGATTTGTTTTCGTTCGTTCCTGCCGCTTTGTTTTTGATATGTGATTCCGTTTTTTTCGGTTGGGGTCCGGTCTCGAAATCGGGTCCCAACAATGTGTCACTAGCATAAGAATACACAAAAAAAAGGTTAGAACATTTTCAAAACGACTTTGGTCTTCATCGAAAATATTCATCACCAAGTTCTCCCTTGTTTCACTCACCACCAAAATCTTGTTTGTCAGTTTCACTGATGGAATTTGGTTACAAACTCAAGTAAGTTATGTCTTGAGCTTTGCTGAGTTTTGTAAAATGATTTTGATAATGGGTTAGTGCTAGAGATGAATACATGCATGAGATGGATTTAGCAGTAGAGTTTCGGTGAATAAACTTAAGAAATGAGTTAGATGAAAGATTGGTGAATTGGCAGAAAATATATACTTTTCATATTGCTCTGTTGATTTGTTGTGTATTGCATGCATGTTTAGAAGTGATGTTATTTGAGTTTAGAGCTGAGGGAAAAGTTTCTGGAGATACCGTGATGTGAGAAAAGCATTAAAATAGAAAGTATAAGGTAATGAGAGGGAATCTAAATTTGTGTAGTGCAGAAACGTTTGGTAGTGCAGAGAAGTTTTAAGATTTACAGTAGAGAGAGAGTTGAAGATGGTAGAGAGAGTTGAAGATGGTAAAATAGTGTATGATTGGTTTTGGTGTTTTGAATATAAACTTGAATTTAAATTATTTTGGGACTAAGTTGAGTTGATATGGAAGTGAATAAGAGGGATAAATGTAAGGGTATAAGTTTGTGATGAGGAATTAAGTAGAAGAGAAGAAGAAGATGGAGGAGTGTTGCTGCAAAAATGTGGAGAATTACGTGCAAAAAAACGTGATTCTACAGTAGAGGGTGGTAGTGCAAAAAAAATCAAACTTATAGTACTAAATAGTTTTGACTCTTTTTGCTATAACTTTGTCATCTGACCTTCAAATGACTTAAAAATTGAACCAATGGATCCTAAGACATTGTTCTTTCTTCCTATAAAAATTTAGAGCCATCTGAATTGATTAGAAAAAGATTGATTGACTCAAAGTGAGGGTATGTGTTGGAATGTTATGAATTGGAGTATTTTTAAGAACATGCTTCGATATTTTAATTATAGCTTGATTTGTAGATTTTTAAATGGATTGATTCTTAATTAAACTAGAGACATAATTCTACAACTTTCTTGAAGAAGTCAAATTTTAATTTTGTCTCTAAAACTTTCAAATTTGGCAAGAAATTGCATCTTAGCTTAGGTTGTAGAATTACCAAGGACAAAAATCATCTCCTGTAGTTTTTAAATAAACTGTATTGATATAGGCCGAATTAGACTGAGGTGTCTCACCAAAGTTGTAGCTTATTCTCTTAGCTTTAAATTGGCATAAATTTTGTAATTTTTGGATATCTGAGTTGAAAGATATGAGTTGTACAATTAGAGGGAATGATCATATACTAACCAAAAGTTCAAATGTGCATAGTCTGTGGTTTTTTTATATATAACTCATTGAATACTAAATCAAATTGGATGATCTTGTAGTCATTAGAAACTTAAGACACTGTAGAACAACTTTCCAGAAGCAAGTTTTGCCTAATTTTGTCATTTACCCTATCAAATTAATTATGTAAAGTTGACCTGAAATCATATGGGTAGAAAATCTGAAGTGGTCAATTAAGTTATGAAATGGATTTCACATTGTTTTATTTTGTTCCAAATTATAAAGACCAAATGATATTAATGAGGGCTTTGATATTTGATCGATTTGATGATGAAAATTACAATAAGATACTCAGAATTGTCATTGAACATGCATTGTGCATATTTTCTATACATTGATGTGCATAAAAGAACACTTGTACATTTGTGCAAAAATGGATATTTGTGAATGTGTTGTGTATATTTTAGAGGAGTACATCGGACGCCAGTCGGACATTGCTGGACCATCCAGGTAATAGATTCTTGAAGCGTACTGTAAGTTAACCTAGATGATTTCCTAGGATTGATTTGATTTGAATTTAATTTGATTTGAATTTAATTTGATTTGTTAACCTTCCAATATTATTGAACTGTTTGTGAGTTGTTTCTGGATTCCGGATCTGAGATTTGAGGATTTTAATAGTTGGGCATGTATTAGGAGTGTTTTGATTTGATATAAATTCGACCTTTGATTCTCAACAAAAGTTGAATGCCGGACTTAGGTCCGATGACTGTGAAATCTTGTCTGAGCATTTGTATAAGATTGTGATATATGAGATATTTAGAATTTGTTGCATTTCATAAAATGCATGCTCAGATAAAGGTGTTGTGTCTTGAGTTGCCAGTATGAAGCGCTTCTACGTAGAGCTTTGCTCCGTGATATATGTTCTGCACGTAGAGCTATGTTCCGTGATTCTGTTCTGACTAAGCCCTATGGACCAATATTTGTATAAGTATGTGATACGCACTCAATCACAACAATAAGAACGAATATAAGTCTCATGCATATAGGGTTCATATAAGATTGAAATTCATGAATGATTTGCAAAGCTATAATGAGTGACCATATGTTATGCCATGTTGTGTGAGTATCTAAAAAATAATTATATGTTCTGAATGAATATCTGTGATATATGTGATGTGTATATGTAATCCGGTGAATTCATCAATGACAGTTCACTTATTGAGTTTGCAAAACTCATCAAAAATTTCAATGTGGCTTTTCAGGTACGAGACAGGAGACCTAGTTTCTTAGTCAGGACTTAAGGAACCTTTTGGATAGAAAAATGGCTCAGAAGTCTGTCAACTGACACCAGAAGTTTTGTAGCATTTATTTTGTAGTTTTGTTAAAACCTATAAGAGGTTTTGCACATATGTGTATGATGGAAACAGTGTAAGAGTTGTGAATGAATGCAATCAATGGGTTTTAAAATTTAGTGACATCCGATTATGTTAGATGATGTCATGTGTAAGTTGGATTTGCTTTTGCTCTAACATGTCATTATCATAGGATATGTACTTGAATATGCTTGAATGTTTGGGTATGTACCTTGTGGTAGTGGGATGTTGCAGTTCTACAACACCCACTCGTTCGACACCCTAACCATCGCGATCCTTTTCTACACCAATTAAACCAGCAAGCAACAGCATCAAGAGGTTGACTTGGGATAACCTGAACGAGAGAAAGAAGTCGGGACTATGCTTCAAGTGCAATGAAAAATATGGGCTGAGACATAGGTGCAAAAAATTCTTTTCCATTCAAGCTGTTTTGGAGAATAGTGACGATGATGCAAAGATGGAAATTGAGGTTCAAGATTCAACAAAAATTCCAACGATATCCTTACATGCACTTTCTAGTTTTGAAGGCCCATGGACTATATGGCTTTGCGAAAAATTATCCAATATGTTTGGCACAATTCTAGTGGATTCAGGAAGCACTCACAACTTTGTAAGTGAGAGATTTGCAAAGAAAGCTAGGTTAGTACCAACGAAGGGCAAGAGATTGAAGGTGGTTTTTGTTTAAGGAGAAAAATTGGCAAGTTCAGGTAAATGTACTCGAACTCAATTGCTTATTCAATGAGTTCCTGTAATTTTCTGCGAACATTGGGACCAATTGTCTGGGATTTGGCAAAACTCTTAATGACATTTGAGTTAGATGGAAAGAAAGTAATTTTGCAGGGCACCCCAATTCTAGAAAACCAGCTCGTTACTGTGTGCCAAATGGAACAAATGGTTAAGCTGAACAAAGCCGGATTTTTTCTTCAAATTTTGGGGAATTTGCCCGATCATCAAAAGGAACTTATGTTGCATCCTCAAATATAGAATCTGTTGGAGAAATTCATAGTACTATTAGTTGAACCAATTGGGCTGCCACCGCAACGATTCCATGACCACAAAATATCCTTAAAGAATTTGGAACCGATTTTAGTGAAGTCGTATCGTTACCCACATTATCAAAAGTCAAAAATTGAAAAGATAGTGTCAGAAATGTTAACTGCAAGAATAATATGACCAAGTTAGAGTCCATATTCTGCTCTCATTCTGTTAGTAAAGAAGCATGATGGGTCATGACGAATGTGTATTGATTACAAGGAATTAAATAAAAATATTGTGAAAGATAAATTTCCTATACCTGTTGTCGAAGAATTACTTGATGAGCTTGATGGTGCCCAATACTTCACCAAATTGGATCTTCGATCAGGTTATCACCAAGTCAGACTTTATCCCAAGATATTGAGAAGATAGCTTTCATCACACATCAGGGCCATTACGAATTTCTAGTCATGCTATTCGGCCCCATCAACATTCCAGTCTCTAATGAATGAGGTATTTAAAGATTACTAAAGAAAGTTCGTTCTTGTATTTTTTAATGATATCCTCATTTACAGCAAAACTTGGGATGAATATGTAAAACATTTAAAGGCTGTATTTTTTATTTTACAAGCTCATCAAGTGTTTATAAGAATGGAGAAATGTTAATTCAGCCAAAAAGAAGTTAAGTACCTTGGTCATGTAATTACTAATGGTGGAGTTACTGTAGATCCAGAGAAAATTGAGTTTATACGAGGCTGGCCAAAGCCCACTACTCCAAAAGCTCTACGGGATTTATGGGTCTTTGTGGCTATTACAAGAAATTTAGCATTTTAGGAAAATAGTAAGTCCCTTAACCAAGATGTTGAAGAAGAATGGATTCAAATGGTCACCTGTGGCAGAGGAAGCATTCATCAAATTAAAGGAAGTGATGACTCGTGCCCCAGTCTTGGCTCTCCCGAATTTCTCCAAACAATTCATTGTTGAATGTGATGCTTCAGGATTAGTGTGGGAGCTGTATTGATGCAAGAACGGCCAATTGCTTTCTATAGCCGCCCTTTACATGGTAAACACCTTCTCTTGTCTACATATGAGAAGGAAATTTTGGCACTTGTTCTTGCTATGCAAAAATGGAGACCGTATCTTCTTGGTTAGAAATTTATTATGAGGACTGATCACCAGGGTTTAAAGCGTTTATGGAGCCAAAAAATTACAACAGTAACATAACAAAGGTGGTTATTCAAGCTGAGAGGATTTGACTTTACTATTGAGTATAAAGGTGGAAAAGAAAACATTGCTGCTGATGCTCTATCTAAAAGAGAAGAACAAGGAGATGAAGAGGCCCAAATTTTGGCTATTTCATGTCCAATTCCAAATTGGATTGATTCCATTAAAGAAGAAACTAGTTTTAATCCAGATATGGGTAAAATAGTTCAAAGGGTACTTAATGGTGAAGCACTTGGTCCATGGAAATATAGAGATGGGATTATATTCTTTAAAGAGACAATTTATCTAACAAAGGATTCACCTTTGATTAAGGATATAATTGAGAAATTTCACAATAACACTCATGAAGGGTTTCTCAAAACGTTCCACAGGATACGCTCCACTTTTTATTAGCAAGGGCTTGAGAGTAAAGTGCGAAATTTCATACGAGAATGTGATATTTGTTAAAGGCATAAAGGAGAGCTTACTTCCCCAGTTGGCCTCCTTCAACCTCTACCAATTCCAAACAGAATTTGGGAAGACATTTCAATGGATTTCATTGATGACCTACCAATTTCAAGAGGCAAGTCCACTATATTTGTAGTTGTTAATAAACTATCTAAATATGCTCATTTTGTGCCTATTTCTCACACTTATACTGCTGCAACAATTGCTCAAATTTTCTTTGAAAATATTTTTTGATTACATGGAATGCCAAAATCTATTGTCTGTGATCGTGACCGTACCTTCACTAGCTCATTTTGGAGAGAATTATTTAATTTAAATGGCACTCGATTCAATTTTAGTTCAGCTTATCACCCCCAAACTGATGGCCAAATGGAGGTGGTAAATCGAACATTGGAGATTTATCTTAAGTGCTTTACAAGTTCTTAACCAAAGTTGTGGATTAAATGGCTAACTTGGACAGAGTATTGTTATAATACCAGTGTTCATTCAACCATTGGGAAGACTCCCTTTGAAGTGGTGTATGGAAGGCCTCCTCCTACTCTCCTTTCTTATATTCCTGGGACAGTTAAAGTTGCAACTATGGAGTAAGAATTGATGGAAAGAGATACCAGGATTAAGGAACTTTAAGAGAAAATTCAACAGGCTCAAAATCGAATGAAGTGAGTGTATGATGCGAAGCATCAAGAAAGGGAGTTTGTTGTTGGTGACATGGTTTTTCTCAAGTTGCATCCTTACAAGCAACATTCACTTGCACTGTAGAAGAATTTCAAGCTGGCAGCAAGGTATTATAGACCTTTCAAAGTGTTACAGAAAATTGGGGCAGTCGTTTATAAATTAGAATTGCCAAGGGATGCCAAGGTACATCCTGTATTCCATGTGTCTCTTCTTAAGAAGCAAATTGGAGCCAAGTTTACCGTGCAGCCACAATTGCCTTTCACAGATGAGGTTGGTGAGCATTCTCCACAACCTAAAGCCAATTTGGATAGTAGAGTGAGAAAGAAAAAGCATGAGGTCTTGGTTCATTGGCGAGGCTTGTCTCCTACAGAAGCCACTTGGGAAGAGTTTAATGAGATCAAAACCAAGTTTCCACATATTCCTCTTGAGGACAAGAGGATTATTTAAGGGGGAAGGAGTGTCACGTGCCTCTTTATTTATTAATTTGTATTTAATTTGTGTTTGAAAAAGTCTTGCTACAAATATTAATAGTTGCATGTATGTCTACTATTCCAAATCTTTAGACGTTAGTTTCCTTGTAATTAGCCAAGTTGTTGGATTGTTTTGCTATTTATAGCTGCTGAATAATAAGTTAGAGGCATGAGATAAAAACTTCTTAAATACGTGAAAAAGTAGAAGCCTTGGTTTCCTCCATTAAACCAGTCTATTTTCTATTGAAACTTATTTCTTTTCATATTAGTATAGGTCCACGAAAGGAAAAACAACAATTCATACCAAGATTACACATCCAATAGAGCATCCTCATCTCCGTCATTATTAACTTATGACTATACATCTATTTGATAGGTCAATACTCTGTCCATAGAGCACGGTCAACCTAATTACTAAATAGTATAATGCACTATTTATCTTTAGTGGTATCTTCTAATCACATAAAATTCCCGATGCACCCCTCTATTTAAGTCACCCTAATTTGATACGACGTATTATGTCTTCATCTATCTCATCGTTATTTCAAATTAGGGATCCTAAATACTTAAAACAATATTTCCGTGGTATAAATTCTGAACTAATATTACACTCTAGGTACTCCGTTTTAATTTTACTCAATTTAAAGTCCTTCAACTTTACTCTATCCCTCCAAAGTTCTAGCTTAATATTGACATTCTCTTTTGTCTCATATATTAAAACAATGTCATCACTAAATAACATATACCAAGGCACATCCCTTTGGATATTCTTGGTGAGATTATCCATCGCTATTACAACAAGAAAGGGCTTAACGATGAACCTTGGTGTAGCACAATATTGATAGAGAAATATTATGTATCTCCTCATATCGTCCTTACTCTAATCATAATACCTTTATACATATCCATAATAAACCGTATATAAGTTATAGGAATTCTCTTAACTTCAAAACACCCCCATATGATTTCCCTGGGTACTCTATCTTAAGCTTTCTTTAAGTTAATGAAAACTATATATGTCCTGCTATCTTTCCTTGTAATATTCTATTAATCGTCTAAAGATGTGTATAGCTTCAGTCATGGATCTTTCTAACATGAAACCAAATTGGTTCTCTAAGATAGGTATGCCCTTTCTCACTCTCTTCTCAATCACCCTCTCTCATAATTTCATGGTATGACTGAGCAATTTGATGCCTCTATAGTTGTTACAACTTCAGATGTCCCTTTTGTTCTTAGAAAGAAGGAATGGTGTGCTAAGTCTCTACTCATCCCGCATTTTGGTGAATTTGAGTATCACTTTAAAAAATTGACTAACAAGTAAGACCCTCTTCTCTTATGCTCTTCCGCACCTATATGGATAGCTCATCAAGTTCTACTACCCTTTCACTTTTTATCTCCCTCAAAGCTCCTTTGATTTCTTCTCTTATGATTTGCCAGCAACAAGTGTACGTTATGATATGTCCCTGATGTGTTAAGATAACGTAAAGAGATGTTATCATCTTTGCCTTCATTAAAAAGGCTATAAAAGTATCCCTGTCATGTTCTATTGATGTCATTTTTATCCATGAGTACTCAACTAGCTTCATCTTTTATACAAAGAATTTAATCCAAGTCTCTTACTTTCTATTTCCTGACTCTCACCAACTTAAATATATCTCTTTCTCCAGCCTTAGTTTTTAGTTGTTCGTATAATTTCTCGTAGACTATATTTTTTACTTCTGTGACAATTTTCTTAATCTTTTTCTTTGTTAGTTTGTAGCTTTCTCTATTAACTACCCTCTGTATATTTATCATGCTATACAATAGAGTTTTATAAAAAATCTTCTTGATTTTCACCTTTTCTTGTACATTTTTATTCCACCATTAAAACTCTTATCTTACCATCCCTAGACTCTTTAGAAACCCCCAAGTTTTCCATTACTGCATTTCTTAGAGTTGTTAGTCTCTCCCACATTTGGCTAGAATATCCTTTCAATTTTCATTCTTCTCTAAACACTACTCTTAAGTTGTTCCATGATATCCCCTTTTAGATTCCACCATCCAACTTTAACACATCTCCGATGACTTGTATTCTTTCTCCATCACTTAATTATAAGATTCATAATCAATAATATATCCTAAGTTGACAAGCATACATTAGGTATCACCTTACATTCCTCACAACTAGGTCAATCACTCTGTCTTACGTGGAAGCAATCAATTTGAGTCCTCACAAATTTGCTCATAAAAGTCACTAGGTGCTCTTTTTTTTTTTTAAGATGAGTTGATGACCACTAAATCAAACACTACTACAAAGTTCAACAAAGCAAACTCACTTTCATTCCTACCTCTGTGCCCAGAACCCTTATGAACCCCTAAACATCAACCTCGATTGCCCTTATATAACCATTAAAGTCTCATCTTAGAATAACTTTTTTGTTAGGAAAAATCTACTGAATCACTTCATCTAGCTCTTCTTAAATTTGACGCTTAAATTGATCTTTCAACCCTACTTGGGGTACATAAATACACACCACATTAAAAACATCTTTCACCACAATCTTTGAAGACAAAAACTTATCATTAGTCATTTTTATCCCCAAAACATAATGTATAAGTTCCTTAAAAACCAAAATACCAACACTATTTTGTTGCCTTAAAGACACTGAATATCAAAGTTTGAGCACATAGATCTCTTCCGCTTTAATCCTTGTCCACTTTATTTCTTAAATGCTCGTTATATTAATCTTATATTTATTTAAAATCTCCGTTTATTCCAATGAACTCCCTATAAAAGTCTCGATATCCCAAAAACCTATCCACAATTTATCAACATCTCTTCTGGTAGATCCAAATCTCATCATATCACTAGCACTTAGTCTATCATCAAAAGTCAAAACCACTACTTCTAACCTAATACCCAACATAAGTTAAACCAGACAACGTGTGTTGTTGCTAAATGATGCTAAGATTACTTAAGAATGAGAATATTTTTAACGATCACGGAAGATATATGGTACTATAGTATCAAGTGCTTAAAATCCAAGTTGGTGATGTTTTGTTAGCTACAACTAAAATCCAACGACGAACTTCTCTACGGTCATTCAAGACTAAAAGGAGTTATTGATGGATATTTCTCAAAGATTAGAAGTCCCTACTGAGGAGTTATATACATCTATTATAATTATAATTTTATCCATTAAGGAGTCATTAAGGAGTTAATTATAAGATGAAATAGGCATTAAGGAGTTATAATATGAATCTTATAATTATAATTTTATTGTAATGTTTAATTTTCTCATATACATCTAAACATATACAAGATAAAAATATCTTTAAATTATTTTATGTAAACTATAACCAAAATTACAGAAATTTGGTTAGTATCCTACTTCGCAGTCTCCCTTTTCGTTGATACGTATGATCATTTCGTTGTCATAGATCATACCAGGCGCTGACTTCTGACTTTTCTCAAATGACTATTGTATACTCGCACCCAGAATCCCGAAAAGAGGACTTAAGGGTATTTGTGTAAATTGCTTTGAAGTTGTTATAGTAAAGGGGAGTACTTATTCCCGCTAATTTTGATCAAATTTTAGCGCCATAAATAAAACCCGCAAATTCAGAGTCCATAGTCGCATTTTAATGCTGTAGTCCTCTTTTTCGTTTTTTCATTTTCTGTTTGTCGTTGCCTCCCTTGAATCTCTCATCTAATAGCATAAGTAACCTTAGGACTTCTTGTATTTGTAGAAATGGCGGGGCAATCTGACTGTCAACTTTCTGTCTTTTCTCCCGAAGAGGTCTGTTTGCATGTGCGCAATTCATAATTAAATGTAACTACTTTGTACAAGATTCTGTATGTTCTTGCTTGAAAATGCATTTGGTCTTTTTTACCCAGATCGAGTTCGTGGCAGAGGATGAATTGGTGGAGATTGTTCCCAATCTCAGGATGGATTCTCTCAATTTTATCTGTGTAATTCTCTGCCTTTCCCTCTCTATCACTCTAATTATTTTGTCTCAGTTCTCTAAATATATATTTAATGGATTACATTGATTATGTACTGACTTAGTATGGTTGCAGGGCGATTATGGTCCATTTTATCCGCAAATAGCCACTCAAGTGCCGCTGTGGTTAGCGGTGGCTTTAAAGAAGCGAGGGAAATGCACTATTAGGCCTCCGCAGTGGATGTCAATTGGTGGGTTTCTGCTTATAACACCCACTTATGAGCTCCATTGAATGGATGACACTTTTTCTTGTGTGAACTTGAATAGTATAGTCTCATATCATAGAGACTAGTTGTCGTTAAAGGTTTGCCTCTACAAGCCTGCCTGGGTTCTTCTTCTGTTGGGGTTGTTATCCTTTTAGTGAAAATTGAACTGCTTAAACTAAGCACCCTTTTATCTAAAGAGTTGTGAATTCCTTTGACTGTTTGATTGGTCAGTAAAAGAAATCCATTAATCAA
>JANVCQ010000232.1:17402089-17417608 GCA_025531925.1 Erythroxylum plowmanianum | reverse complement strand
CAGCTTTACTAATCCATCTGTGAGATAGAATCTTTTTTGAAGGTAAGGTGAGCTCATAATCAATGTTAATTAGAAGTGGCGATGAAGGAGTTGCAACTTGTTGTCCATATGCTTGTTGAAGAAAAGAGACATGGAATATTGGATGGACTTTGTAAGATTCAGGAAGCTCCAGTTCATAGGCCATTGGTCTTATAGGTCAAACAATCCTGTATGGTCCAAAAAATTGATGGACAATTATTCATACCTGCAGCGTACCAAAGGTTGTTAACGATATGGATGCAATGTAGAAAAATAGAGTCCCCAACTTGAAAAGTTGGATCCCTCTGATGCGCTTCAACTTGCTCCTTCATCCTAGTTTGATATTTAAGAGATCTTTCTTAAGGATCTTGAGCATAACATTGTGTGTCAGAAATTGTTCCTCAAGCTTAGCAATGCGTGTTTCACCAATAACAAAAGGAAAAATGGTAGGAGGGTTTCTTCCATAAACCAACTTAAATGGAGTTGTTCTGGTTGAAGTATGGAACCTCTTATTAAAGGAGAAGTTTGCCCATTGTAAAAAATGAACCCAAGAATGTGGTTATTCCTGAGCAACTCATCTCATACAAGTTTCTAAACATCTATCGACAACCTATGTTTGCCTATCAGATTAAGAATGATATAAAGTGTTCATCTTTACTTTGGTATTGCTAAGTCTAAAAAGCTTTTACCAAAAGGCACTAAGAAAGATCACATCCCTATTAGACATAATTGATTGAAGAATAACAAAGATAGGGGCAATTTCTCTGGAAAAAAATTACCAGTTGACTTGGCAATATAAGGGTGAGAAATTGTGATAAAATGAAAATATTTGCTAAGGCGGTCTACAACCAACAAAATAGTGTCATAGCCTCCAAATTTGGGAAGTCCTACAGTGAAATCCAACAATATATCCTCCCATATTCTTTCTAGTGTGTGCTATGGTTATATAAGACCAACGAGTGCTAAAGCTTGGTATTTAGCTTGTTAATAGACAAGCAATTTTGAACATAGGTTTTGAAGTCTTGGTTCATTTGTGACCAGAAAAAATTGAAGAAAGATGCTTCAAGGTCTTTAAATATCCACTAGGCCTAGCAATAACTGTGGCATAAGATTCTAAGAGAAGCTTTCAATAAAGAGAAGGCTCATTTGGAATAACTATAACACTCTTTGAAATAGAGCTTATGATTCACTATCTGAAAATCCAATTGAGGGGAAGGATTTTGGCGAATGGCCTTCATAATCTCACAAGTAAACAAATCTGATTGAAGGGCGTCACTTCAATTGGAAAAATCCAACAAGATGGGAAGTGCAAGAGCGAAAAATTCAGTGTATTGTAGTTTCTTGATGACAAGTTAGCCCCATAATTATCTTTCCCTGCCCTATACACAATTATTAAGTCGAAAAGTAATGATTTCATAAGAAGCCACTGCTATCTGTTAGTGGTAATACATTCGCTGAGGAGATATCTAAGTCTATAATGATCTATTTGGAAAAAGAAATGGCATTCCAAAAAATAATGTTTCCATTTATGCAAGGCTAAGACAAGAGAAGCAATTCACAATCATAATTGGATTTAAATCGGTTTGAAAAAGAAAATCAGATATAGGATGCTCAACTCGTAGGATTATAGCTCCAATTCCTTTTAAAGAAGCATCACACTCTAGCATGAATGTCTGAGTGAAATTCAGAAGTCAGAGGTCTGGTACTATGGTCAATGCCAACTGGAGCTATTG
The DNA here is from genome assembly GCA_025531925.1 of Erythroxylum plowmanianum. Classification (NCBI taxonomy): domain Eukaryota; kingdom Viridiplantae; phylum Streptophyta; class Magnoliopsida; order Malpighiales; family Erythroxylaceae; genus Erythroxylum; species Erythroxylum plowmanianum. Next base: position 17,415,857 of record JANVCQ010000232.1, on the reverse strand, counting down.
GAAAACCTTCTATACTATAGGAGACTAGTGAAAAGCTTTCTTCTTAGCGAGATTAGTTAGTGGTCGGGCTATCATTCTGTAACTTCGCACAAACTTGCAGTAGTAGCCTGTTAATTAAAAAAAACCTCATAGCTATTTAATATTAGTCGGTATCATCCACTTTTAAACTGCTTGAATCTTATCTTGATTGATAGAACTCCTTTGGTTGAAACGGAAATTTTGGTTTGACCAAATAAATATTTAGATGCCTTAGCATGGTAGTGGTTATCTTGGAGAAGGTGCAAGATAAGCTGTGGATGATTATGTTGCTCAAAAGATGGACTATATACTAGGATGTTGTCAAAGAATACAAGAATGAATTTTTGCAGATATGGTTGGAATAGATCATTTATTGCAGATTGGAAGGTGGATGATGAGCCCAAAGGGCATCATGATGGCTTGAGTGGGTGTGGAAAGTAGTTTTGTGGATGTCTGTCCGGTTGATGCGTATCTAATGATAACCTGAATGTAAATCAATTTTGGAGATGGCAATATGTAATTCGTCGAGAAGCTCGTTGACGTTTGGGATTGAGTATTTGTCTAGAATGATTGTTTGGTTTAGGCTTCTATAATTAATACACATACGCTAAGTGTTGTCTTTCTTTTTAACAAGGAGAATTGGTCTTGCAAAAGGGTTGGTGTTAGGTCTATCAAAAACAATTCCAAGAATTGCTTCTCAATTTCAGATTTTTAAAAGTAAGGATAATGATATGGATGGATGTTTGGTGGTTTTGAATTGGGGAGTAGAGAAATATAGTGAGTGTGGTGGTTATAAGTTGGAAGGATATCGAATTCTTCGAAAATCATTTCAAAATTTTGAAGCAATTTTTGAATTTGAAGAGGAGGATTACCTAGAAATTCAGCTTCTTTAGAGAGAGATTTGAAGGCCTAGCTACACATATGACTTTTGTGGCACCCCTCGGAGCTTATATCGCTTCCTGTTAAGATTAAAAATTAGAAACATTTCATTCCAGTTGCCTGCATTGTATTTAAGGAAACAGTTCATTTAATTCCCATCACCAAATCTGCGCCACCTATTGAAAAGGGATAATAATCTTGAGTGATGTTGAGTCCTTGTAATTGAATAGCAAGGCTTTGGCAAAGATGATTGTAGCAAATTATCTCTCTATTGTCGATTTGGACATTGAATGAGGGAACAAATTAAATAGGTAGTTGTAATCCTAGAGTCCCTTTAAGCTATGTCATGGAGCTAAAATTCTTAGAATGGCATGGAAGGAGATTTCAGCTAGATCTAGTTCCTGGTCACTGTTGTCACCTGGTGCGTCCACAATTGGTTCGTTGCCATCTTCAAGTTCTAGAAGGGTGAGTGACGTTATCTTGCAATGATGACCGGTTACAAACTTCTCATTGCAACTAAAACAGGCCCTGTAAGATGTGATTTTGCCTCTTAAGGTCCCACATACAAGTTTGAAGAGGGCGAGGAATTGGCTATGTAGGAGCCATGGTCTATAATGCGTGCTGATTTCCAATTGGATTGAAATAAGCTTCACGTGAAAAAGTAGTTGGAGATAGGTTGGGCCTTGACGCATATAGCCCTTGGAAGCCTTTAGACCCAAGATTGAATCCCACTTTTTGCTCGAATTCCATGGCAAGGCTCACTGCCTTGTACATAGTCTCGGGTTTGTGAATTCGTGGATTAGGCTTGAGTTCCTTTTAACTCATTAAGGAACACACTTAGAAGCCAATGTTTGGGCCAATTTTTGACATGAGCAAACCGTTTGGCAAACTCCTGGAAATATTCTTGTACCATGCCCAATCGTTGCTGTATGTTGCAAAGATGGTCATCAAGTTTTTGGAACTCAGCAGGACCGTAATTCTCTTCTAGGGCTCAAACAAGTTCCCCCAATGTAGTGAGCGCATTCCCTATTGATCCATGCAAAAAGATCAAGTGCATCGTCTTTTAAATACATAGGAGTGATAATCTATCTGCCAAGCATCAAGCGTTTGGTAGTACCAAAAATATTTTTCGTTATTTCAAATCTAGCTGCGTGGATCTCCTCCTTCAAATCGTGGGAATTCATCCTAGTATGTGGGGATCTTTTAACCACCAAGGTAAGTCCATTTCATCTTCTGCTTCTTCTGCCCAAGATGATTTGTTCGTATCTCAAGGACTCGTGTTGTCTTCAGGGGCCTTCCCTTTAGGGGGAGCATGTTTGACCTCAATCAAAGGGCCTATGGTTTGGGCTTTGATGGTGGCATCCATGGCTTCTAAATGAGAGGTGAGAAGTGATAATTGCTGGAGAATTGAATCATTGGAAGGGTTGGTTGGTCGGCTAGGCGGATCTGGTGGGGGTGGTGGTGTTGGTGCTACATTAAAGAAAGAAGCAGGCAACCATTTTGGATCTTGACCAGCTCTGGTACTAAAATGATAGAAACTAGAGATAGGAAATTGAAATTTTATTTGCAAGTTTGATTGCAAGAATCTTAAACACTCAAGGATGTTGTTTGTATGGAGAGGATAAGACTCCAGTAACAAATGATTTCGCTGATCTCAAAACAAGACCTGTGATAGGTATTTAAACATTCAAAGATAATAATCAACTCCAAAAACTTGGAGAAACTAATTAAATGGTGTTGAAGAGTGGGGAAGTGGCAACTTTAGTTGAGATGTGTTGAAGAGTGGGAAAGTGACTACTTTAGAGGATCTGAAGAGTAGGGAAGTGGAGCACCCAACAAACTGATATAAGCTGACTTCATCAATTGTCATGTACTCCCCACATGATTTTTTTTAACTTCTAAAATAGGTGCATAAGGGAGGGGTCATACCATGGTGGGTGTCTATACTTAGACTTCTCTGCTTCAAGTAGGGAACATAGGATATTAATGCTTATGGTGGTCACATTTCAGCAGCCACATTGCTTTTTTCAACCCCTTTGAAGTTGCTAGTTGCTACTTTAGTCTTGTTTTTCTTTTTGTTTTAAATGTTAAAGCTAATGCTCTTTTAAACTTCAAAATGCAGTGCAAAAATATGTCTGCAATGGAAGTGAATATTATTCGTGCATTTGCTGGGAGAGCTTTGGAAGCATTTTATAAGCATGAGAATGAGCAACAAGTGCCAGATACAGATGGAATACAAGATAGGCAACTGCAAATACCTAATGACAGGCCAAAAGTACGTTCCTGCACAGTTTTTCTGTTTCCCCTGACAAACACCCCATTCCATTCTCATCTGTTTTCTTTTCTCTGTTTCTTTTAAATGTTTCTGTGAGGGTTAATGAATAATTGCATGGCACCGTAATGGTGGTTCAACTAGTGTCCAATGCATTAATTTATGCAAAACTCTATATATTCTTTCTCTTTTAGTTATTATTTTATATGACGGAAATTCTGTGATGGAAGATAGAAAAATTATGTGTTCCCTTTTAACAAAATGCTTTTTGCCTAATGTTTCTACATCCTCTAAGTTTCCTTTATATAACGAGTCTCATTTGATTTACTTTCTTCTTTTCACAGAGAAATCTGAAGCCTAGATAACAAGTCATAATCTTTTATGACAGTCTTCCCTCTCAACTGCAAAATGGTAATCTGCAGCCAATAACAGATAGTAGTGGAGTTTCCGCCTTATAATTTTCTGAAGTTTAATAGTGCTTATTTCAGTGATTTACTAACAGTAATTTATGTTGAACGTCATATGTACTGTTTTTAACATTGTCATTCTGTACATGGTAAATTATGAAATCTTCCGAACATACTATGAACAATCTGTTGGTCATGCTGCATGTTATACCAATTCTAAAGCCTTAAGTATCTGACTCTGGATTTGCACTGGGGACTGAATAATAGTTGCGCAACAGATTTTCCTGATTTGTCCTTATCCGAACTGTCAAATACACATGCAAGCAATCAAACTGCTCAAATATCTCTATAAAATTTCAGTTACCATAAATAATAAAATTGAACTGGTGGTCAATGCTATTGATACCTTGTGCAATTACTCATAGTAGCTGAAATCCTGAGGCCTGTTTTACTGCATAGGTGAGGGGAACTATACTGCTTGTGGTCCATATGATACTTGCTTGAGTTTTCGTCTTTGATAGCCAGAGACTTGCTTCTGTCAAAATTGACTACGTTTTGCCTTCAGCGCTGCTTCAGTTTTGAGAATCATACTCTTATTTCTTTTAGGTCATGGTTTTGGCACTTTATTGTGGTTGAAATAGGTATGTTGCTGTGCCGTTTATTTGCTTTCCAACATTAATCCTAGGTGCTTGAGTTGCCTAGTGTTGCACAAGTTGGAATATTTTCGACGAAGTTCCTTGTTTTGTAGGTCAACCAGACATAAAAAACTTGAAAATGAGATCAGGGCGGATCTTACTTCCTTACTTTTTCTGTTGTCGCATTAGTTACCTTACCGCCGCATTTCCTACCTCTGAAACAGAGGTTAATAACAAAGAATCCGTCTATTATGGAAACAAGCAATTGGGATTTGACGTGATATTCCCCAGGCAGCCAGGAGTCAGGACTGCATTCGGCATATTCCCTGATTGACTGGGTTATTAAATTAGCAGGGGCTGAGTGTTCAGTCCACACACGTGGTTATGAGGGATTATCCAGGATTTCCTTATTTTTCAGGTTGGCAATTTGTTTTGATCTGCAGCTACGTGCTACTTATGCCACTTGGACTAATTAATGTGATTCGAATTGGGTTTGGTTGAGAGGCATGAAGACATTTGGTTAGTGAGGTCATAAAGTTGAGTCGCCCAATTATTTTGTTACTCTGGGACTATGGATTCTACCTTGATTTGATCGCTCTTTAATCTACATGTTTCCTTCAGCTGACCCGTGTGTTTTTGGGTTGGATCTCTTTCTTCGTGAACGCGTTGTTCTTTCATCTTATCCATGTGACATTCCTAGTTCTTAGTTATTCTATTGGCCCAACCCAACGACTTTATTATTAACCCTAGAGCTAGAGGGGGAAACAATATATACACTCTAAATAAGATGATTCTAATTAATTTTGTCTTTGAAATTGAATAATTAGATTCTTTTGTTTTTAAATTCTCGTTTTGATTATTTTAGGTGCCATGATTAGATTCTCCTTAAAATGTGTCTTTTCGTCATGATCAGATTACTTTATAATAAGAAAAAGGAAACAATGGAACCTCATGGACATGGCAGCGTGGATGGGAGAAATTCCTGGATTCGGTTCTTCTTGGTGAAACTATGATGTCAATGAAATTTCAGTGTAGAAGACGTGAACCGATTGATTTTGTGCTTCTGATATTTAATGCAGCATCTGGGTTCCAATAAGTTAACTGAGAAGGATTGCTTTCTTTTCATCGAGCAGTAGTGAGAGATAAATCCAATACGGTGGTCCCAATAGAAAACAAAAAAAGAAAGGGAAGGGTTGACTCCCACCTACCGTATATTCTCATGTTTACGTTTTCAATTCGAACGATGCTTTGCTTTGTCCAGTAATCTGTTAAGTTGTATCAAATTAAATTAACGTAAATGGTTTGAATTCAAGTGGGAAGGTGGCTAAACAGATTAATTATGGTATATTGTATTAGATAAAGCAGAAACTAAGTGCGTTTAGAATTGTCGATGGCTTTTTCTATGATTTAAATATGATCAAGTTTTACGTATAAGATGTATTAAAATTGTGTTTCTCACTTAGACTGGAATATGAATTATATTTAGTTGAAAGGCAACGAGTTGTCAAAATGGAAATACAGGAATGAGTCAGAATTATTAATTTGAAATGTATCTAAAATGAACTGTTTCAGATCGATAACAGTGGGGAATTTGTAAGACAAACTGTCCGTTTCTTGAACAAACTAACAACTATAAGATTTTATAATAATAAAAAAAAAGAACAAACAACTAATAACTAATTTATTTTTAATGATTATTGTATTTTAATTCGGTATAACAAGTCCAAATCCAGCTGGCTGGGTTTCCAATTTTAAATTATAATGGCAACTCAGGACGAAGGTCTCCGTGAATTACTCTGTTTCGTTCCCATTTGGAAAGGTTAGCTTGGTCCACAAGGCAACCGGAAACTGCTATGAATATGATGGTAAAAATTGAATTGCTGTACTCTTTTTTGTTTGTTTAGGCAATAAGTTTGTTTCATAAATGCTTATTTAAAACAAGCATATTTATCTTCAGAGAATGAAAATTCTAAAGCCATTCACCAGCGAACTTTCTCGACCCTGTCCATTTCATCCCGGGGCCGTTTTCGTCATTTCATACCTTCACAACTTCTTTATCAACGCGTCTCTTCGTGGCCCCGTTGGCTTTCGCCTTCGATTCTTTTTGGGTCTTAGCTGCCTGCAGAAGAAACCTCTCCTCTCCTTCGCTTCCTCCTCCTCCTCCTCCTCCTCCTCCTCCTCCTCCTCGTCTTTGTCCTTTGGATCGAACCACGCTCAACGACAAAACAAAAGAAAAAAATTGATCCGACCTTGTCTTCTTATTCTTCCCAAGAAAAAGTGAAAAAGAAAAAGCAAGGACAATCGTTAAGCGACACACAAAACTTCGAAAACAGAATCACTTTGGGTTTTGAGGAAGAATTTAGGAGTTTACGTTCACCGAATTTGCTTCTTTTTTTTTTTTTTTTGATACGGTGTTATAATCGGAAGAGGCGTAAATTAAGGACAGCGTGGCTCCACAACACCGTCGGAGGGATGTGCACAGTAACGGCGACCGGGGACTGGCGGGCGAGAGGGATAGTGCCAGTGGGGCAAATTGGAGGAGGATTCAGCCACGAGAGCGAGCACGACTTGGCTCTCATGGTCAGCGATTTCCTCGAGAATGGAGCTAGTAGCGGCGGCGATTCTTGGTGCAGCAGTGACGGCGAATCGGGTCTCTCCGATCTTCACCACCTAGCTGACAAGATTTCGGTAACTTTTGTCATTTCATTTCTGTTTAGAATTGTATTGGTTTATTTTCCTTAAAGCATAATTATTATTGAGGGAGAATGAGCTTTCTTGAAAAGGAAATTGAAATCGAGCTACCTTCTGCTTTATTAGGATTTTATTGATGAGCATCTAATAATCGCGTCCTCAATTACTTGGTTTTTGTGACTTGTGTTTGTTAGTCTAAGTGATTGAATCATCTTACGCGTTCTTATTTCCTTGGGAGACTCGAAATCAGTGTCAGTGTACTCTTTTATTTGGCATTTGCTTCATATTTTTCTCTTGATCCATAGGAGATAAAAATTTGCGAATTTCGGGTGAATAATTTAATTTCTTTGCACCATAGTAAGTTTCGAGATATATGGTTAGGTCTGGTGCCTCCTTCATTATCAAGGGATCAAAATCTAATCCTGTTCAAAATTTACAAATATTTGTTGTTATTAGTTGTCCGTCGTTTCTTCTGTCTTTTAAATTATCCAAAGACCTATTCTTTTTAATTCATACCTTATCTGGAAAGTGGAAACTGAATTCCTGCGTTATTCTGTAGTTTCGATTTGCCTAACTCTTTCAGCACGGGTTAATGCTTTGTGGCTCCCATGGATTGGCTGTTTTTGAGCTGTCCTGCATTGAACTTTCGAGTTTGATCCTCTAATGCATTTGGTTACTTGTTTCTTGTGTTTCTGAGATTTGTACAGGTCTCTAATAAAATAACTGTTGTTTCAGATATTGTGCATTGCCTTGATTTTTTCATATGTTTCCTTGTACCATAAAGTGGTTTTTTAAATTATATTTGCAGTTAACCTTTTTTTTACTTCAAAGCTGTTGTATTCTTATCCGATTTTATCTTGCATTGCAGTTTTATAAGCAGTCTCTCACTCAGCACGAGAGCGAGTTGCTGTCGCTAGTTCATTCGCGCATGCAATCCATCAAGGATACAGACCTTGGTCATGCCAAGTCAGCTTCATGTAATGGCAGTTGCATAAGGTTTTATCTGGCAAAGCTCTTGAGACTCAGTGGTTATGATGCCGCTGTATGCTCATCCAGGTGGCAGGGTAGTGGCAAGGTTCCAGGAGGTATGCTATCTCAATTTATAAGTTTTAGTTCTCATATTTTTCTTCTTTCTTTTTTTCAAATTTTCAAATAGGGTCCCGTTCTATATTCCTGTAATATTGGACAGGCAATTAATGGTGTCATAGTATACTTTTATTTTATCTTTTGTTCTGCATTTCTACTTAGGTGATCATGAATACATTGATGTGGTTGACTACAAAAACACTGAAAGCTTTGAGCGTTTGATTGTTGATATTGACTTTCGAAGCCATTTTGAGATAGCTAGAGCTGTTGACTCTTATGCTAGGATACTGAAATCACTTCCAGTGGTGTATGTCGGATCCCTAGCCAGGCTAAAACAGTATCTTCAAGTTATGGTTGAAGCTTCTAAGTCTTCTCTCAAGCAGAACTCTATGCCTCTTCCTCCTTGGAGGTCTCTTGCTTATTTGGAAGCAAAGTGGTACTCCCCGCATCAGAGAAGGTATGATCCAGAAAAACAGAGTTCAAACATTTATTCTTTAAAGCATAAGCAATGCAATGGACATTTGAAAAGGCTGCAGTCACTGCTTCAATCAGAAATTGAAGAAGAGCGTATCTTTAAGTCTATTAACAGCGCCAGTAACTGGAAGGTGAAGTTTGAGAGGCGGAGACACTCCTTATTTAGGGGTCTTTGATATGTATAGCTTTTTGCACAAGAAATGCAAATCCTTTTTGTGAGAGGTTAATTGTATTTGCGGCTATATTCTGTTTCCCCTGTGCCCTGTGGATTAATAAGTGATAACACGAATGAGTTATAATTGGGATGTGAAAGACAGCAACACACTATATACTCTTCATTTTTCATGGAGAATCAAACACCTGAATTTTGTATCGCCATGATCAGGTGCCTGGTAGGCCCTCAATCAACCCAGGTGAGTAGTGACACGGCCTGCCAAATCAATCTCGTGATTTGGCAAGTCGCATCCCTTGGTAGATGGCTATTCTCTTATCCGTTCAATCGTTGTATGGCTTGTACTCCTTGTCTCTTATTTTATGGTCAAGGAAATTTTGTTCTTGTTTCCAGTTTTGATTTGAAGTTCGCCACCTCACATGTCGAGTTGCAAATGATTTCAATTTCCCTCAAGCGGATAATCATTGTAATTTATGAATTGCTAATGTAATAATAATTTAATCATCCATTTTCCTTTTCATTGTTTCATTTACTCGTCACTTATTGGTGTATATGGCACATATACGAACCTGAATTGTCAAAATGAATGGATCATTCCCAATTAATCAATTTTTGACCAAGCTCTTGCCGCTGCCATATCATTCTATAACTGATGATAGCTTTCATGGCAACCATAAAAAGTAGACTTCTTCTCCTTCGTGACCGAGATGGTGGTTTGACATTCACATTAGTAGTAAAGAGGTCAGGTGATCGTTTGTATAAACATAATACGTGTTGATCTTTTGAGATGGAGTGCAAAGAAATGATGAGTAAAAAAAAAAAAGAGCTATATTTCCTTAAACTAAAGACTTAATTCTCAATCTTTCGTCATATAATGCTCGTAGTTATGGGATGTCTTTATCATATAAGTTTTGTAAGACCAAAAGTTATATTTACTTGGGAAGTCGGGGCTAAAAACATGTTAGGACTAAGCTATTTGGTGTCAAGTCTCATCCATCCTGTCTCTGTTTTACTTTGAAGCACAGGGCTTTTTAAATATTATTTCTCTTAGTCCAAATTTTAGAATAACGAATTCAATTCTTGATTTTAATTTAAAGGTACGACTATTTTCATATAGGAATTACTGCAAAGAGCTAAGAGCTATTTCCAATTAATCTTTATAGCACCGCCTAGCCAGCCATAAATAGTTTCCTGGCACAGGCTTTAGAAACGAGGTAAATTATGTGGATTGTGGCTTCATAATAACAACTAAATACGTACTAGTGATAAAATGCCTATTCAAATTTTCATCATATAGTAAACATGCTATTTATAGACATACATAAAATAACGACCTTAATCTGAATTTTAAGAATATCTAGATAGGATTTTATCTAATCTAAAAATTAAGTCCTCATATAATTTGAATGAATTTTATGTACTATTAATTGCCAGCTTAAATTTGTTAGGTAAATCGTGAGAAACATGCGTTTTGGTAAATATATCATCAATTTGGTTGGTCAAGGAGACAAGAATAAGATGTAATGTAATGGTGTAGAAAGTAGCAATCAATTTCAATGTATTTGGTGTGTTCACGAAAATTCTATTATCAGAAATATGTATAGGACTTCAATTATCATAATAAAGCATATTGACTCTGATATCAGTTAATGACCATAACAGTTAAAGTAATTTTGATGTAACATCAGCAAGACCATTTAGTAATAGACCATGTAATAACTGCTTGCTTTTTGCTATGCAAAGAGGTAAGAGATTCTACATGTACTTTCTTCTAATTTTGTTTTATGAAAAAAATACAAAACACAATAATTAATATTGTATTTATTGATATAAATATAACTTGTAAACAAAGAATTTACCTATTTATTTTGCATGATATCAAATGATTTGGAGCCTTGGTTGTAAGGAGTTTTCATTTTTCTTCTGTTAACCTTGACTTTCTTACACTTTTCTTACATATGTGTAATTATTGTGTAACATGATTAATGGAAAAAATGTTACTAGAAAGAAAACAAACATTAAAGTTGGCAAAGGCCTAATAATCGCACATATTACTCCAATTTTCTGAAGACATCCATTCGAGAACATGTCTCCTTGCCTCCTCATCCCAACGAAAAGATTTATAATATTGATGTAGTTGATAACGACAATCCTTGGTCCTTTGTTTCAATAGTGAAGTCACACAGTTTGAAACATTATGGTTGTCGATATCGACGATATTGAGCTTCATTTATGAACAATAAATAAAAGTGAAATTAATTTTTAAATAAGTAAAACAATATTCCATATAAGTAAATACATTGAAAATTTACCAAAACTTTATCCAAAGTATTATGCAGCAAGTTGTCTTCCTTCATTTGCTTGGAATGCTTAACGCAAGATAATTCAGTTTTGGCAATTACCTCCAGCTTGCTAAATAATTTTGCTGATTGAATCTTATCTACATGATGACCTTGCGAGGTATTAATTATAGGAAAATCCTGATGCGTGCATCATATACACGTGGTGTAAAAAACAAAAAAGTTGATCCGGGACTTCTCTAAACTCCAGGATCTATATGCCTATATAAGGAAATACCATTAAACCTATCTAAAAATTCCCAATTCATATATATATATATATATATACATATATATAGAAATTCATGACATTTACACAAATCAGTCATTCATATAATAACCATATATAGTCTCATTTGTTTTTCAATTTTCTACTTGTCGGGTTGTTACAAACCACAATGACTAAAATAGATCGTCTCTAGTGGTATCCACACAGCGATCGAAGAAACTAACTGAATCAAACTCTTTCATCCAAAATGGCTAGAGCAAAGACAAGAGTGTTAGCTCTCTTCTTTGTTCTATGGAGAGCAAAATCGTGAAAGAGAATGAAGAGGAAGAAGATGAGAAAGATGAGGAGAATGAGGTGAGAATCGTGAAGATTGCTTACTTAACCATTTTCACGATTATCATCATCTTACTAACTTTTTGTCTTTGTTTTTGTCTTTTATCATTTAAAGACAACAAATGCATAACTTTAAAGAAGACTATCTCATCTTTCACGTTGCACATATTATATATATATAAATGTTGAGGTGATCCAGTCACACTGGAGTCGATCCTACCAAGTCTTGGGTGTGAAAAAAACATTAGAGACCTGTTTCAGCAATACCAATGTCGCGATCTCATTGTGACATATCCCGATCTCATCGATCAATTTGGTTCTATTGCTCTCCACATAATGGATCTTTATCTAAAACTATTTTACGAATCCTCCGAGTCACTATTATGAGTGTGACTCATTATATTCTAAATTATATTGGCCATTTGGATTAACACTTAATCCAAGCAAGTCATAAGCGATGTCTAGCAACATATCTGACCCCTAATTAACCAAAAATTAAGTGAATTGACGAACGAACTCATGCTCGTCACAAACCATCTCACAAACTCTCCCATAGACAATTACTGTACAATTCGTCCTTTCACCATGCTATACCTCACTTGGTTATGAGTTTGGGCAAAGTGTCAGCTCTTAATACACTGACTACGTCAAATCTAGCCTAAGTGATATTAGTTTTTATCCTGGGACTCATTACTCTATATGTCAATGAAGACATTCTTTATGACACACATAATCCAGCCAGAGATTTCCAATTAATAACTCCAACAAGAGGCCGTAGGTATCATCTTCTACTATCACAGAAGTGATGAATCCCTTATTGGCTACTTAATTATCTTCTAATACCTCAAACTGTACCTAATCACCACTCTATGAGCACCCTCTGTAAAGTAACAAGGAATGAAATCAAAACACAAAATTAGTATCCAAGATATCCTTGAGTACCTCAAGTCTAAGGATACTTGTACCATTGCTATGATGAAATTATCACTGACAAAAAAGGACATGATCTCGTGGTAGGTCATCCAATGTACTTACTACTTCTATTAAGCATCCACATCTCAACTCTAAACATTTCATGTTTACAGTTTCTGAGATCCACTACTTGATCAAATGAAGGAGTTTGATATGTACTAGTCTACCGAGATTAATGATGTTCAGTCTCATTAATCCCATGACTAGGGATAATTTAGATATTGACATAATTGCATATGATAAGAATCTCAGTAGTATGATCATACCATGATTTCCTTCATGCTATTTCATATATCATGGACTTCATTAATTTTCTTATCGATCAATATCAATTCATAAATAATGAATATCGAATTAATGAAATATGTTTTTCTTTATCATTAAAAATAAAGTCTGTACACAACTTTGTAAAAAACATGTTAAAGGTCGTTGCATTTAGGGCACTACTCTAACATCAATATGCACAGACAATTTTTGTTCATTGCAAGATTTATTCGTTGCAACTCACATACTTTTGTTATACCTCTACCTCTTTTTTCTGACAATGATATTGGAACTTGACAACAAATGACTAATGATAAGAAAATACGCATTAAACATGCAAATATATATTTGATTATAAGTCTATTTATATGCGTTAAAGATTAACAAAATGTAGATCCCTCTGTACTAGTTGAGGTAGATGGAGGTTGTTGCTAACTGAGTCCATTGGTGGATGAAGTCGATTATTGTTATTGGCTAGGATTTTATTGATTTGGTTATTGTGGGGGAGGAACAACTTGGATACTTACCACCATTTTACTTTTTTTTATACTAGGTACCATTATATTAGATATCTATAACTCAAATATCAACAATCCATAATAACATAACTTTCCTATAAATAATCCCCATTTATATAACTCTAACATCAACAATACGCATAACCATAAGTCAAACATCAACAATTCGCATAAACATAAACATCAACACTACACATAAACATAACTCAAACATTAACAATACGCTTAAACATATTGGAAATCTCTCTACATCAGATCATCCATAATTATACATGAATTTCTTATGATATTAGTTCTCGATTAATTAGTATAAGTTCATACACTAAGTTTCAATTCAAATAAACAATATGGTACGTGGCATTATTATACCATATGGATCAAGAAAGGGTTTTCTCGCTTTTGTTAAGTCCAAATGACTTTACTTAGATAGAATTTTGATGTATAACAAAGAGAAAAATAAAAGAAGAAATACAGACGAA
>JANVCQ010000232.1:17381221-17396229 GCA_025531925.1 Erythroxylum plowmanianum | reverse complement strand
TTTCTTGGCTCAAACTTAGTTTCATGGTCAAGCAAGAGACAAAGCTCAATCGCTCTATCAACTGCCGAAGCAGAGTATATGTCTGCCGCAAGTTGCTGTTCACAGACGTTATGGATCAAATATCAACTTGAAGACTATTCAGTTCAGGAAGAGGAGATTCCAATTTATTGCGACAACATCAGTGCAATCAATTTGTCAAAGAATCCGATCCAGCATTCAAGAGTGAAACACATCGAAGTAAGACATCACTTCTTGAGAGACTATGTCCAGAGGAAGGTGGTTAAACTACAGTTCGTCGAAACAGAGTATCAGTGGGCAGACATCTTCACTAAACCATTAAGTGAAGAACGGTTCCAGAAGATCAGACGCAACCTTAACATGGTTATGTTAAGTGAACAGTCAAGCTAAAGTAACGTCAAAGTTAACAGCGTCAGAAACAGTGAGTTACAGCTGGTAACTTCTCTGACAAGGAAGTTTTGGAGGGAAACGCTTCACGATCTTTAGAATCTTGATGGTTCTAGGGCACGCGTGATTAGACCCTTTAAGTAGCCTGAAGTTGAGATCATTGCAGTTACTCTCATCAATAGACGGTTCATCTTGTCTTACAGATTCTCTCAAATCATCCTACCCTAGAAGAAAAGCTTACCAGAGTCAGTTTTCGTTCAGAAACAATGGAGGCAGCTATGATTTTCGGAAGGCATGTGGATTTCGAGTCGCTAAGGCAGGACGGTATGGACGTAGAACCTGAGATTGAAAGAGCTGGTTGGAGAAATTTCTTTCAGATACGAGAACTAGTGTACACCAATGAGGTATTTGATTTTTGGAAGAATGCTCAACTTGTAGACAACTCTATTGTATCTTTAGTAGACGATATCTCTGTTGTTGTGACAAAAGAGTTGATAAGGATTGTGACCGATTGTCCATCGGTTGGTAAGACTCTGTCAACCAAGGCTAAGTGGATGACAATGGTCAACATGAAGGAAGAAGATGTTAGCAAACAGTTGTATGGAGTGAATGACTCTTCGGAGAGGAAGACTTCGAGTCTGGTCCCGAAAGCTAGGGCTCTTCACGCAATTTTGTTCAATTGCATCTTACCCAGAGCAGGATCAAGGCATTTGGTGACCACCCTGGATGAACAATGCTTGTTCTACCTGCTGAATCGCAATCCTATTGATTTACCCTTCTTAATCTTGCATTATATGATTAAGGGGATGAAGGATACAAACAGCTATCCTTACGGCATGCTTCTTACAAGGATTTTTAAGGAATCCGGAGTCCTTCTACACAGAGGAAATAGAAGGATTGTACCTGTGAAGAGTACTATTGACTCAGTCACTACACGGCGAATGGGTCTGAGGACAGTCACTATACGGCGAATGGGTCTGAGGATAGTAATTAAAGAAGAAGCAGACTCTTCAAGGAGAACTAGAACTGAGGGGGAGCGATTATTAAAGAATTCTCCGACAACAAGTTCTAGATCTCATGGAAGAGCGAGTATGTCAGTAGATGAAAGGAGAAGACTATATGGAAAGCCTTTGATAAAACAGGCATGTCCTAGAGAAGAGTATAATCTATCTCGGAGGACAGATGATGGTGCGACAAAAAGGAAAGGAGAGAGTCTTTTGGGTGAAGTTTCGAAGAAAGCAAGAAGATCACCTAGGATTCGAACCTTAAGGCAACAAGAAGAGAGAAGATCCAGAGAGCAGGAACAAGAAGAATCCTCTGAATCCAGCGCACCAAAGGCGACAAGATCTCTCGTCTCAATTTTGGAGGAAGAATCAGCCAAAAAGAGCAAGGAGACTGAGAAGAAGAGAAAATTGGAGTTTGAGAAACAGAAGTCTCAAGTGAAGAAATCTCCAAGAATAAAGACTAAAGTAGTTAGTCGAAGGAGGAGTTCGTCTACTCCTGTGAAAGATAATCAAGAAAAGAATACTTCCACTATTGAACAACCAGAGGAACAAGTGGAGCCTAGCTTGGTTCAGCCTACTCCTGTAATTAATCAACCTGAAGTCACAGCAGATTCGAGCTCAGTGAATGTACCATTGGAAGAATCTGTTGAACCTAGTCTGGTCGTTCACGACTATTCCGAATTTTTAAGAAAGGATAAGTTTGAAGTCAGACTGGTTGAAGTGGTGACAAGGAGGAGTACTGCAATTGCCATCTGCAGTCAACCAAGAAGGCAAATAAAGGCTGTCTTACAACCTATTCTGATAAATAGTGAGACATGGCGTATATTGAATGAAGATGAAAGGGACTTCTATGAAACCTTAAGGTATGCTGCTACAAGGTCATACCCTATGAAAATGTCTTCTCGTCCATCCAATATTTATCCAGTCACAGAACAGTCGATAATAAAGGTTGTACCAGACATTCAGCCAAGATATCCTTTGGATATGAATAAAGGGAAAAAGAAGCTATATCTAGAAGGAATCAGTGATGATCTGTCCGCAGATCAAATAGCAGAAGAAGTGCGTCGAATAAATGCAGCATGCGCTTCAAATGAGAATACTGGTGGAGCTAGTTGTAGCTATACTGATAAGAAGGAAGACTGTCCAATAAGGGGAAGACTGATAACAGGGACTTTTATTGAATCCCTTGTTCAGACAGTTTTGCGTATTAGGCCTTTATCTAATACACTGTCTATACAAGCTGAAGGCATACCCTTGCAAGGAAGACAGTTGCTGATGCTACCTGCTCCGTTTGACTTAGATCTTCCTGAATCTAATACATTTATTCGTCCACCAACTATTGAGATTAATGAAGAATACATTCCATCCTCGGACGCATACACTACGACAATTCCGTTCACTTCACCCTCAGCAGAGAATGATCAATCCTCTTCCTCGTTGGACTCACAAGCTGAAATCAGCAAATTACGCGGAGAAGTCAACGAGATCAAGGAGACAATGAATGATTTGAAGAAGATGATGACAAAACTGCTGAAAAGCCATCATCATTAATCATTTTGATTATAACAAATAGGGGGAGAAGGGAATGAGCAGAGGAGGAGAAGAGAATGTTCAGAAAAGAATCTCAAAAGGTGTGACTGAAGCAGACGAAGAAAAGAAAGGAAGAAGTCAAAGAAGTGTTCTAAAGATAAGTTTCTTTTGTTTCTTTTAAAACATTGTACTTTTTGTTTTCTGTTGTATATAATTTGTTATCATAAAAAAGGGGGAGACTATTAAGTCCAAATGACTTTACTTAGATAGAATTTTGATGTATAACAAAGAGAAAAATAAAAGAAGAAATACAGACGAAACAACACAGACGAAGCAAGATAGACGAAGCAAAGCAGACGAAGATGCGAATTTAGAAAAGCAGACGAAGACGCGAATTCAAAAAAACAGACGAAGACGCGAATTCAGAAAAGCAGACGAAGACGCAAATTGAGAAAAACAGACGCAGAAGAAGTATTGAGAAAAACAGACGCAGAAGAAGATTTGAAAAAGCAGACGCAAGAATCAGTTTGGGTTAGTTACAGAACTCAACTGATTAACCGTTTCTGTTAAAGATTCAAGAAACAAGAATCAAGAAGCAGTTGGAGACGAAGGCTATAAATACAAGTCGAAGTCGAAGATTGCAAAGTTAGTTGATTAGTTGAAAAATTAGTTGAATTACATCTACGCGATCGTAAAAAGCATTTTGTGCAAATTAGCTGAGAGCTATTTTTCTGTAACAAGTTTCAAACACTTTTTAGTGAGGAAGAAGTATTGATAGCTTGCAGAGGTTAAGTGTGAAAGAATACTGATTGTAGAGACCTGAATAGGCTCGTAAAGAATACTTGTAAAAGTTGAAGAGATAGTGAAATCTCATAAGGAACTTTGAGGACTGGACGTAGCCCACGGTTTGGGGTGAACCAGGATAAATCACTGTGTCAACTACTCTTACTCTATCTCTTTTAGATTCAAGTTTTATCATTACTTAGTTCGTAAATAAAGTTTTTCAAAGTTTTGATTAATTAGAATCTATCGGAAATTATGTAAAAGAATTTTATTTCTAACAAACATTTCTGAAAGAATTTTCAAAAAGGGGAATACACAATTCAACCCCCCCTTCTCGTGCATTCTTATATCGTTTTCATAGTATTGTATTAACGTGTGATTCACTTCAGCTTTGACTTCTGGACTCGTAGAATGTTTCACCGATAAGCCTCATGGGAGTTACGTCACATATTTCTAGCCTATATATCATCCTAAGGGTTTATTATACCTCAAATCATCTATAATTATATGTGAATGTCTTATGTTAATAGTTCTCGATTAATCAGTACAAATTCATACACTAAGTTTGAATTCAAACAAACATTATGGTACATGACATTATTATATCACATGAATCGGTCTTCTCATTATGACTTCTAGACTTATGGAAAATTTTACCGATAAGCCTTATGGGAGCTGTATCTTAGGTTTCTAGCCTATATATCATCATAGGAGATTATTATGACTCAAATAATCCATAATTATACATGAATTTCTTATGTTAATAGTTTTCAGTTAACTAATACAAGTTTACATACAAAACCTAGGCTCTCCTTCCATTCACACAAATTCTTCTATATTTAAGCAGAAGATAAAAATTAAACAAAATTTTGATGACTTACCTGGAAGGATGGACAATTGAAGATGACGGATGACGAAGCATGAAAGTTAGTGAATTAATTGTGAAATTGGCCCTGGTTCGAATCAGTGAAGCCATTAGAGGAAATAAATAACCTTAAACCAAAAGAATAAAGAACCTTAAATCAAAAGGTGCTTCACACAAATTAGCAGTGCTTGAATGAGACTTGGTATGCACATAATTGAGATGAGAAAAATTTTCTTTTATGACAATATATGGAGTAATATATTAAATTAGCATATATTACGTAATAATTGAATTTGCACAATTTAACTCATCCTTGTTGATATCTTATTTAAGTTTTGGATAAAATTTTAAGTGATGCTCCAACTCTCTTTATATTGAAAATCTTTTTGTGAAATGAGTTATTTAAAGGTATTTAGAGACTTGATGGATAAGAATACAAATTGTTAATAGGTAGTTAACTTCTTAAATCACTAAGTTCACTATTAAATAAAAGAAACATGTTAAAAGTGAAGCTAAGACACCTCACCCACTAATATTGCAAAGCTTAAGAACATATTTTAAAGCAACAATTCCCATAACTTTAAAATTATAGGATTTAGTACTAACAAAGCTAATAATTCAAAAAATTGTCCTAAAAACCAAATAATTCAAAAAACCAAATGCCAATTAACCAAGTCTCACCAATATCTAAAAAACTAGTTCAGAATATCCTAAGAGACATTTCATCAAACACTTTATATGCAAACTGAATTCACCCTAAGTAATAACAAAACCACTATGTTTTTCCATTACTCACCAACAAAAATACATTGAAACAAAAAATGAACCAACCATAATTGAAAAAAACACATAATACTCAAACCATATCAACAAAATATTCTTATGAGACATTTCATCGAATATTTCATATGCAAACCAAATTCATCTCACAAATATTAACAAAAGCATTATATTTTTCCATTATTCACCAACATAAATACATTGAAACAAAAAATGAACCAACCACAGTTAAAAAAATGCAAAAATGCTTAAACCACATCAACAAAATGTCCCCAAGATACATTTCATCGAACACTTCATATGGAAACGGAATCCATCCCTAAGTATTAACAAAAGCATTGTATTTTTCCATTATCCACTAACATAAACACTTTGAAATAAAAAATGAACCAACTACAGTAAAAAAAACGCAGAGTACTCAAACCACGTCAACGGAACTGACGAAAAACATTTAATAACAACAATAAAAGTAGAAAAAATAAACTCGAGAGCAAAACATGAACAACTAACCTCGACAAACAATTAACTGGAGATGATAAGACGGTGGAAGAATAGTTAAAGAAGATGAATGACAAAGATTAAGGAAGAAAACCCAGGAAATAACGAAGAGCATGAAATGAGCAAAGGAGGGAGAGGAGGCTTCAACTGCAAGTTTTACTTTTTAAGGAAAACGATGTTTGTTGAACAAATGACATCATTTTTGTTTGATTTAAAACATTAAAGCTGAAGAATAAACAGCTTTGTTTTCTACAAATTTTTAAATGTTGCAGCTAAAGACAACAACAATGTTGTTTATTGTTGACAATTAGCGACGATTTAATAAAATGTCGCCAAAGGTACACCAATTGGCAACAATTAATGGTAATCATCACCAACGTAGACACCCTTTAGGGATGATAGGGATATATTTGGCGACGATTTTAATTCTTTTAATATTTATGATAATTTTTAATATAGCAAATTTGTTGTTAACTAAATTTATTTTTAGACTTACAATCATTGTCCATAATATTAAATTTTAGTTTTAAGAAAATGATATTAATATGTAATATTCATTTCCAATTTTTACTATTTGCAATTATTTTTTAATTATATTGAAATAAATATAATTATCTATGGTAATTAATATAATGTCATATGAATGTATAGATAATAATTGTAACTAGTATAATGATTTATGAATGCATAGCTAATAGATAAATTTTCTTATATCTTACTTATATATACATATAGGTACTATTCACAGGCATGTATTACATTTTCTTAAAACCTTTCTTGTTCCCAAAATCTTATTAAATCTTATTTCTATAAGAAAATTGTGCAAACTTAGTGTTAGCTTATCCCTTTCGAGTCATGGTTGCATTATGTAGGATTTATAGATGGGCAAGATCCTTGGGAAAGGATGTAAGGATAGATGACTATTTGAGCTTACTTCACTAAATCTTCCTTCAAAGCTTGTTATTGTTGATATCACCTCTCATATATGACACTCTCATTTGGGTCATCTTTTTACCTCTAAATTAGGGTCTTCAATATCTAGTAGTAGCCAAAACCATGTTAAGACTGAACATTTTGATTGTGTCCCTTGTAAACTATTTAAAAGTCATGCTTTATATTTTCTCTTAATGATTACATCTTTTTAACACCTTTTGATGTAATTCATTATACTATTTAGGCTATAGGTAGCATGAAATACTATGTGATATTTGTCCATAATTTTTCTCACCATACATAGATTTATCTAATACGAAATTGATCTGAACTGTTCTCCATTGCTCTCATTTTGCTAATATGATTCACACTCAATTCTCTTCTAAGATTAAAGTATTTCAGATTGATAATGCAATGAAATAAAAAGATAAAAAATCTCATCAATTTTTTTAATCAATTGCCTCTACTATCATAGGTAATATCTCTCCCTTTGAGTGTTTATTCAATCTTGCTCTTGAGCATTAGTCTTTTAAAGTTATTTTTATGTGTGTCCTTTATTCTATTACAACCTTATGAGCATACTAAACTTGAACCTAAAGCATTCATAGGTAATATCTCTCCCTATGAGTGCTTATTCAATCTTGCTCCTAACTATCAGTCTTTTAAAGTTTTTGGATGTGCATGCTTTATTCTATTACAACCTCATAAGCATACCAAACTTAATTCTAGAGCATATTTATACTTGTTTCTAGGGTATGGGATAGAGCATAAAGGATATAGATGTTAGGATCCATTATTTCAAAGACTTGGAATCTCTCAACCTATTACTTTTCAGGAACATCAAATGTTTTCCACAATATCAAAATTCCAAGTTAGTGAACTCTCACACAATTTTACCATACCTTTGTTTCCTAATATTTCTTTTATATGTTTATCTTACATCTATAACAACTTAACAAAATTGATGCTTACTTTTATTGTATCTTCTTCAGCTATAGATCCTCCATCCTCACCAAATGACTTTTCCTCTTCTAGTCATTCACCATAATCTACTGAGTCTCGATAACCCTCTGTCAATACTCTTGAGTAAGTCAACCATATATTCGTCTTAAAGACTTCTATGTTTGTTCCACTATTGTCTCTCTATATGAATCTAACGCTTATCGTGAGGCCAACTCTAACCCTTTATGGCAGCAAGCAATGGCGGAAGAATTACTAACTTTTTCCAACACTAACATTTAGGACTTAGTTGACCTATCTTCAGATAAGTTTGTTATTGGCTATAAATGGGTCTACAAAATCAAGACTCAAGCTGATGAATTAGTTTAAAGATACAAAAAACGATTGGTTACAAATGGGTTTACTCAATAATGTGGAATTGGCTATGATGAGTCCTTTGCCCCCAGTTAATAGCCTAATGTCAGTTCGCAATCATATTACCGTAGTTGCAAGGAAAAATTGAGAATTGTTTCAAATGGATGTCAAAAATACCTTTATTAATGGTGATCTTCATTAATAAGTATATATGCAACCTCCATATCGGTATGCTTATCCACATAATAAAGTTTGTCTTCATCGCACTTGTAAGGCCTTAAGCAAACTCCTCAAGCATAGTTTGCTAAATTCAACTCCATTATAAATTATCTTGACTTTACGCCCAACTCTTATAATCATGCTTTGTTTATCTGAAAAATAGATCAAGGGTGTATGCTTCTCCTTCTATATGTTAATGACATGATAATAACCGATGATGATACTCAAGGGATTGCTACTCTTAAAATTTGTCTTTATCAACAATTTGAAATGAAATTTTTAGGTCTCCTGAGCTATTTTTTAAGTTTTTTAGTATCTCTTGATGATTCAGGCTACTACTTATCTTAAGTCAATTATGCTACTGATCTTATATATCGGGCTGATTTTAATGACACCAAGATTGTTAACACTCCACTCGACTCTAATGATCATATCTTTACCACTGATGAAATTCTTTTTAGTTATGGTACACTTTATTAAAAACTAGTTGGTAGCCTTATATACCTTACTATCACTCATCCAGTTATTGTTCATGCAGTTTACATTGTCAGTCAGTTCATGTCAACACCTAGTATTACTCTCTTTTCTACTATTCTTCGTATACCCCAGTACATTCGAGGCACATTGATTCATAGGCTTCACTTTAGTCATTCATCTTCGTTAGATTTATGCACATACTCTGATGCCGACTAGATTGGAGACATTACTAATCTTGATCTACCACTAGTCACTTTTTCTTTCATGATACCTTTCTTATTTCCTGGCGTAACAAGAAGCAAATAATTATCTCTCACTCAAGCACTAAATCAAAATACTGAGCCTTAATTGACACTACCTCTAAACTTTTATGGTTACGATAGTTACTTCAAGACATTGACACTTTTTTTTCAGTAGTTCCTCTCTTTTGTGATAATCAGAATGCCACACATATTGCTCACATTGATGTCTTTCATGAACGAATTAAATACATAAAGTTCGATTGTTATCTTATGCGTTATCACGTGTTTCACAAAACTATGCAACTCGTCCCAATCTCATTAGCACAAATTGTTGATCTTTTTTAGCAAATCACATCTACTTTGATGTTTTCAAGATTTTCTCTCCAAACTCAAGTTATCATCTTCATTCATAACTAACTTGAGTTTGAGGGGGGATATTAACTTAATCTTAGCCGTCAACTTTGAACATCTAATTAGCCTTTATTTTCTCCTAAAATGTTATACATTAATGTTGTGTAATATTTAATTGATTTGTTTCTTTAGTTAGAGTTACCTAGAGTGTAAAAATAGATGGATATATATCACATTATAGATACACAGAAATACTAAAGAACATTTCTACATTTCTTTTTTATTCTCTATTTTTATAGGTACAATGTTGTGCTTTTATGTTTTGGGTGAAATTTAAAAGTGGGCCATTGGAATAATATTAGAGGTTTTAGTTTGAGGACGACAAAAACGACTTTTATCATTAATTTACCAAAAAAATGAACACAAGCTTCCACATTACTTGTATTTAGAGAAAACTAAAGATCCTTTGGTTTCATTTCTGCTTTTTTTATTGTGGTTTTTAGTTTTTAGTTTTTAGTTTTTATCTTTTATCTTTTAGTTTTTAGTTTTTAGTTTTCAATTTTTGTATTTTTCAAATAAAAATAATGATATGTTTAGTTGTTAATATTTATATTTTTATCATTGATAATACTGACATATGAGATAAAATTTAAAGATAAATTATTTGTAATTAAACAAATTTATTTTAATATCTTATATAATATTTATTCACAAATTATTAATAATTTTATTAAAATAAATATTTAAAAAATTTATTTATAAATTAATATTTTAAAATATATTTCATATATTAAATCAAATTTTATTTGAAATTTATATATTTTGAAGATATTTTAAATTTAATTATATTTTTTAATAATTTTTTAATTTAATTTAATTTAATTAAAAATTAAACAAAATTAGTAGGTAAAATTAAATTATTTATAATTTTCATTAATAATTAATATATTAAATAATATATATTTAGTTGATATTAAATCAAAATATAAAAAACAAAAAACTAATTTTTATGATGTTTATAATTTTTGAAAACTAGAAGAAACCAAATCCAAAAGTAAAAACTCAAACAAATAAAAGTTTTAGTTGAATTTAAAAACAAAAATAAAAATAGAAATAACTAGATCCTAAACTAATAGGTCAAAGAACAACTTAACATTTAGGAGATAATTGATAAATGAATTTGATAAGATATCAATAAGTAAGAAATGAAACATAGGTCGTTAATTATATATTATCATTATAGGAACAATATTTTTATATCTAATTTTCAGGAACTTCAAATTATGAGAGGAATGAATATATAAAAATGTATGGACAATTGAAACAGCAAAAATTTTTATACGCCCACCATGGGGCTCGAACCCACGATCACAAGGTTAATAACCTTGCGCTCTACCGACTGAGCTAGACGGGTGAGAGGTGTATTATTAATAATAGTTATATCGTAATAGATTCCAATGGTTGTGGACTACTACTAATGAGTAATGACACAACAGACGGAGAAATTGGTTGCAGCCAAAATGGAATTGATGGGGACGATGACAGAGGTCTTGATGGCCCTTATTCTCATCTTTGCTTCCTCTATACTGTCTCTCATTATCTTCCAAGTCTATAGAAGAAGACACAACAACACGTAACTCTATCTCATACCCTAATTTCTTTTCCCCTTCTTTCTTCCGTTTCTTATTTCTTTTTCGTTTAGGCACGTAGAGGCTCCTGCTATTTTCGAAGATCCCAGTTCTTTGAAAAAGGTATATGTTTGGCGGTGATGTTTTTAAATTAGCGTTTGATTCAGATGAATCAGAAGTTGTTCTTCACCTAATTTCTTTACATTTCATGTAGGTTTCATGTCCGCATATTCTAGATCCCGCCGGGAAATACATATCATTGATTATTCCAGCATTTAATGAAGAACATAGACTTCCTGGAGCGCTTGATGAAACAATGAGGTTGGTTGAACTGGATTGGCCTTTTCTGTTTCTTCTGTTGACGTCTTTTCAAGAGACTAGACTAGAATTACCTTGCTTCGCTAATATCTCTAGAGTATAACTGATCTAATTGTGCACAGAATTATAGTATTAAAGTGCAATGATCATAGATATCTTCAACTTGCAGTTATCTTCAGCAGCGTGCTGCAAAGGATAAATCATTTACATTTGAGGTATGGTGTTTCATTCGATTAGCTGTGTGATTTATTTTCGGTTAAATTTTATTAGTTTGTTCTTGTGATATTAGTTCAAATATAAGATTTCATTGTGTTCTGGTTGGTTATTCTGAAGTAAATGATTAACATTGTTTATCTTGCTACTAGTATGAAGATATCATTTGTTCTACTTATGTGAGGAGTGTAGAAAGAGGAATTCAATTCTACATTATTTTCTAAACATACTATTTAGGTCCTCATTTTATTGACAGAGGGTGTTTTTCTTGATTTGTTTCGTACTCTTCATTTTACTATCTGTTCGTTGGATATCTGTAAGAGTTTTTTTTAATCATCCCTTTTAGGTCCTCCTTTCCCCTTATTGACACTTTTTAATCACAAAGTATTGCTAACACTGCTATGCTTTACTTTCTTCAAGAGATAATTGCTAATAATATTTTCCTAATAGTAACCTGTGTTAGTCAGGATGAAATGATTTCCTGTGGAGTTATGTAATTCGAGATTGTGTTTGAGATTGAATATGCCAACTCATGTGCAGTGTTCTTGGACACTTGAGAAATTTACATGAGCATTTAGTGAAATGCTTGAAGTTTTGCATTTGAGGGATGACTGTTCTTGAATCATTGAGGATATGGTTTGGGAGATTTTTTATTTCGGTACTTATCTCTGGATGAATGATCAATTGAACAGGTTATAATTGTTGATGATGGAAGTACTGATGCAACTAAAAGAGTTGCTTTTGACTTTGTGAGGAAATACACAGTGGATAATGTAAGGGTTATCTTGCTTGGAAAAAATCATGGAAAGGGAGAAGCTATTAGAAAAGTGAGTCTACCCAAACTTCTCGTCATTATATATATATTCTGATGCCATGGAAGCTCCAATCTTAATCCTATGCTTGACTTTAATGCATTCAAGCTTTTCATCTTGCGAAAGCATTGTCAAACAGGGTATGCTTCATTCTCGTGGTGAATTACTTCTGATGCTGGATGCAGATGGTGCAACCAAGGTTGATGACTTGGAGAAACTTGAAAATCAGGTTTGTATTAGCTGTGGTTATGTATATCATGGGAACAATGGTTGCTTTCCTTCAAACGTCTGTGCTCAGACAACCTGATGATTTTCCTATTAGATCCATGCAGTTGCCAAGAAAGAGTTTCATTTAGGAGATTCAACAACTAGTGATCCAAGTCTCAGAATATCTGACATCCCAATTGCTGCATTTGGTTCTCGTGCTCATCTGGAAGAGAAGGCTTTAGCCACAGTTTGGTCTTTTTATTACATTCAGTAGTCATTTTTTCCTGTTTCACCTTGTTAACTTTGTTCTCTTTTATTAACGTAATTCACCTTATGTTTCAGAGAAAGTGGTATCGCAATTTCTTGATGAAGGGCTTTCACATTGTGGTTCTCTTAGCTGCTGGTCCAGGGATTCGTGATACACAGGTAATACTGAATAGATGCCAGCATATCTATGGCTTTTAGATAGAGTGCAGTTCAGGTGCCATTTTGCTTAATTTTTGACAACTATTTTAAAAAACCTTCCCCTTTTTTGTCAATTCTGATATTTCTTCGCATACATTAGTGTGGTTTCAAGATGTTCACTAGGGCTGCCGCAAGGAAGCTTTTCATAAATATTCGGCTCAAAAGGTAGATATGACTTGTCTTAAAATGTAAAACACTTGTATATTTGTTTTCCATATAACCCTTTGTTTTTGTCATCTCAGTATTGTCTTCAATATAGTTACACAGAAAGAATGTCTTCTCTTCCTACACTTCAGTTCCTGGGTTTATGTCTTCTTAGGTTTACTTGTCACTACTTTATTGCCTAGCATGGCATATTGTTTGTCATATGGTGGAATACAACTCTTTGAAAATATGAATAACATCTTCATCACTTTTGCTTGCACTCATCATCCACATTGAATAGTTATAAAGAAACTTCTTGTTTACATTTTTCTGGTACTTGAAGATTTTACTTTATTTTTGCCAATGTTTTAGCCATCTCTTCTAAAATTGATACGTCTGTGGATGATTTGCTGATAAGGCAATAAATCAATCAATTTAGCATAATCACTTGCAACAAATTGCTGTCGTAACATTGTTCCATCTGAATGGATCCTGCATTAATGGCCCTAGACAAATGGAAGTGGATATTATGCTTTTTTATTAATCGTGTTTTTTTGTTCTAACTAGTTCCATGTCAAAAGGGGATGTAGTGTGGTCATGTTCAGCCATTCTCAGTCTCTGTTTACTTGTTCATCTTTTACACTTAATTTCTCATGGAAGTTGACCTTCACACTATGTGCAGATGGTGCTTTGATGTTGAGTTAGTTTTCTTGTGCAAGTGGTTTAATATACCCATGATTGAGATTTCTGTCAACTGGTCTGAGATTCCTGGATCCAAGGTGAATCTGTTTAGTATTCCCAATATGCTTTGGGAGCTTGTGCTCATGTCTGTGGGATACAGGACCGGAATATGGAGAGTTTACAACTGAATCTGAACCTTCAGGAAGGAAATTTATTTATGAGAACAAATGTAACATCCCTGATCAGTTTTGATTAGCATCCAGTTGGAGAAGAGAATCAAGACATGGGATTAGCCGTACTTGTGGTAGAGGAATCAATGAAACAAGTTCAAAGAAATTTATGACATCTCTGATATTGACAAACACGTATTGGTCATATTAATTCTTTTATACATTGATATTACTTTCCGAAACATTGATCTAACAGGAACATTTCTCTCTCTTCTCTGTCTCGGTGGAGAAGAACAATAGAGAGCAAGGAAAGTTTATGGTAACCTCATTGCATGTTTCTAGAGTTTTGTGTAAATCAAGGTTTCTGGTGAGGTTTTACTGTACACTTTATAATTTCTCTGCTTTGGTAACTCAAGTTTTCTGTATTCAATTGTTGCGTGTGTGCATTTAGGAAATTAAAATAAGGAAAACCTTAATCGACTTTGTATATACTTCTCATTTGGGACTGGCCTTTTGGCGAAATAGTTTGCATTTGTTAATTATCAATGCATAACAATCTATTTTATGGTCTTTAATTTGACTTCTCTTTCTGTTCTGCTAGACTAAGCTCAAACTCTCACCCACCATTTTTGGCCCATTTTCGTCGGCCACTGCGAACCATCCTCACAGTCACTACGACTCTCAGTAAACCCATTTGGTTCTCTCCTTAATCTCTCACTAATCTTAAACACATACTCAATAGCCAAGCACTTTAAAGTTAGATCTCCTCTCTCCATTATCTGGAGTAAAGGATAGATCCAGTCACATACTTGCTTCTCCCAACTCATTTCGACCCACATTTTTCCCAGTGAGTGAGTCACTATTTGTCGCATTCATTGAACTTCCAAGTCTGGTATCATTTTTAGGCATCAATGAAAAAGAAAAGAAAGCGTAATCTTTTATTTCTTTTCGCTTTTGGAGAGCTAACAA
>JANVCQ010000232.1:17325545-17336639 GCA_025531925.1 Erythroxylum plowmanianum | reverse complement strand
TATTGTGACGTTTTAATAGACGTCGTAGAAGGTTTTCTGCGACGTCTTCAGACCTTCTACGACGTTTATCAGACGACACAAAATGCATGTTTCTGTTGTAGTGCCTTAAGTAGTTCAACATCTAGGAATTTAAGGTTTTGGTTCCCTAGATCAATGTGGAGATACTCTAGAACTTTCATTAACTTCCCCCTTACCAAATGTAATGTGGTCAGAGTATTTATACAAACAATCCTTTCAATGTATCCCTTAACATATTCAATTTTTGCATTAATTAGAAGGATTTATGATAGTTGTAGGTTGCATAATACTTTAATGGTTAGTTTAGTATATGTTTAATTATTAAATTGAATGATTAGTGCATGTTTAGGTTAGGATTGTGTTATTTAGTTAAAAATTTGTTTTTTGAGTGTTTTATGGGTTAGAGCACGCTATTAAGCTTAAATTTTGTGTATTTTAGGTGCTTTAATGTGTTTGTTAGTGTTTTAGATCAAATATCAAAGAACAGAGGGAATTCAGAGGAAGTTCGGAGCAAGTCACAGGGCTACCATTGTGACAGAAGTTTGGTGGGTTTGTCATCATCGCGACAGAAGCTTAGTGGGTTTGTCATGATCGTGGCCCCATCTATCATGATTGTGATAGAGAGCAAAATTAAGTGCCACGATCATGGCATTATGGGCCATGATTGTGGCCTGCATGACAATAGATGAAGACCAACTTCTAAAACGTGACTTTCGGAGGGATATTTTGGACTTTTGGGCCTAAGTAAACCCTAATGTTTGCCCTAAATGGAAAAGATATATGAAAAAGGAAAAAAAATCTAAAAAGGGTTTCCATTTTCTGCCACTTTGAGAAAGATCAAAGGGAGAAGAAGAAGAAGAGAGAAAGACGAGAAAGGAAGAAGGAGAAAAAGGGTTGCAATGCTGCTATCTTTGTTGGACCCTGAACTTTTTTTAAAAGATTAAAACTATTAAATGAGAAATGTGGATAGATCCATGTCGTGAATTGGTGATTTTAGTGGATAAGAGATGTTGAAATGAGAAGAATTAAGGTGAAAGGTAGAAGTAGAATGAAAGCAAAAATGAAGTTGAATTTGTGTAATAAGTTGACGAAGAATATGTATATATGTGTATGTTCTGTTATTGATATTCATGATTAATCATAGATTATAAATTTCTTTATAGGTGATATTGATTTAAAATGAAGTTGAGAATGAGGAGTAAATGAAGTAGAAAAGGTGATCTTAGTATGATCAGTGTTAAGGAAAGATTGTGAAATAAAATGGATGTTTGATCTGGAAAATATTTATGGAGTATGCTTCAGTCTTTTAGCCACAACTTTTTCTCTAGTTATCCAAATGAGATTATTATTAATTTGGATTAAACTAGAAACATATGACTACATTTCTTATAAAGACATCGAATTTAAATTCTGTCTTTAAGAATCACAAGTTGTCATGAGGATTGAGAATCACTCTAATAAGAACCAACAATAGGATCTTGATGGGAAAGAGGCTTTAGAGAGTTTTAAATGGATAAAGATTCCTTTATGATGAAATGGATGCATAGCTAAATTTTAAAAGGAATGAGCATTTAGGGTCTGCTTATTAAAACCTCTTATATTTGGTTCTTATCCTAGCTTTTAAAGCTGAGGAATACCTTTAATCAAAACATTAGCGGCAAGATTGAGAATGGAAACATATATTCATTATACTATGATAATTAGGGGAGAAATGGCCTATTAGTAAGAAAACAAAGAGCTTTTCAAATTATGGGAAACATCCTTGAAGAGGTTAAGGTATATACATGGGTAAAGGAGAGATAATAAAATAGTTTCCCAAAGAAGCTCAAGCATTTGATTCCTCAATATAATCCTAACTCTATGTTGCAAGACTACTATAGATGGAATAACCAGGCTAATGGGTAGTTTATAAACAAAGCATATTAAGATTGGATAGCTGCAAGGCATCTAAAGGTGAGCTGGCATAAATTAATATGGAATAAGAACCTTACACCTAAAACTCCAATTTTATTGTGGTTGGCTATAAAGAATAAAATGAGCACAATTGAAATTTGTATTATCTTAAATTGGATAGTATTTGTATAATTTCCAAGGAAAAGCAGAGATCATTACAACATTTATTCTATAAATGTAGTTTCTCAAGTGAAATATGAAACAAAATCAAAGGACTATGTTAATGGTAGACAACCTCTAATGCTTTCCCCTATATTACTCAGTGGCTATAGAGGGATAAAAAAATTAAAAAAGTAATGTTCTGGTGTACTTAACCATCCTTGGAACCTATATTAAAGAGCTCTAGAAAGAGAGGAACTTAATATGCATAAACGGCAAATAAAACTCCAAGGAAGTAGTGAAGCCATAACTAACAATAGAGAGCAACTGATTCTTAGTAAGGAAGCTAAAAAATGTAATGTAAGTATAGCTATAGCATGGAAAGTTGAGCAAATTTAACTCCCTATACTTAAAAAGTAAACATATTAGTCATTAGCTAGAAACTTGTATAGGGCTGGTGAGTATAAACTAGTTGGAATTATAATAGAGAATCATGTTTCCTTGTGGTCCTTTTTGTAATTTTATCTGTCTCTATTAATTCATTATTTAACTTCTAATAACATTGATTTCTATCTTGTTAACTTTTAATGACTCCGGTATCTTCTCAAATAGGCAATTATAGAGAAACTTGCACTCAAATTTGGGATTTTTCTTCCTAATCGACACCTATAAGACAATGACCTAAACATAGCAAAATATTGTATAACTCATATAAAAGATGCTAAATTATAACTAATTTAATCCCTAATAATGTCTAAGATATATCCACGTCACTTTGTTGGTTTTTATTATTGCAAATAATTTTTAAAAATATTTTATTTTATTTTCTTAAGCATATATTTCAAATTAATGAATAATGTGTATTTTATAAATTTGGACAAAATTATAGTAGTTTTCTTGAAATTGTTTTTTGTTTTGTTTTAGGAAGTCTTTATAAAACCATACTCTTTTTTTTCTTTATTATGCAAGAAGTAGAAATATTTATGTAGATATCTTTTATCCAATTTAAAATCTTTTCTTAGCAATATTAGTTGAACTGACTTTATTTAGATGTGTGCGTGTGTGTGTGTGTGTGACATCTTGAATTTATAAATATATTTATTTAGAATGACTAAATGATATTAATAAATTTAGGTTCAATTTTATTTTAAGAAACGTTACTCAATATGGCAATATTAGAAAAATTACTAATTATATCAATAAAATATCTGGCTTTAATTTGATACAAATATAGCTTATCGTTAATTCTATCATTATAGATAACAATGGGTTACCTTTGAATTATATAATATCTTTCAACAAATTCCTTTAAAGCTTACCTTGTCATAATCATCCAAAAAATATTAAGTTGTCTCATCAATGGCACCACAAAATTGAGGACAAATTGATTTATGGATCCATAGTAGGGAAAAAAAAGTCCTAAAGTTTAGTTGTAGTTTTAGTATAGATGCTCTTAATATAGATAAAAAATCTTAAGGTTATTAAACAAATAGAGATGGATCTTATAAGGTTTAACATAAAGTTAGAAATAGGAAAATAAACGTATTGAGAATTGAGATTCATGACTACAAAGGAAGACACATAGTGACAACCAATTGAAACATTATAAAAGTTGATGTTTTATTTTAGAATGGAGAGGTTGGACTAGGGTAATTTATAGAAGTAACAGAGATATAAAACTTGATAAGATGTTGCTATAAGAAGTATTACATGGGAAATATATTATGAAAGTAACATATGCATTTATTTTATTTTTAATATAATATAATCCACTATTGGACCAAATAAGGTCGTAACATATGATTTTTGAAGATAAGAAATGCATTAATATTGATGAATTTACTTTTGGTGATATTAGTAGCTATTTTACAATGAAATTAAGTAATATATGAAAGATGAAGTTTAATAGAAGGGTAAAATGAGTAATGGAGTTAATTGAGTAAATTGATCAATTAAAGGATGAAGAGAATGAGAAAAGTGGAACATATATGAAACTTAAGAGAGTTTTAAGGGAGTTTATATAAAGGACTGAGAATAAGAAGGAATTAAGAACATCAAGATTTACCAAATCGGTGTAATCTTTATTGTAACCTTAACTTGGTCATTTCAACAAATTAAGGACTCAATCATTACATGACAATTTATACTTAGGCAATATTTCATATACTTTGTCATAATCAAAAGAAGGTTTTAAAGAAAAGCCTCTTGATACATCAAAATAATTTTATATCAAAGTTTTTGTCAAAGGAATGTGTTTTGATCTTTGAAAGAACTTGATAAGTTTTGAATGTTTTTTCTAGAACTATAATCAACCAATGTAGTGATTTGGACAACTAATAGGGTTTCAAAGTGTCTTGGGCATAATCAACATATATTAGTTGACTAGTATGTCATACTTGATAACAAGTATGTCATACTGGTTAGCAAGTGTGTCATGATAGTTAACTAGTATACTTAGAAGAAAGTTAAATTTTGTAATCAGATTATATATGTAAAAAGTGATTGGGGTGAATTACATGATATCAAGATTTTAATTAAAGTACGTACTAACTTACAAAAATAATGTCTATAAATTATCACAAATACAAATGAATTTAATTATGCTTATAAACAATAAAGTAAAAAGTAAGTGAAGAGAAACGCAATATTGGCTAGGCAAACAATCCTTGCCTACATCCACTCTTAAGACTCATCTTGGACTTCCACTATAGTTTTTCTTTCAAGGCAAAGAATAACTTTTGTACAATCTTTTATTTTAACAAAGAGGAACCTCCTTTTCAATCTCATAACTTTTGTACAATCTTTTATTTTAACAAAGAGGAACCTCCTTTTCAATCTCTTTTTAAGGTAAAGAGGGACCCCAAACCACTTTTAGATAAGCCCAAAGATAACTTACAACTCAAACTTACTCACTTGGATACTTAATCACAAAAGGTTCATATGCTCAAAATGAGACAATAAATGCTCAAATGATTGAAAAATATTTAGAATGAGAAAATACCTATTTATAGTGTTTTGGGATCCTAAATAATAGTTAGAGCTAAGAATTAGTTATTACATGATTATACACAAAGCACTGATCGACAAGTATATATTAAAAGCTCTAGGTTCACTAGTTGTTTGAAAACTAGTCAATCAATAAATCAACCAATGTTACAAAAAACTTTCAATACTTCAAATTTAACAACTTTAACCTATTTTAGTTGACCACTAATCCATATAGATCGACCAATCATTATAAAAACATGACTTTAACACCTTCAAATGCTCAATCTCAATTTGATTAATGTTGTAATAATAAAAAAAACTTTCTAACAACTTCCCAAAGATTATTTGAAAGGTCAAGAGGCTTTTATATATATAAAAAAGCTTTAATATCTCTTGATGAATGTAAAGACTAATGTAATAAAGTGAAATGAAATGTTTATATATAGTGAGACTTTTAGACTGTCAAAGACAATCAAGATGAGCTTACAATTAGTAATACATGAAATAATCTCGATGTATCTTGATCTTCCTCTTTACTTGATCTTGATATTGAAGATTGCAAACACTGTCTTTTCTTCCATAATCCTTTGATATGGTAATTTTTTTTTCATATTCCTTCACTTCAACAACATTTAACTCATCAGTAATGCTTATTTTTTGTTATGATCAAAAACTTAATCAAAATCTCCCTTGGTTTAACACTTTTGAAATATTACAGAGTTTATAAAAACTTTGATGGGCTAAGTGTACACTTGAGTACTTATGAGCATTTCATAAATCATTTTTAATCTTAGTTTATTAGAGTGACCAAGAGAGAAATATTTTGAGTTATATTATGCAATTGAGGAAATTGCTTAACGTATATTTCATAAGAGTCATATTAACCTTAAATAAGATTTATAAAAGTTTTCTCTACACCTATGAAAAAGCAAGATATTTGTAAGAGTTCCTCTTCATTAATGACAAAGAAGATGTTTTGTAGATGGTCCTTTTCACTCGTTGAAGAAAGCAGATAATGAATTCTCAAATAAAACTTAAGAAGTGGACATTGACTGAAATTTATTTAGTTGAATCACTATAAATTGATTTTTGCTTTTTTTTCCGTATGCTCTTTAACTATTTTTGTGTTTGATATGAATTTATTTTATATGAATTTGTCATAACCATTTATTAGAATATGAATTTGATCTTAGTTTACAAATTGGGCAAAATGTGAATACACATAATTTACCTTATATCATATATCATCCACATACCAATACATGTGAATGGTGACATCTAGGGATGGCAATGGGTAGCGTTCGGTTCGGGTATTACTCTACTCATATTCATATCCATTTTTTATGACTCAACTCATATCCATATCCACATCCATATCCATATCCATCGGTTTTTACGATTTACTACCCATATCCAAATCTATTGGGTTGTTCAAGTTTTTGGATATCCATCAGGTTGTATAGTACATAAAAATATAACTTCTAAATAGAAATTATAAAGAGAAGATTTTTGCGAACGTTCCAAATTAAAATTACTTTAATAATAATAAGTCAAGATTTTGATTTGTATGTCTTAAAAAAACCATAAAATTGAAATAATAAAAATCATAATGTTTAGTACAAAGACAACATATATTTTTCATAATTAAGAATTGGAACAAATACTGAAATATCTAAAGCTTCAAATTGTCTTTGCGTGAATTCCACAACATTTAAAACTCCATCTCCATATCATTTGCATTATTATCATTCTATAAGAAAATAAAATATGATGAAAAAGATGAGTACTGAAGAGTAAAATGGAGATTTTAAAGTTGTTTCTTATCATAAAATATTAATATTTTATTATATTTAACCATAAATATTCAAGAAAAAAATAAAAATAGAATTAATAAAAAAGGGTAAGATATGGGTATCCATGGTTCGGGTTATCACTAGACCCATATCCAAATCTATATCCACATCCATTTTTCAACATCTATTAAGATCCATTTTTTAGCCTCTATGTCTATTTTTTCGGGTCGGGTAGTGCGGATGTTAATCGGGTTGAAAACCCACTGCCATCCCTAACATCGAATGGTGTTTAATAACATAATATTCCACATTAGAAGCACTAACAATATTGATAACAGTGAGTTATATTTGCAACAAATTGAAACTTTAGGCATTCAATTAATATAAATGGAGTTATGACTAAAACTACATAATTGAGTAAAGTTATGAATTTATAATATAATATACTTATAAATTTATATTGTGTCTTAATTTTGTAAATGCATATTATATTATCTATCAATTTTTAAAAATATTCACTAAAAATAAATAGAAAGTTGGAGTTACTTTCATCAATATGTAACACATGTAAGAACTTGATAAAAAAACTTGACTTCATATAACATATAATATGTCTTGAATTTTTAACTATATTTATTATAATGTGAAAAGATATAAATAAATTGATCAAAAAAATATTATATAATATTTAAATTTTAAAATATTTATTTTAAATAAATGTTAAAATAAAATTTATTTTCATTATGATTTCTCATATGATAGATCTTGATTAAAATGAGTATAAAAACTTTGAACTTAATTAATTTTTTTTGAATTTATCTATTAAATACAAATATTGCCTGATGAATAAATTTTTTATATAGTAAAATTTAATTAAACAATCATATCTCCTCAACAAGCATACGCTTACATACATTTATATATTTATTAGGTATAAATCATCATTTCAATTTATTAGATGTATAATTTTTTAAATTATTCAATAACTTATATATATTTACTATATTATACATTTTAATAAAAATAATAGAGATATATATTAAAAAACTTTTCTCTTCTCATATTTGAATAATAAGAATAATTTTTTTTCTCTAATACGTTAAGATGAATCAACTATAAACATTTTACTTAAAATATTTTCGATAAAAAGTAATATTTTAAAATATTTATTAAGAAAATTTATTATTCAATAAAAACAAAAAATTTAATGTAAACTATACCTATTATTTATTCTATCTTATATTCGATTTCATCAAAATTATTTAAAATAATTATTAAAATCACTTATTATTTATGGATTATATGTATTGCAAAATTATATGCCTTTAAAAGATTTATAATTGCATGTATTATTTATTGTTAATGTCAATTATAATTGTACTGAAATTATTAGTTCGTACATTGTAAGCTTTCCAATAAATGTGTGTTACTAGATATTAAATAAAGTTAAGATTTGTCTCTACCAAAAAGATGATTCTTGTCAAATTCTAATATGAAAAGGTTACTTTATTTATTACATTTAGGTTATTTAGCTATATATAGACATGGATTGAGAAGTTAGGTTATTATAGCTTATCTTATACTTATAAAGGTTCTATTCGAAATTTGAATTTATTACCCTTCATATCCTATATCAAAACATTAAAAATAAATGCTTAAATCGCATTAGAAATTAGAGATACTGTACCAAAATTTAATTGATGAGAACGTTACAGCGATGAAGTTTTAGGAGTTAGATTAAAGATACGTTTCCTTGCTTATATCAATATAAATACAGAACGTGTACTGTTACACCGTGTTTCTAATATTAAAGAGACTAAGTAGTGGTAATTTTGACATACTGAAAAGTCAAGTCATTATAATTTATCTTGTGTTTATAAGAATTTTACTCATATTTCACGCAAAATTTGAATTTATTACACTATATATCTTGCGCCAGAATTTGGGAACATTTTAGTATAATTAAACTAATAAATTATAACATTTCAGGTCAATTATAATTAAAATACTAAATAATAACATTTCATTTCAATCTGTTAGGTTCTCTACTGCTGTTCTGCTATTCTTTATACAGAAACTTGACAAAGGTTTATTATTTTGCAGATATAAACTTGCAGAAAATTAAAGAAGACAGATTTACTTGGTTCGATAGTCAAGGACTATCTACATCCAAGGTTCCCACCTTTGGTGGTGAAGATTTTCACTAAATGCAGAAGAAAAATGAAGAACAAATATAGAGATTTGAGTGTTCTGTGGAACACCAGCAGCAAGAATCCCTCAAGCTCACCAATACCCAAAAATGGTACTCTAGCACACTCTGAATTTTTCTTCTCAATGTTTTCTAACTCACTCAACTAGTGAATACAATGAAAATTGTAAGATTGAATTTCTGTGTATGTGTCGATGTCTATTGTCTGAAGCCTAAGCCTTGTTTTATAGCTTATGAAGATGGAGAAGATGCTCTCGGATGTGGCTAATGAATGAGTCAAAGTAAGTGACATGTGCTCTCCACGTGGGTCATTAAGTAACTCCCTTGATGCTGTGCATTTTGTGTGTTTTATGCTGATGATACTTGCGTTTAGATATCTTCTAAGCATGTAGTAAGTCAATGTGTTGAATATGTTTAGCCTTGTGTCAAAACGACTGTGCTTGGCATTCAGAAGCTTAAGGGGCACGTGGGCTTGTCTTGAACTAAATCACTTTGTTCTTGTCATTGTTAGAACCTTTGAGAGCTCCTCCATGTCTTCTTCTTCAACATTACAGACACCATCTTCTTAGGTTCTTCATTTTCTTTTGTTGCTTCTGCTAATGGATTGATGAAGAATCAGTGACTTTTCTCACATCTTTTCCCTCCTTCTCCATTAATCCATACATAGAACCTCCATTTGTGAGTGAAACCCAGAAAACCCGAAAAACCTATTTCTCCCAAAACTTTGTTAGATCTGTCGAAAACTTCTTAGATGTTATGAGGTTTCCCTTCTATTTCACCTACCCTAGCTGAAATTAAAAAACCCTAAACAAAAATCCCCAAATCTGAAAAAACCCCCAAATCCCGAAACCCTAATTTTCATCACTTCATCGGGGTTGGTCAAATCTATTTCTGGAGTCATGGGGCTTCCTCGATCTGTAAGTAATCCCTGCAGAAACTAAACTTCTTTTGTGTTAGTATTTTCGTTCCGAAATCTGAGGGATTTTTCTCACCTTGTATTTTTTCCAGATTGAAGGTTCCTTTGGAGATTTGATCTCTGACGAAATGCAGACGCACATCAATATGCTTGGATCTCTCATGGAGGACAGGATCGCGACTCAGGTACCATGCACTCTGACTATCTGTGTACAGTGTTGGTGTTGTGATGTCTGTGTTTATTTCCTTAAGTATGCCTGATAGCCATGCTAGCTCTTTTACTCCTTCAGTAATTGCATAATATTCTGCTTCTGTGGTAGATAGGCTTACTACTGTTTGCTGCTGTGATTTCCAGCTGATTGTGTTTGCTAACAGTGTAAAAACATATGCTGATATTGACTTTCTTGAGTCCTTATCTGCTGCATAATCTGCATCCACATAGCCATATAAAGACAGATATTTGCATTTTGTTAGTTCTGTTTTAGAAAAACATAAGCCATAGTTCATTGTTCCAGATATATATCTGAGAACATTTTTGAGCCCTTTCCAGTGTTCTAAACCTGGATTGGCCATGAACTTACTTAGGATACTTATAGCATAGGCTAAATCAGGCCTTGTGCATAGCATAAGGTACATTAGACATCCAACACCTACATCATAGGGATAGTGAGTCATAGCCTTCTGTTCTTCTTCAGTCTTAGGACATTTATCAGAAACCATCTGTAAGTGTGATCCTAAAGGTACTGAGGTAGGTTTAGCTTGTTCCATATTAAATTGAGTTAGGATTTTCCTTATGTAATTCCTCTGAACAAGCCATAGCTTTCCTTCCCTCCTCTTTCTAATAATCTGCATTCCTAAGAGCTTCTGTGCTTCCCCTAGGTCTTTCATTTCAAAATATGAGCACAATTCAGCCTTGACATCTTGAACTATATTCAAATCTTTCCCTGTGATGATCAGATCATCTACATAGACTAACATAAACACTGCTTTAGTCATTCCTAGATCCTTGTAATATAGGCAGTAGTCATATGAGCTTCGGATGAAGTTCATACTAGCAGCAACCTCATGGAACTTTTTGTTCCATTGTCTAGGGGCTTGCTTGAGCCCATATAGGGATTT
>JANVCQ010000232.1:17297399-17315799 GCA_025531925.1 Erythroxylum plowmanianum | reverse complement strand
AAATGAATTGAGGTTGTGGGGTTAATGAATACCCTTTTGGGAATTGAATTTGCTTTGAATAAAGAATGAAAAAAAAAATTATACCGATTTGGATTGGTCTAGATCAAGTGTCTCTATGGTTTTCCAACGCTGAACGTTTGTTTTGTTTAAAAAGTTTGCATTTTTGGATGTCAGAATTTGACTTTCAGTTTGATTGAACCGTTTTGTTTTTCTTTGATTCCGAGCCTTTCAATTTCTTTGGCTTCTTAAGAATTCGATTTCTATTTGTTTCCGCACACTTTTTGATCCGATTTGTTTTCTTTGGATTTTGCTCACTTTGAATGTCGCTGCGAGTTCCGTTCTTTCGCTTCCGCCACTTTGTCTTTTTCGAAATTCCAATTTTGTTCTTTCGGATTTAGATTTCCTTCATTTGCTTCCGCAATCATTCTGCTTTCTGTTTCTGTTTATGATTCCGTTTTACGGTTTAGGTTGGGTTCCGGAAACGGGTCCCAACATACTAAGTCTGTAATTATTGTCAATACTAACTCTTCACCTCCACATAGTAGGTTGGAAGAATTAAATGAAGAAGAAAAAGGAAAAAAGTCATTCGAATTATTTCTAGAGTGCATGGACTCAGTCAAGATTGAAATTCAAAGGATAGGGAAGATGCTGAATGGGAACGATTATCAACTAAGGACCTATATAGAATAATCTCACGTGAAGGAACCGCATGTGGCACCAGAAGATCATAATTGGTCACGTGAAGGAAACATGGAGTTGAGCCAGTGACCCTAAACTAAGACGTTTCTTGGGAGGCAACCCAGGGAAAGTAAAATTTCTTTTCCTTTACTTTTTTGCACTAGTTATAATATGCATGTGTGCTTTAATGTTGGTGTATTTCTTGCTTGTTTTAAGTTTTCATTAAAATGAGAGAAAAAATAAAACAAACAAACATCTGCTCATTTTCTATTGCTTCTAGGATTATATAGTCATGAGTAGAGAATGATTGACTAGAGAATTTCATAGCAACTCTAGTATGTACTTTTGACCTTGTGATTGGTCGATATGCATTATCTTTAGAAGAGTAGTGACTAGTTCCAGTGAGATTTTGAGCCTTATTAGACTAATATATCCATTTCAATCTCATTATCTTTTGATAATGTGTGATCGTCATGACATGTACATCCTAATTGTGCATTGAATTTTTACTCGAGACCATATTTTCATCACATGCATTAACATGGAAATGATTAGGAATTCTTCTTTTTTTCAAACTGCATTAGCCAAATAGCCTACCCATTATATAATTTTTTTTCCTTGTTAAGCCCCCTTGAGTTTTATTTGCCTTTTCTTTATGTATTAACCACATTACATGCTTTAAACCTAACCAAATGTTCTACGTAAGCCATAAAGCTAGTGGAGCATTTGTGATTTTTTAGTTTATGGATGTACAAAATTCTAAGTGTGGGGGTGTACATATGTTTGGGTTGGTTATGATGATGGGATGCTATTTTATGTCATATCATTGAAATTCCAATGTTGATGTAGTTTCTTGTAATTTTTGTAAGAGAAAAGAAAAAAAGAAAAGAGAAAAGTAAAAAAAGAGAAAAAGAAAAAGAAAGAATTTTTTTAAATAAATGTATCAAGGAAGAAGTGCATATGTGTTAAAAAGTTGTTTATGATTAATGCATCCTCTTAAAGTTGTAATGAATGTGTTATTTGAGTATGTTGATATAAGGTAGATTTTGTCTTGGAAGGTTCACTCATTATAATTTCAATGTATTGTTATCATCAATTGTATGAGGGATTCCTTCTGGGTGGTTATGCTTCGTGGAATTTATGGTATGAGAGCTTGAATTGAGTTATAAAATATAGTTGTTGCATTCGACATAGCTAACGATACCTAGTTTTGTATGAATGTTAACTTATGCACTTGATGTCATATTGAGTGTTGCTTTATTTCACTAGCTATAATGGCTTTCATGCTACTTGACTTAAATACATCTCACCTTACCTTTGCCCATATTACAATCGTAAAAGGTCCTTTGATCAATGATTTCACATGTGAACTTTAGTGGTGGAGAAATGAAATGATATGGAAAGTTATGGATTATCATGATTATGAATGGTGTTGAGTGTACCCATGGATATATTTTATTTAAACACATTTTTTAAGTCTATCATTAGATTGCTTGGCTTTTAAAAGTATCAAATGTTGATTGGTCATGAGTAAAAGCTTAGAATATTAAGTTCTTGCTATGATTTTTGAAAGTCATTCATCTTTGTTTATAATTATATATTCCTGAAACATATGTGAAATGAGTCAATGTTTTTGAGTCTATGAGCTTAATTTGGATGTTTTGCCGAGGACGGTAAAAAGATAAGTGTGGGGGAAATTGATATATGCTTAATTGATTGTTTAATTATTTCATAACACTTAGTGATTAATGACATGAAATTGCTTAAGATACTCACTTTGACTTCATGGAGCAAGAAGAAGAAAATTTAGAAGGCAAAAAGAAAATAAAGAAAAATAGAAACACAAATAAATAAAATTTACTCATGGATGTTATGCATGGACCATGGGAGGTCCTATGCAATGTTGTTTATGGGAATGAAATGAAGAAAATAGGCAGTTAGAAGAGAAGCAGAAATGGCAGCACAATATGAAGGAAACGTTGCAGCAGATGCACACATATAAGTTGAACAAAATCGACGTAGCAAACATCTCACGCTAGAAGAAAACGCAATACATGCTAGAAGCATTAAGGGAAATGACAACGTGGGGCGAGAGGAGCAAAACATAGGCACAGTAGTAGGAAATGCAAATAGAGTATGCATTTCATGCAGACATTATACTTGAAATGTAGACATTTGGCTAATAACAAAACACACAGTAGCAGTATCATGAGGGGAGTGAACAACAGGGTAGACCGAAAACTAAATATAAAAAAAAGAAAGTTGTATAAGAAGCGAGGGGAGACAATATAGGAGGAGTCTTCATTTTAGGAGTTTAGACTGGGAAAATTTTAAGGGGCAAAGCTATGATCTTTTTGGAGACCCATAGAGGGGTAACTTCCCGATGTCAGTTCGGAGACAACATTGACGCTGACGACCCGGGTTAAGCGTATTTCACAATTTTTGTTGTTTCTTTCTCTCTTTATAAATTGATTGTGTTATCTTATGTTAGCTGATTTGGGTTTTGTGTATAGATAATCATATTCTCATTATTGTTCGATTATTTGTGTATAAACTTATGGGTATTGTGAAAAGATAATTTGAATGCATTCATTGGATCATTTATTTACAAACCCATTGCTAGAATTTCGATATAATCCGTAATTGTTATGTTGCAATTAATGTGTAGCAACTAATGATTCGTAATCATTAGGGATAACATAACCTAGGTTAAATGACGCATCGTATATAGTTCTTGCCTTGATTAATTGGTTTTCCTAATTCGTAATATTAATGCCCAATTAGATCTAAAGATCATATCTTAGGTTATTTGGTGGTTAGGTTTAATTAATGATCATATCTTGATTAAATACTACCTAAGGGAAAACTCGAGTTATTATTAACCCATGATTATTAGTTTCTAGGAGAGGTTAGAACAATAAGTCAATGAAATATGTTTAATTATGGTGTCAGCCGAGATTGAACCAAAGAACTAGGTCCCTACTGAATTTCCCACTTTTATCATTTTTGTATGTTTTCTTTAAATTGCTTTTGTCAGTTAGTTTAGCCTTTTTTATTTCTTATTTATAAAACCAAAACCCCTAAAACCTAAACGCCGATTAATTTCATTTCAACAACTTTACACACATTCTCTGTGGGATCAACCTAGACTCACCACTACTATATTAATATCTAGTTTATTTTGACTAGTGTAATGATGCACCATTAGATATATCATGACGCAGTACTACTAACTCCATAATTGGCATGTCAACCTTATCACATTCCTCCAACTCCAATCTATTTTACTAGGGGTAAATCTAATTAAATTCCATTGAAATTTCATAATAAAAGCTTATAATAAACAATTCAAGCTATTCCATATTCGGCTAAGTAAATGTCATTTTTTGTTCCGTTATTGCTTTTAATTTAATTTATACAACATTCAAGACATATCCATCTCACCAATTAGTCAAAAAAATGTATATTAGGTTTCTCAATTCAAACATTATGTATGTCAATTGGGGAAAATACAAATTTTAAGTCCAAAATCTCAGTTAATCACATATACTACATTTACCATCCAATTAAATATTTTTAAGAAAAATTTCTTAAGCTCCCAAATTTATCTCAAGATTCCTAAATTACATAATAAATAATTTTAGGGAAAAATATAAT
The DNA here is from genome assembly GCA_025531925.1 of Erythroxylum plowmanianum. Lineage (NCBI taxonomy): Eukaryota > Viridiplantae > Streptophyta > Magnoliopsida > Malpighiales > Erythroxylaceae > Erythroxylum > Erythroxylum plowmanianum. The sequence goes on along the minus strand of JANVCQ010000232.1, from coordinate 17,311,464 downwards.
TTACATGAACACATAACAAATTGATGTTCAATTATTCAAATTAAACTTCCATCAACTTCAATTTCACGAACAATTCATTATTCCTTATTCCTTCTCTTTCTCTTTTTTCTTTCTCTCTCTCTCCTTCAATTCCTCTTCTTTATCTTCATAATATTGCATAAACATTCAATTTCATGCATTTTATTTATCCATGCATTCAGCTACACCAAAATCATGTACTAAAAATAATAAAAAATCCATTAACTTACCTTATAAATTTTTAAGTACTATGCATCAAGAACATCCATAGACCTTTTTTCACCTTTTTCCAAACTTTTTGTTGATATAGTGAGTTTAGGGACCTTAGGTTGATGATTTAGTGTTTAATAGGTGATTTAGGAGTTAAAAATAGAGAAAAATGGCTTGAAAATGAAAGAAAATGATAGAATACTCGAGAAGAAAGGAGGAGGCTTGTTCTTGGCTATCTTTGGTTAAGAAGAGAGGGTAGGTGGCCAAGAAAATAACATGTGGTTCCTTAATAACACTTTTTCATTTAAAAAACAAAATTAACTTTAACTTTTAATCCATTCTTTTCTTCTGGTCAATAAAAACACCCATAAGAAAAATATTTGTAACATCCCATTTTCCCCATGTTAAGTGTTAGAACCCTAGAATACTGAATATGAGAGATAATATTGAGAAATTAGGATATGAATTTCATGCTCTTGCATCATTTAGCGAGCATACACGTGAATTTGATAATTGCACACATTACAATGACTGTACATGCACTCATTTGTCATCTATCGGGTATAGTTGATCTAATTGATTTATGAATGTGATTATAATGTGAATAGTGGATATTTTGTCTTGAAAATTGATTTGGTGAGTAAAATTATTGATCTAGAATTTTTGGTGAAATTAAGGAAATTTTGTGGAATTTTGGACTAGGAAAAATGTCAAGTGACAAGACGATTGATAAATGGTGGTAGAATTAAATGTCCAATGATAGTAGAAATTGTTGATAAATGACGTTAGGATTTAATGAAGAATATCTTAGAAAATTGGGAGACAACTGGATTAGAAATTTGGAGACAAATAAACTAGCTAGCTTAAGAAGATCACTTGTTAATTTGAATTTAAAGTGGTAAGTGTCATGACATATGTCATGACACCACTAAGCAGTTTTTACCTTGCTTTTAACCTACCCACAACATTTTCTTCTTTAAAAACCATCTTTGTCTTTGTCTTTCATGTTGGTCATATGCTTCTTCTTCTTCATTTTTGTTTTCTTAACTCACGACCATCTCACTCTCACCCTCATCACGTCGAGCTCTTGCTATCCTTCACTTTGTTTCTTCAAGATCTTTGCTATCTCTTTATCTTATTACTAAAAACCTAATCTACCCACCTCCATGTTGATGATCGTGTTAGCCATAGAAAACTAGGGTTAAGTGATATTTTTGAAGATCTTGAAATTATACAAACAAGTATCATATTTTTCTTCATGATTTGTTGAATGAAACATATATGTTGATAGTTAGACGTTAAATGATCATAAAATGGTGTTTTATATATGTTGGAACGTGGGTAATGAAATGAACACGTTGATGTCTTGTTTTTATGCTTATGATGATCAATATTTCATAAGTTGTTGTAGAGATGAGTTTGAAATAGAAAGATAATTAAAAATGGTGTAGGAAAAAGTGAAGAAAATTTTGATAGATAAATGAATGTGGGATTAGAGTTGAGCATGTACAGAAAGTTGGTGATGAATGTGTATATATATATATATATGTAGATGTTCTATTTTAGTGTTATGATCAAACATAGAATATGATTTGTTCGTGATTGAAATTAAGCTGAAATGGAAGTAGGAATGAAGAGGAAATAATAAGGACATAAGCTAGATATGAAAGACTAAGCAAAAGAGGCGAACTAGGGTGAAAATGATGATGAAGTGGCTGTAATGTTTCCACTAAACATGCATATGTATTTTATCCATATCTTGATCTGTAAATATCAAAATGGGATGATTTTAAGTTTAGATTGAACTAAAGACCGATTGATATATTTTTCATGAAGGAATCGAATTTCAATTATGTCTTTAAGGGTTTAAAAATTTGGCTTGAAGTTGAATACAGTGTGTTGTCGCAGTGTGAGAATAGTCTATAGTATTTTAGATATAACCTATATAATACTGAACCAAACTGCATAAAATTGATGTCATTAGAAACATAAGATGTATAGGAACATTTTTTAGAAGAATATATTGTCTAAATACCTCATTTTCTTTATCAAAAGTGATCATCAAGTAGTTACACAATCGTGCATAAGCACAATTGTGACAAAGAGGGATTATTAAGTGGTTGCACGATCATGCACAAGCACGATCGTGTACTACTGTCTTCCCACCTTATCTTGTGTTTTTGGAATTAATTTAGGTTTGAAATGAACCTAGATGGTTGCTAAAGTAAGTGGTTAAGTGATTAATAAGTTTAGGATGCTGATTGACATTAGAATTGAAGAATGGATTGACTTGATATGAATAATATGAATTAGGTATGAATGAATGAATGAGAATTGGGAAATTGTATGGATGTATAATGCTAGGAAAGGATTGGTAAATGTATGCTTGATGAATAGGTGATTGATGAACTGAGGATAATCAAGTTTCACAAGATATAATATATTGATGATCATAAGATATGAATTAAGGAAAAATACCTGGGATTATCATTGAGCATGTATTATACATATCTCATATACATATGTATATGAATGATTATTCATGAAAATTTTCAAATTATTAATGTGTAAATGTTTATGTATTTCATGATATATAAGAGCAATTAGAGCGACAACATCCAAACATTGCCGGGACGTCCAGGTAATAACTATCTGGAGCATACTATAAGTAACCTAGATCGTCTCACATTAATCTATTGTTTTGTTTAAATTTTGAATTGAATTATTATGTTATGTGAATGTGTTGATTCTGGAAATTGAATGTCCGAGGCATTTAATGCATGAATAATATATTGGAAATGCTCATTGTATATGAATTTCACACAATATTTGATACTCAACTTAATTGTTGAATGCCAAACTAAGGTCCGATGGTTAATATGAATGTGAAAGAAAATTTAGCACAAGCGAATGATTGAATACATATGATGCATTTCACTACATGAATGCATGATAACATAAAGGTAGTTGTTACCGGAATCATCAGTGAAAAAGAGCTTAAAACTTAAAATGTGGTAAGAGCATCTGGCTCACTATGTATAATGAACCCTATATCCCTAACAGATAAGGGACAGTTATTAATGAGCCCCGTATCCACAATGGATATAGATAGTGAAAAGAGGCACTCGGTCATAACAAAGTAATAAATGAAAGTGAGTCTCATGAACATTACACGTACATTTTAATATGCACTATATGATGAATTGAATTGTATGAACCATTATGAATGAAAAAGGTGAATAAGTGAACAAAGTGTTATATGGTGCTTTTTGATAATTAGTGAAAGACGTACATTATATGATGACATAAATTGTTTGTGAACTTGAAACATGAACTGCATGTGTTATGCATTATGAGTGAGCCATTGATGATGGGTAGCTCATTGAGTTTATAAAACTCAATTAAAATTGTAACATTAATTTTTCAGGTTCGAGAGAATGGACTTAGCTTCTAAGACAACTTAGAAGAGATCTAGTACTGCTTTTGGATAGCAGAAATGGCTCAAAGGTCTGTTAACTAAGACTGAAGGATTTAGATAGAATTTTGTATAGTTCCTCTTTTATGTAGCGTATAGCATATTTTGTAATAAAGCTACAAACTCTGATAGTTCTTTGATATGGTATATAAGGATGAAGTATGTAATGCTACAATGTATATTCGATCTTACGAAATGAAAATGAGGAATTGGATTTTTAAAGATTGTGATATTTTTATTTTAATGATGATGCCATAGGAAGTGAATTGACTGCTCTATGGCACTGCTTCCACCGAGATACAATATCAATCTCACATAAAGACCTAATTAATATCATTTATTTCCATTAATATTTTTGGGTTTGATTTTCACCTTTTCTCAGGTCAAACTTTGATCACTAGTCACCTTTTGGTCAAAACCTCAAAACAAAATTGTTTTGAGCTCTAATTTGATCCTTGGGCTATCTTTGAATAATATTATATGATGCCAAATAAAATAAAATGTAGTTTGGGTCCCGATGTTAGTATTCACCTTGAGATACACTATTGACAATCCAAAAAGTATTATTTATGAAATCGAGATTTTTGGGGCATTTCAATTCTTCCAGTCTAAAATAAAATTTTGTCATCAAAATTTACCTATGCCAAATATTTATGGATAAGACTTTATCATGGTTTCTTTTGGTTCCTATATAGCTTCCTCGACCTCGTGGTTCTTCCGTAGTATTTTCACCAATGGAACTGTCTTATTCCTTAGTTGTTTTGTATCTTTTGCTAGAATCTTCACTAGCTTCTCTTAATAACTTAGATATTGTAGTATTTCAATATCTTCCAGTTTTATAATATGTGATAGATCTCAAATGGACCAAGGAATCTAGGGCTTAACTTACCCTTTTTACTAAATCGAAACACTTTCTTCCATGGTGAGGCTTTCAAGAAAACCTTGTCACTCGTAGCATAGTCAATGTCCTTTCTCTTCAAATCTGCATATGATTTTTGGCGATCAGAAGTAGCTTTCTACCTTTCCTTTATAATTTTCACCTTATCCTGAGTTTCCTTTATCAATTGTGGACCCACGATCTTGCTTTCACTAAGTTCTGTCCAATATAAGGGTGTTCTGCACTTTTTATTATAAAAAGCCTCAATGGTGCCATCTGTATGCTTGTTTGATAGCTATTATTGTATGCAAATTCAATCAATGGGAGATGTTCATCCTAACTTCCTTTAAAATTGATAACACAACTCCTAAGCATATATTCTAGCACCTGAATCACTCTTTTTGATTGTCCATCAATTTGAGGATGAAAAGTTGTTTTAAAATTTAGCTTAGTACCTAAAGCTTCATGTAATTTCTTCTAAAATATTAAGGTGAATCTTGGATCTTGATTTCATAAGATGGAAGATGGTACTCCATGCAACTACACTATCTCAGATGGTACTCCATGTAACTACAGTATCTCACTGATGTGTAATTTTTCATACTTTGAGATTTAGTAGTCAGTTTTGATAGGTAAGAAGTGATCTGACTTGGTCAATCTATCTACAATCACCCATACATAATTATGCTTCTTCCTAGTTTAAGGCAAACCAAACACATGGATTCGATCCCAATTCTATTCGGGTATTGATATTGGTTTAAGCAAACCTGATGGAACTTGATTTTCTGGTTTTACTTATTGGCCTGTAAGACACTTGGTCACATAATCTACAATGCCTCTGCATACCTGACCACAAATAATGTGTCTTCAAATCTTGGTACATTTTAGTACTTCTTGGATGCATAACATATGAACTGCTACAGGCTTCCTTCATGATGTTCTTTTTCAGCTCATCATCAATAGGGACACATATTCTATCTTTTTAATACAAGTAACCATCATTTTTTATTGCATATTCACTATCTTTCCCCTCCTGAATTTGTTTAAGAATGGTAACTAGCTTTTCATCTCGTTTTTGTGCTTCCTTGACTTGCTTAAACAAGTTTGGTTTAAGCCTCAACTCAGCTACAATGGCTTTATCACTGGCTACAAACAATTAAGCATTCATTGCTCTTAAAGGTGATAATGATTTCCCACTAAGAACATTGACTATTACATTTGCTTTACTTGGATGATAGTCAACGATGCAATCATAATCTTTAATCAACTCTATCTATCTTCATTGCCTTAAGTTCAACTCTTTTCTGTGTAGGCAAATATTTACGACTTTTGTGATTTATGTAAATATAACATTTCTCTGTATATAAGTAATGCCTCAAAATCTTCAAAGAAAAGACTAGGGCTGCTAACTCTAAATCATGGGTTGGGTAGTTCCTTTCATGAGGCTTAAGTTTCCTAGAAGCATAAGCAACTACCTTTCCTTTTTTCATAAGTGCACATGCAAGCTCGTTATGTGAGGCATCATTATAAATGACAAAGTCTGTACTAGGTACAGGTTGTGTAAGAATAGGTGCTTCAATCAATATTGCCTTTAGCTTCTCAAAGCTTTCCTGACATTTATCACTTCACACAAATTTTGTATTCTTTTAAAGTAACTTAGTCAAAGGTGTTGTGATTATAGAGAATCCCTTAACAAATCTTCTATAGTATCCTACCAAACCTAAGAAACTTCTAATCTATATAGCATTCCTAGGTGGTGTCTATTCTAGAATGGCTTTTATCTTCTCTATAGCATTCCTAGGTGGTGTCTATTCTAGAATGGCTTTTATCTCCTTAAGATGAACTATAATCCCATCTGTTGATATGACAGGATCAAGGAAAGAAACATCTTCAAGTCAAAATTTAAATTTACTGAACTTGGCATAAAGTTGTTTATCCTTCAAAATCTATAAAATAATTCTCAAATGCTTATTATGCTCTTCTTGGTTCTTAGAATAACAAAGACACCATTAATGAAGACTACCACAAATTGATCCAAGTAAGGGAAAAAAATATGATTCATGAGATCTATAAAGGTTACTGGAGCATCTGTAAGTCCAAAAGGCATTGCTAAAAATTCATAATGCCCATATGTCATTCTAAAAGCCATCTTAGGGACATCTACTTCCTTTACTCTCAACTGGTAATACCCCAATTTCAGATCAATCTTAAAGAAAACACCTGTACCTTTAAGTTAATAAAAAAGGTCATCTATTCTAAGTAGTGGATATTTATTCTTCACAGTCACTTTATTTAGTTGTCTTTAATCCACACAGCTTAAGAGACCTATCTTTCTTCTTAAAAAATAATATAGGTGCACCCGAAGGAGACAAACTAGGGCATATAAAATCCTTCTCAAGAAGTTCTTGTAGCTAGATTTTCAATTCCTTAAGTTCTGTGGGTGCCAACTGATATGGTGCAATGGATCGTAGTGCTAACCCCGTATCACATCATTACAAAACTTAATTTCTCTTCTGGTGGTTACCCCGACAACTCCTCAAGAAATACATCCTGGAAGTCACATACAATTAGTATATCTTGAATTTTAGGATCATCCTTTCTAATTTCAAGAACACAAGCTAAGTAGGCTACACACCCCTTTTTAATAAGCCTTTTTGCTACTATCGCTGATAACATTGGAGAGAAAATTTGACCTTTTAGTAATAACTGTTATCTCATCAATATCAATTATTCTAAGAGTGATTCTTTTAAAATGAAAATCCACCACTGTATGATGTCTAGATAGCTAGCCTGTACCAAGGATCACACCAAATTTACAGAAAGGTAGTTCAATCAAATCACTAAGAAATTCATAACCTTATATTCTTAGTGGACAATTCTTGTAAACCTTATTTACGACCACACTGTGACCCAAAGGATTTGTAACTAGAATATCATGTTCAATAGTGTCAATAAGTAACCCCATATTTTCAAGCAATGGCATAAATGGTGGAGTTATGTAAATATAGTGCCTTGGAAAGCAAGTGTATTTACTTATTAACTTAATTTTCTTCCAGTTACTTTTGTAATGAAAGTATTTATTATTAATAAAACAAAAGAGTTTGCTTTATTTTGTATGAGCATTATATATCTAGTCATAAGGTACCATGATTCTTTTATAAGTAATATACATATACATAGAGATGTATGGGAAACATGTATATTATTATAATCTAAAATAATTGATTCATAGTTGAATAATCAAGTTGGTCACTTGATTATGGTTTAGACTGTAGTGTTGTTATTTATCTCCATACAAGTAAAGGAGTTTACTTCAAGGGAATGATGAGTTTCATTTCATGATAGTAATTGACCATCGATAATAGCACTATTAAATGAATCTGGAATCAAGTATGCTTTCAAAAATAAAGTAGGTTGTTACTTTAATCTTAAAACATACAATTCTTAAAACATACAACTTAAGCATTCGTTTATTATAGACCACAATCTTAATGAGCGGTGAACTTATATGTGTTTCATCATAATTTTTGATATGATCAAAATAGACTTTTACAAAGTACCAATCCAGTATCTGCATGTTGGAATTATTAATTAAAACATGTATTAAGGAACATTTACCCAATAAAGAGTTTATAGTAATATCGTCACTTCTAGATGTTTTACAGATATAGTGATTAAAATGGTGCCAGTAGTTTGATGGACTAGATACTTATCAAGTCTTAACACCAAGATGAAATCTTGTGTGTTAATCACCATATAAAGTAAAAGGGGAGATCTAGAAGGAAAAATCAACATAAGGGCAAAATGATAATTTTACCTTTTATTGTGCGGATGGCTATAATATGATTAATATTAGAGTTTGCAATTGGACATCTTATTTGAAACATATGTTCTCATAATATTTAATAATTAAAGAGTTCAACTAATTGTCTTTAGTGGAATAACATTTAGTTAATAAGCTGGAATTAATTCTAATAGGATTTAATTAATTCTCGACTTATTGGAACTTGAATTATATAAGTCCAATTAATTCCTTATTTGGCTTCTAGGATATCAAGAGTAGTAAGAAATACAAATAGAGGTTTTAAGCCTATGATTGAAAGTTAGGCTTACTTTAATTAATTGTTAATTAGAAGCCCATATGTACATTTAGAAATGGGCTAGGCTTTCATTTAATTTGATTAATTAGATTAATTAAATTAAAACAAAGTTACTAAAGATAAAAGGAGATGGATTTTTGGTTTTAATGTGCTAAATGTGCAGTTGCACATTTAACATTGGTTTGCTATATTTAAGATGGTTTTTAACATGCTTTATCATCATTAAATGGAGTAATGATCTTATCATTAAATGGTTTAATGGTGTTCTTTTAATGATAGCATGTAACCTATTAGCATTTGTTGGATTAAAGAAGAAAGAGTTGCATTTGATGGACCATCTTCCTTCTTTCATCACCAAAAACTGAAAATGAGATGTAATTTTTAGGTTATTGGTCTTTTCATATAACTATCTTAAAACAAATGAGAAGAGTCTCATTTATTGGCTTCGTTATGATTGATTAAGGAAGGAAGTGATGCATTGGTTCCACTTCACTTCTTCCTTTAAGGCTTAACCAAAATTGAGAGAAGAAAGACAAGGTGTTGTTGAATTTTTATCTCTCTCTCCTGTCTTGCATATGTTGGCTGAAATTTACATGCGAGGTATCTCATCATTGGCTTCTTTCTAAGGCAAAATCTCTTCAAATTTTCTTCTCCTTTCCCACCAAAGGATCTTGTTAACCAAGTTGTCCAAAGAGAACAAGTGGTAGATCAGATTGGTCGAGGATATAATAATGAGGAGAGGATACAATAACAAGAACAAGATACATTACCTAGGAGAGGATACATTGTCGAAGATGGGATAGCACAACGAGCAGTTAAAGCTGTAGCGAAGGAGTCGGTAATAATTTCCATCTTGTTATTTATGTAAATTAATTTCCTTATACCGTATCATGTATGGGTTGGCCTGTTAATTTGGATATATTGCTTCTACTACAATTTTGATTTCTAAAAAGTTTTGAAGTCTACCATTTTATCCAAATATAGCATGCTTATGTTTCCATTCTAACAATAAATATATAAGAATGTGTAGATCCTGGGTCTATTAATGCATGAAAAGAAATTTCAAAGATAGTAAAAGTACTCACAATCACATCTGGCACTTCCTAGTTATCATAAGCCCATATAACATAAGCACGAGCTGATGTATGGGTATTAAGTCCATCAACTGTCTCTAATGTGATCCTCTGACCACTAGCATCAGAACTAGCACCCATACTTATACCTCTACCCCTTAGAGTTGTAAGAACTGGTCTCTTTGCTTGACTAACTATTTGATACTATCTACCAAGGTAATCTCTCTAAAAATGCTGCATAGATCCATATCGTAGGCATGCTCCCATCATTTTCCAACACTATCCACCATGTTTCTTCCTATAATGCTAGCATGGGATAGCTACCACACATCTTGACCCACTTATTGTACTAGTTATAGATGGGGTTGATTGTCCTGCCTTAACCATTGATCTTTGACTCTGCCCTGATTAGCGATAGGATGCTTATGTTTGTGCTAAAGTCTAAAACCCTAAACCTTTAACTTCTTACTGGATGAGAAGGATGAACTAGATAGTACCTGATTCCTCTTCTATTGTCCCCTATTTCTCCATTTTTGTTCATAAAGATTAACCTTTCCAATCCTCAAGGTTGCTTTCACCATCTCTCTATAATCCCTAGTCTGCAGTGCAACAAGGAGTTTCTTAATGTCATGGTCGAGGTTGCTTCAAATCTCTTACACTTATCTTCCCCGTAGGAATTAATCTCTCAACATACGTACTCAATCTTCAAACTCTTTTTCATATTTTGATATTGTCCTATACCCCTGTTTCAAATGAAGGAATGCATTCCTTGTCTAATCCTTATAAGCCTCCCTTTCATATTTATCTACAAATTAGGACAAAAAGTACTCGCAAGTAAGATCCTGTGGTGGAACAAGTAGTTTAATTGACTCCTACTACTAATATGTTGGCCCTTGAAGAAAACCATCTGCACATTCCAATGTCTCTTCTGGTGTGCAATGGTGAAGTTAAAAAATTCTCTTTATCTTGATTATCCAAAACTCAATCTGGATCAGTAACTAATGACTGTCCCAGAAAATCCTTTACTCCCAACCGCTTGGCTTTCTCTAATGTAAACTTATGTAATGGAAGAGGTGGTTGTGCCTATATAAGAAGTGCAACAACCATCTAGTGTTTCATATAGTCCACCATAGTTTGGACAAACTCTACTGGGTTAGGAATTGTTTGACTAGCAGGTAGTGGCACAGGCTATGCTGGCTGCCCCACCATGCCCTTATCTATATCACTAGCTAAGGTATGACTTTCCTCCTCTTTCTTAGCGGCTCCCATAGCGCCTGATTCCATTCTTCAATCTATAATAGACAGAAAGGGTGCATCTATATTAGAGTCATATCATATTCTCATATAATCCTTCATTTGGCATGTACACAATTCACTTTTCCTTTATTTTCTTAATTATAGACCCAAAGCTGTCTAAATCGAGCTTTGATACCAATAAATGTAACACACCATACTCGATAATAGAACCGACATTGTTGGACCCCGAAATTTTATTATTATTATTATTGATTTTTTTGTTTCATTATTTTTAGAATTAGGCCATTAAATTTAGTAGCATGAATAGAGATTAGAATTAGATGGAAAGATTATAGTTAAGTTAGAATTAAAATGGGAATGTTATAATTAAGTTAGCTTAAGTAGTTAGTAGGCCTATGTTAAAAGAAGGAAGGTAACTTGGAAGGGCAAAACAAAGGAGGGGCAATTTGGGAAGAAGAAGACAAAAGTTATCTTGAGTTAAGAAAGAAGAATAAGAAAGAAGAAGAGAGAAGCCGTGAGAAAGGGAAGAAAAGAGAGAAAAATGTGAAAGAAGAGAGCAGAAGAAGAAGAATCGTGGAAGCTAAGGAAAAAGAAGAGGAAATCATCTTGTCAAGGTAAGTTCATCTTTTTTTTTTTCTTGCTTTGTTATTAAAGGAGTTAGAGAGAGAAAGGAGTTTTGTGAAGAGAATGAAAGGTTTGTGTAAGAAGATGAATTAAGAGAATCCAATTGATTTTAAGGTTTCCAAACTAGGTATTGGGTTTTCTAACCTAGATGGACTATGGGTTGCTTAGGTTTGAGCTTAATTTATGTTTATTGCAATTTTGTGATTTTTGAAGCTTATGAATTTTATTAAAATGTTGTTTTGAATGAAATCTTGGTTGTTTTAGGAAACTAAGAGAATCCTTCCTAAGAGCAAGAGGAAAGACAACCTTGAGTTGGATTTTCGAGCAAATTAGGTTAGTAATCTATTTATGGTTGTCGTGAAATTGAGCAAATTCTTACCTATTTGTGTATGTTGATTGCTTAAATTTGACATGTTTGTGAATGTTGGAAATTGCTTGACGATTGATGATTATGTTATGCCTTAAAAAAGTTTATGACTTTTGTATAAATGGAAAGAAGAAAAAAAAAAAGCATGAGACTAAGAATTTGTGATTGATTGAATTGAGCATAAATTGGTTTGTGATTGGGCAAAACAGGAACCTATTTCATTAGTCACATGCATGTTAATCTATAGCCTTCTCCCGGCTGCCCGTTTAAGGCCATGAGGTCCTAAGAAACTGGACTTGTTTTGTTCATGATGTAAACTTTGATTTCTTCGTTTTGTTCCACGAAACTCTCGCGCCATTTGTTTGTGCATTGCATCTTAAAATTGTCAAGTATGATGCATTTGAGGGTTTTGTTAATGGCTAAAGTCTATGTTATATGTTACGAGTTTTGAGCTAAATTGATTAATGCTTGAATTGCAAGACATATATATATATACACACATATGCTTGAATTGTGGTCAATTGCCAATGGCTATAAAGGCAACACCACGTTCCTATACTAAGGGTTAGAACCCTAAAATTTGATACATGTGAGATTAAAGAGAGATTAAGAAAAATGCATTTCATACTCATGTATAATGTTAGCATACACGTATATGAATTTAAATTTTTTCACAATAAAATGACTGTACATACACTCATTTGACATTTTCCAGTTATTTTGGTTCTTATATGCTAGAAAGTGATTTGAAGAGTGTATTTTATTGATTTAAAATTTTTGGTGAAGTTTGTGAATTTTCTGAGAATTCAGGGTATTTTTGGACTAGGAAAAATGTCAAGTTACAGAACCAATGAGGAATAGTCACACAAATAAAAGTCCAATGGTTGTGGAAATTTTTATAAGTGACATTAAGATTTAATGAAAAGTGTCACTAAAGATTGGGAGAAAATTGGATTAGAAATTGGAGATAAATGGACCAAGCAAGTAAGTGTTATTTAGCATAAACCATTTAAGTGGAAGGTGTCAAGACAAGTGTCATGACACCCACCAAGTTTTTAAAACCCACCTAATTTCCTATTTGAAAGACAACTTCATTGTCTTTCATTTTCATTAAACACATTTTCATCTTCCTCATTACTCTCCTTATACGAAACTCCTACCACCCTCCACCAAGTGATTTTTGACCGTAATCTTATACTAGCCACTTCAATACCTTGCTATCCTCCTCCTGTTGATAAAAGACCCAATCTATTCCTCCTTGAACAATGATGATCATGTATGTGGAGGAGCTAGTTCTTGGTGATTTGAAGAAAATGAAGCTAAACAAGTAAGTATAAGCATGAACTTTTCTTGAATTGTTGAAGGAAGTCTATTTGATGATAGTTAGAGGTTAAATGGGCATAAAATGGTGATTTATGCATGCTAGAATGTGGGTAAAGAAATGAATACATTGATGTCTTTCTTTTGCGTGTATGATGATTAATGATTCATAAATTGATATAGAGATGAATTACAGTTAAAAATGAACATTGTTGAAGTGTGCTAGACATGTACAGATGCAGTGTTTCCATTGAACATGCATCTGTATTTTTGCCACATCTTAGTCTATATACATCCAAATGGGATGGTTTTAAGTTAATATTAAACTACATACGCATGGCTATATTTGTCATGAAGGAATCGAAACTGAATTTGTAACACCCCACTCCCGCATGACCCGAACCCGACATCGATGGTGATATCAGAGTCCGTGCCCTGCGAGGGTGGCGTGCTACATCACCAGTCCAAACTCAATATAATTTTTTTTTTAAAACACAAACATACACTATGCGAAAATCAATTAACATACACAATCATCAGTAAGTACAATGACCACGGGGGCCCTTTTCATAAATACAAATTAATTAGTTCGTTGACTTTACAAATTGACCTAATCATTTGTACAAAAATTCAAAAAATACAATTTTATACAGAATTTATCAGACACTAATGCAGACGCGAACTGATCCCGACCTCTTCTCTCACTCACATGCGGTTGTTATACGCCCGTTGCCTAACGGGGTA
>JANVCQ010000232.1:17231762-17254055 GCA_025531925.1 Erythroxylum plowmanianum | reverse complement strand
TATTTAACCTATAATAATAAATGAAACTTTATGCAATTTTGGTGGATACATGGCCAAATGAAAAGGTAGAATCCATACATAAATTTTTTCAACTCATAACGTAAATATAAACATTATAGAAATATGAACATCTTTTAACTAATAAAATAAGGGTATATTTCTAATAGCTAAATATGTAGCTACGTATAAAGAAAAAATTTAATATTGGCATGAAAAAAATTTTATGCCAGAGATAGGGAACGAAAAAATAGCAAGTATTATTTAGCTATATTTTATTTTATCATGATTATAGATTATTTGCTATATTTTGATAATTTTATAAGTATGCATTTTTAACTACAAATGAGAGAAAATGTAGCCAAAATTGTTTGCAATATTTTTCTTAATATGTAATAATAAGCATTTTGCATCATTTTTATAAAAAATCTAAAGATTTTTTTTGTTGTTTTTAAAAAATTAAGTTAAAATTGTTATTATCTTCTATTTTGGTTTTTGGTTGTTATTGTTATTTAGATAAGTCATATTTTAATGTTCATCATTAATTTTGTTTAATATTCTTATTAAGATAAGGGCCAATAAAGCAAATAAATATTAAGTTAGTAGAAAGTTATTTTTAATTCAAATATCGATGCATCCAACTTATGGTAATCCATCAAATTATATCAACAAAACTAATGAAAAATATAGCATATATAGTTGATACTTTATATATTCCTTATAGTTTGTTAAAAAAATAAAAAACCACAAAACAAGTTCATCACATATAAGAAAACATTTCATCGAACATGTTGAGTGCACAAAATTATCAACCCTAACTAAACGCAAATTGATTACATTTTTCCATTATTTACATGAAAAACTCTAAAACAATAACAATCAAACCTATTTAATTCAATAGCAAATCAACAACTTAGTCCAAAATAAGAAAATTTTTTAAAAAAATCCACAACTAACCTTCAGAAAAATGCCGGAGATGACGCCCTTACCTCACTGCCGGAGAAGATGATAGGCAACGCCGGTCGGAGATGCTGCACATGGTCGGACGAAGGATGGTAGTCGATGTGGAGGAGGAAGATGGAGGAGCTGCGTCCGAAGGAAGGAGGAAGAAGTTAGCTGCGTGCGAGGAAGAGGTAGGGAAGGAAGAAGGGCTAAACCAAAATGACGTCGTTTTGGTTTAATTAAAACGCAAGCCTTATTACAGATAAAACGACGTCGTCGTTTTGGTTTAATTAAAACGCAAGCCTTATTACAGATAAAACGACGTTGTTTTGGTGTTAACTAAGACGACGTCGTTTTGTTTATAAATAAGGTGCACCCCTGGTGTTAACCAAAACGGCGTCGTTTTGGTTTTAGCTAGAACGACATTGTTTTGGTTTAAATGCAAACGCAACTCTTGCAGCCAAAATGACATCGTTTTGGTTCTATGAGACTCGTTCTTCAACCTAACCAAAACGACGTCATTTTGGCCATAACCAAAACAACGTCGTTTCTTTTTTATCAAGGACACTCTGAAGCTAGCAAAAACGATGTCGTTTTGGCTATAACAGAAATGACATCGTTTCTGTTATATCACGGACACTCTGAAGCTAGCCAAAATGACGTCATTTTCGCTAACATCAAAACGACGTCATTTTGGTGCTAGTCGCCAACTTCAATCTCGCGTTTCCCAAATGACATTGTTTTCAAAATGACATCGTTTTGATTACACCAGAACAATGTCATTTTGGAATAAACCTCAAACCATCCTTATTATCCGAGACAACGACGTTTAAGTATCAGCCCAATGACGATTTTACCGATGGATATTTCGAGGCCAAGTTGTTTCATCAGTAATCCCCTATCAGATTTTGCCTCCACTTCATGTTTACCTACGAGAAAAATTGTCGTCACTAAATTACCCAACAATAGCGACGGAATTGTTCTTTCTGTCGCTAAGTTCAGACGGTATCTTGTTCGATGTTAAATTTCCATTGCTGATCTGCATTTTTCTTGTAGTGAATGGCAAGAAGGGGGCAAATCTAACTAGAAATAGTGATGGTATGAGGAGCCAGACCTTCAAGAGCATCGGTAAGGAGTCGACATTCGAGAATTTGACTAGCACACGTGACACATATGTAAAGCTTCTGTGGACCGTATTTCAAACGTGGTTAGTTGAACGGTGATGTTACTACTAGTGTCGACAGTGAGATCAGTGGGCAATTGAAAATGATGACAAAAAAAAAGACAATGTTTTACTCCTATAAGTAGAACTTTAAGCTAGGACTGACAAAGAAGAAGAGATTAAGGTTACGTGCTCTAGCTCTGATACTATGTAAATTAGAAATTTAATGTATTTTCTTAGATTCAAAATGTACAAAATTAGGGTTATACATATACACACAAATTTACAAGACCAATTATGGAATATAATTCCTATGATCAAGGGATTATTATCCCTATAATCAATTCATAATCCCTACAATTATATTGGAAGATATATAACTTTAAAATATGTAAGTGAATTATTACATATATACAATTCTTTCCTAAAAATTTTGTAAACGTGAATTTCTATAAAATAAGAATTGTAGAGAAAAAAGTTACGAAAAAAGTGAGATCTAGAACAATAATTACAGTACATAAAATGGAGTAGTTGCGGGTGGTAAAGTGAAGTTTTTCAAAATAACTAGTCTCTAATTCTAAATTTCTAATTCCGCTAGCAGCATCAAGTTATGTATTTGTAAAGATTCTGGTAACAATATTTCTATCATTGTCTGGTTATTTTATTTTTCTTAGAACATAAATTCTCATTATAGCTTTTAACTCTTAAATACATCTTTGTAAGGTTAGATGTGTATATGAATCCTGTCATAATAAGTTGGCATCTTATTGATGAGCTATTAGTGTTTTATTTATTTCATTGATTTTTATTTATATATTTTATTAATTAATATTAATATTATTTATTTATGTATTTATTTATTTTAATATTACTAGTATTCTTCGTTTATTTTATTTATTTATTAAGTTATTTATTTAAGTTTTTTCTATTATTTCAAAATAACCTCTCTACTAGTTAAGGGTAAGGTTGTGAATAACTGAACCTCTTTAGATCTATTTTTTAATTTTCATGTTACATTTACATATGAGTCTACTAGATAAGAATAAGACTGTATACTATCAGACCTCCCTATATTTCGCTTTGATGCAGGATTTCACCTAGATGTTATCGATGATGATGAAAATGGAGGACTATTATAATAATCAATTTCAATGTATTCGATAAATAATAATATATTAAATAAAAAATCATGTAATTGTATTGATAAAATCTAAATACAAATTATATAACTAAATACAATAATTAAATGAATTTGAAAATATATTTATTAAATAGTTAATAAATTTTAGATGAGACTTAAAAAAATCAGTGTAAAAGCATGGTGAATTATTTTAATTAACGTTAAGTTTAAAGATTTAAATAACGCACAGACGTTTTAATGGTTATTAAATTATAAATTGACCATTTGCCACAGGCTTGAAACGATTTGGGAACTTTTTGATCCAATCGCAGGCTTTGGTTCATTTAAGAATCCTTGTGGTTAACACTTAAAAAAAGTAATTTTAATTTAGGAGTTTGGCAAGAATAAGTAGGACTAGGGGAAAAAAGGCTATGGAAGCAAAGGACAGGTTGATGATTGGAAGACAGCTGAGCGGGAATATGATGATGTCCCTTTCACAATCACAATATTGATTTGAGATGCAAATGCCTAAATAGATCTTAGAAGGTAAATGTTATAAATTTGTTTTCGTTTATGAGGACCATCTTACATTGTAATTGTAGACTCATTCGTGTCTCTCTAAGAGCGAAAGTGACGGGGAAAAGATGGGAAAAGAAGCGTGATGTACGCGGTCAAGGTCAAAGAGAACTGCGACTACTCAAGGAAGGCTACCAAAGAAAATTGAAGTAACTCAGTGAAATTACAAAAGAACGCAGCTAATTAACATCAACTTTATATATAATCGCTGAATAGTAACTTAGACGGTAGTAAAGCAAGTAGAACTGTAGAAGCCGCGGGCCACATTTTTCCACTTTGCGGCCACTTCAGCTAAGGACATTCGTGCACAACTTCCCAAATAGCTCACCTGCACAACCCCACTCACTGTCTCTCTTGTTTTAACTTATCCCCAAATTAAAAACAAACAAATTAATCAGTAACTATAAGTTTAAACTATTAAGCGGGAATGTTTCTGAATTAAAATTAGACGCGGAAATTCTTTCCGGTGAAAGTTTGACCGAACTCCCAGTTTGAGGGAGCAATGTTCCAGGAGGTTGAGGTGCGCCTGTCACTGCCTGTGACCCTGAATGAAAGTGACTGACCAACCAAAACAGAGTTCACTTGCCAGTTCTGGCCCCAGTTACGGCTCATGCTCATCCAACCGGTCTTAGAACCTTTAACGCTTACCTTCACCAGGTCTCCAGCACCCGCCACGTTGGAGATCAATACCAAGTTGAAGTACGGATTGCCATTGATTTGGAACCTGATTCCTCCTCTCTTCCTGCAAGGCACTCTGTTTCCCGACAAAACCAAACCAACATTTCAACAAAGCTTTAGGCTTTAGAATCTTAGTAGAAGCTGTTCTAGTTATTAGACGATCAAAAGTAAATATGAGCATAGTGTAGAGGGTGTTGATTTCCAGACAAACGGGGTTTCAACAGAGTTCAGATCTTTGGTTAAGTCTTGATAGGAAGAAAGGCATTTTGAGTGACATAGTCAAATAGAACTTAGAATCTTATGTTTTTACCGGCGATAAGAGACGGGGACGATTCCTGCGCGATACTCGGCGATTTTGAGGAACATGGGCATAGCGAGATCGAAATGAGAGCGAGGAGGGTTGCACCAGCCACCATTGTCATTGGATAGAGCGTAGTTTGGAGGGCAAAAGTTTGTGGCAGTGACGAAGATTGATGGACTACCAGAGTGGCACCATTGTGGTTCACTAGCACACTTGATTTCAAAGCACGATCCACAACTCAGGCCATTGTTGAACAGTGCTGTGCTTAGTGCAGCAGTATTCACGCCGTAGCCTTGGCTGTATAGGTTTCCATATCCACAAGCACCACCTGTAGCACATGGGAGAAGGAAATTGGAATCTCTGAAACTGTTGCTTTGTTCACTTGATTTTAAAAGGCTCAAGAATAAAGACTCTTTACAAGCTTCACGGTTGATTTTCTCCAATGGATATAAAAGAATGCTTAGAACAAATAATTCAGAATGTGAAAATTCACGAGTGGAAAACAGAGGATATATTACTTGATGCTGCAAAATTGCAAAAGAAGAAAGTAATTTACTTCATCTTTGTTGGTTAAGCTTCAAGTGATTACTCGCTGCACTTTTATCTGTTTTTTTTTTTCTCTACGACCAATGCGATCACATAAACTGAAAACTCTTAGCCAAGCTTAGTTAAGATTGCAGTACCCATTGTCCCGGAGGCATCATTGCCACCATAGAACGTTGCATGAGCGTTCTGCCACGCTCCACCAGAGAAAACACCTGGAATTCTCGCTTCAACAAGCTTCAAAACCAGGAGCAAGAACACGCCATAACTGAAAGTCTTCAAAGCCATTTGCTATTCACTTTTCCACGCTGAAAAGATAGAGCAAAGGACTCCTGAAGAAGCGGGGTGCGAAGAGAAGGTGAAGAGTAGAGTGGTATTTATGGGGGAAAACAGAAGGGTGTGTGTAACGTTGTCAAAAAGAAAAAAAGGAAAAGACAGAGAGGCAGAGAGACCACATTATTATCAAACATTAATTACTGATGTTGCCTGTCGATTTCTTTTTAATTAAACCAACCCGTCTAGCATACACTATCCTCGGCGGGTAACTTATTTCAACCTCCTTAATGTTTTTACACATATCACCACAATGTGCTTGGAGTCTATGATTGAAAAAAGGAAGGGGTAGGATATGAAAAGGGTCCAAAGTCTCAAGTAAGGCTGATAATGTGAAATCGGTTTGCGTCATTCGTAAGTTGTGCCATTGATTACAGGCTCTGTCCCAAAGGTTTGCTTTTCTTCGGCTTTGAATTTTGGGGACTCATTAATGTGTTGGCCTTGAATTGTGGAGGGAATGGTACCGGCCAAACCTAAGCCTGAGGGTTCGACTAGCTACTGTTGGTTTGTACTTGTACATGGTAAATGCTATTTGAACTCTGTTCATAGACATTGAATATTTGAATGAGAACGTTTTCATGCCAGTAAAATTCTTATTGGTAAAGGAACTGAATCCAGCCTCAAATGGATAAGCAAGATCTTTATTTCCATCTTTGGCGAAGGCCGAAGGGTAATGTCCATTTTTGAGCCGAGCTTCAACCATTATTAAGTACTGTCCAAGTTTCGAAATTATGGCATATGTAAGAGGAAATGCCGTACAAAACGACAGTAAGTGCTAGTGGGAGTAAACTTTTGATGCTTGAACTGGAACCCGCCAAATTCAAGACTTTCGCAAAAGGAACATGGGCTAATTTCGAGGTTGGTGGCCTGTGGGGCTCAAGTACCCGCTATTTACGCTCCACGTATCGCGCCGTCAATTAGCCGTACAACTTTAGTGGACCCTCGCTTAGGTCTTGAAGTTGAAGGTCTTCTTCTTTGACTTACTACCTGGTTAATATTGAAAATATTGTCAGGACAGTTCACTTGCCGGCTCCTTGGGTTAAATTAGAATTTAAAATTTTAATTAAAATTAAATGTTATCCAAGTAATACTGATCTTTTAGGACGCGATGCGTGACACATTGAAATTACCCTTGTTTGGAGGAACCATTAATAATGATTAATTTTTGCGTGTTACTTTGTTCTTTACTTTCTATATTTTTTAAATGGACAGATTCATCCAATCATCTTTGTCCATGCCAGCTTAGCACGAAGAATTGCAAACCGAATAGAAAGTTCCCCAGATTCTCGAAAGATTTCCAGAGTTTGAGATGCTAGCCATATTAAAGAACAATTTGCAGTTCCTAGGATAAACTAAAATAGGGGTATAATGCAGTCTTACCACCAATGTATCCCATACCAAATGCATCCTCTCCTCAATACCTACATCCCCATTCAGCAAAGTGTCGTAGAAAATGAGATGGCTGCGATACAAAACAACCATTATTCGCATGGAAGACTGGGTGAGAAAATGGCAGTGATTTCCTTAAAAGCGCTTTCATTTATTTGTCCAATTATTTTGTAATATGCCCTTGCTTCTACAAATCAAACCTAGAGGCTAGAGCGCATCCTCAATTTTCTCTCCTCTAACTCTCTAACCGGATTTGGATTTTACAGCACATCTTTTGAGGAAAACACTAGCGATTTAGTTTATGCAACTTTTGTTCTACGTCGGAATAACAAATATACTACTCTATACGCAAGTAAATGTTTTGACCAAGATAGATAGGTTATAGTAAGGCATGCCAACGGCTCATCAGTTAGTTCTTTTCTTACAACTTATATTAAAAGAATCATAGTAGCGGATGAGATTAAGCAGTAATTTAAACCAGCAAAGTCTAAACCAGGTTCGGCATTAAGAATAAAAGTCATGCTGAGAGCCGTCCAATCTGAACCATCCACCAAATATAGCAAGGAGAAGGAGATTGACTACCCTCATGAAAGTAACTAAGCTGATGTTCAACGACACACCCACTTGTCAAGAAACCCATTAGCCATTTAAGCTTTCCATATCATTGCATGTGAAGTTACCACCCATATTTTACCTACACATACCTTCTTCTCGTCTATCCCGACAAGCTTCTGCTCAAAAAGCTTGAAATGCCACTAATTGCTAGAGCCAATGCGAAAGAGTTCGTGCTAAAAAACTGGAAATCTACTAAGAAAAAAAAGATTAGAATTAGGTAAGGATCAGTAGGCACGAATACCATAAATAACAAAAAATAAAAATTATTTTAATAAATTTTTATTTAATAATAATCATTTAAAACCACTAAGTACGGACTATTAATTTATCCGTATCATAAACTCTCAACCAATTATCACTTTATATTATGTCTATTAGTGCATTAAAATTTAGTAAGTCGTCATTCCAATAAAAAAATATTTATTAGTAAAGATTTTCCTTTGAATTAAACTTACAAGTTCGATTAATTTTCTCGAACGTTTGCTATATTACCCTAAAGAGAAAATCAAAAAAGCCTTTTGCTCATAGTAACCTTCAACGCGATCAAATACCTCCTTTTCAGGACAAAGTTATTGAGTGACATAATCAACGAGTACATATGCTAGCAGTTTAACTGATTACAAAACAAGTATGGGTAATCCTAATGGATTATGTGATAAACTAACTAAAATATACTTAATGAGTTGGTGAGGTATTGTTACTTTAAATTTCTCTAACGTTATTCATAATTAGCAACCTAATAGTATATACCCTGCAACTCTGTTACGACCAAGAACTAGATTATTTCCACACAGTTGACACTAATCATTGTAGAGTATATGAAAGAAAGTAAACCTCTGCGTTAACTACCCCTCACAAATATATTACGTAATGATAAATGAATAACACAACATAGAACCGGCCAAAACATAAGTAACAGCATCGATCACGGTTGAAGAATTTAGGAATGATTCTTGAAATCTATCATACAAAACGTCTCATGCGCATGTTATAAGACGACAAGATGACAACGGCAGACGTGCTTCCTTATAATTAATTTCTGCTTGGTCTGTCTTTGGCTGGACCATTTTGTCGGACTAAGGGTTGTTTTACCATCTTTGTTATGAGAGGAGCAAGATCTATGTACAGCTCTATTAAGCTTTACGCAATCCCTAAAAATTGTTCCAATTTTCCTTTAGAAGCAAACTTGGAATCATATCCTCCAACTTTTAGCCCTTTTCATGCATGACCACTGTACCAGAACAACTGCACGTCAAGTTTCCTGTCTTTTTCTGCTTTCTTATTCCCTTGTAATCAACCATGGACCACACATCCCATGCTTACATTGCATGGCCGAATGGAGGGAGCTATGTAACTTACTCTCTAATATGATATTGCCTCGTTAAGCTTAACGAGACTACCAGACCAACTAACCTAACCACCATCAACCGACGACAAATTAAAAGGGTACAATTGCGTGATAAATGTTTTAGTGGGAGCCATGTTAGTGAAACTAAAGCCAGGAAGAAGACTTCTCTTAAGCCCTCTGGGGGAACGAAGCAACATGCATGATTCCTTCCTGGGACCCGTTTATATTTCAGTATATTAATGGAACCATAGTTACTTCAATAATTTCATGAAGGAAAATGCTTTATGACGGTGGTGGTTATTTGTAGTTATCATTACGAATTAAGAAGTTAATATCGCAGAAATGTTTTTCAAATCATCGCGGAATGTGACTTTCCGCAACGTTTCCAAAAAATGCCGTAGAATATTTGTAACATTTCAAAAAACGTGGCAGAAAGACTGATCTTTTAGTGACGTTTTTAAAACGCTATGAAATGTTCGTGCTTTCCGTGACATTTTATGGAAAACGACACAAAAACCTTTTGTCTACATCACATTCCGCGACATTTTTTAAAATGTCGCAAATTGTATTCTGTGAAATTTTGTGAGATTTTGTAACATTTTTTAAATATCGCAAATTGTGCTATTTTCTTGTAGTGTGATTTTTATTATTTCAATTTTATAGTTTTTTTTAGGCATACAAATCAAAATCTTGACCTATTATTATTAAAGTAATTTTGATTTCGAACATTCGCAAAAGTCTGCTCTTTATATTTTCTATTTAGAAGTTATATTTTTATGTGTTATATAACTAGATGGATATCTAAACATCTTGAACAATCCAATGGATTTGGATATGGGTAGTAATCCATTAAATCGATGGATTTTAAATGGATAATAGATTGAGATATAAAAAATAGATATGGATATAGGTAGAATAATACCTAAACCGAACCCTACCCATTATCATCCAACTCTTAGTGCATTCAATACAATATATATCAACAAAAATTACCAAGGAACATTTGATAATTTTAGTGAAAAATTATAATATCATCTCTCAGTAATAATCATATTTTACCTAAAGACAAACTGTAATATTACTTTATTTATCATATAAAAATAAAACATAATATCACTCATTACAGATAAGCAAGTAGAGATAACACTTTATCTCAGGCCCAACCCAAAGTTAATAAGCCTAACCCGATCTTGAACTTTTTTAATTGAAATTTTTGGGTTTCAAGTCATGCTCGAGCTGGGGTTGCTTACGTCATTTTGAGTAAAATGAAATTATTTTCTATTTTAATTTAAATAATTAAAAAATAAGTTAGGTCAAACTTCTGATTGAGACCAAAATTTGAATAGAACTTTTGAACCTGGCTTGGGCCTAGATGGGCCTACCTGGCCGAGTTCGTTGCTAGCTTATATGCAAGACATACACTTTTAAATAGAAAAACATTAACTGAATATAAAGAATATCAACACTTAGTACAAACAATCCTAGCACTGAATACATTTAATACCACCATTATAAACAAAAGTTACCACCACACATTTTAAGTAACCTTCAATAAAAAATAGGAATATCATGTATGAGCACAAAATATACCTTACTTAATACAAATTAAACTAGTGCCCTATCTACTCAATACCATGACTAGGTGTGAAAAAAACCATCTTTCATTAAAGACAAGTACTACTAATACTTTAAATGCGAATATAGTGACTAAGTGGGAAGAACCTTAATATAAACTATATTAATACTCAGTATTTTCAATACCATAATTACAAAAAAAATTTTTAGGATGCATCTAAAATAAGTAATGAATTGCAATAGAAAATGGGAATACCATCTCTAAGTATAAACTATGCCCTACCTTAATACAAATTGTACTAATACTCTATACTTTCAAATGAAAATATAGTGACTCACTGAAAAGAATATCGTGCCTCAATACAAGCTATACTAGCATATTTAATTCCACAGCTATAAAGAAAAGTTACTAGGACACATTTGAAATAAGTATCAACTTTAGTGTAATATAGGAATGTTGTAACTGAGTAAAAACAATATCAAACATTAATGTGATGGATATGATTAATGCTCACACATGCAATAAACTAAGTTGTTTAAAGGTTTTCTTTAACATTATTAAATAGACTCACATGTAATCAACTTCCAACAAAAATTTTTACACTCTCATGTAATCAACTTGCAACAAACTATGTCCATAAAATGTTTAATGAACATGAATAAATGCACAACTATGATATTAATAGAAGTTTAATAAGAAATCGAAAACTACACAAATTGGTATATCGCCATACTTAAAATTATATTTGTTAAAGGTAATATTTAACATAATTTGATGCTCAACCATGCAATCAACTATGTTCTTATTTAAAAAATTAGACTTGAAATGTAAAGTACACAAGTTTTTGTGCAATCGTACAAGAAAATGTGTCCATTAAAGGTTTTGTTCAATATAGTTAACTATACATTTCTATGGTCAATCGTGTTCTCATAATGCTAGTATGAACTCATGCATGCATTGTGTTTGGCATCTTCACACCTGAAGGCTGGTTCTTCAGTATTCATCTCTATCATATTACCTTTACATCTATTACCTCTCATAATTCCTTCCTTACTTTTCTCATAGCTTCTCAGCCACCATGACACTTTGTCACATGATTTTCCTTGTAATTAACACTCATGTCTGCTACTAGGATATATTAATCAATTAAACTATTCCTATTTAGTTTGTTAAAATGTGAACTTAAAATTTTCAACATTGACATTACCTTTAGCAACATGTACACCTCTACCTTTCAACTAATAAAAATTACTTTTCTACCACTTATGACTAGCCATTAAAACAATTATGCATCCACCTATGGAATGTGACATACCTTTGGCCTTTATGATTTTATGAGACTTATGAATATGCTTATAAAGATGGTTAAGGACTAATTAAGTTGCTCAGATTTGTCAACATCGATAATGGCATACAACATCTATATGTTTGTGCCATAATTGGCATTGGGACACATAAAACACAACATATATAAAAGGAAGTTTTTCTAGAAATATTACATTGTCTACGCACCTGTCACTTTATCGAGTACTCACTTTATAATGATATGTGAATCATCAATTTTGTATTCCTCCTACAACCTTATGAACATAACATCTTCGACTTTTATGCATACTCGTTTTATTTTGTTCAAAACCCCATAATCCATATCATAGTATCACAACTAATCTTATCCACTTGTTCCTCCCTTATTCTTAATTATGATAACTCATCATGATCAACTTGTATATTTAATTAGTATCACACATCCCCCCTTATTCTAAACCTCATAATCTCTTTGAGTTTACTGAATCCCTTATCAATGACTCATTTTATCTACTTCTGATTAATGGTTTGCACCAATTTGATCATCTTCTTAGAATAATACAATATTTGACAACTCTACAAATACTTAAGTTGCATTAATCAGAAACATGTATATCAATAGTACTGCATAATAATACCATAAATATAATTTTATTCGGTGCAACTTATCTTTGTTCATCACTCCCACACTTTGCGTACTTATCCCTATGGCAACAACTTCATCTTTGACCTACATTTTTAGTTTCATATCAAATTAAATTTATATAAACTTAGGAGCGTTTGGTTCTACTTCTAATTTTTTGTTATAATTTTTAGTTTTAGTTTTTAGTTTTTAGTTTTTGTCATTCTTTCAAATAAAAATAAAAACTTATTTGGTTGTTGCTGTAAATATAGTTATATTTTTAGTACTGATGATAATTATATATTTGTAAAAGTTAAAGATAAATTATTTTTAATTAAATATATTTATTTTAGTCACTTATATAATATTTATTATTAAATTATCAATAATAATTATTTTAGTTTATTAAAATAAATAATTTTAAAGTTAATTTTATTTATAAATTAATTTTTATTTTAAAATATATTTTAATTATTAAATACAAAATTATTTAAAAATAATATATTTTAAAGATATTTTAATTTTAATTATATTTTGTAATAATTCTATATTAATTTTATTTAATTCATTAACAAAGTAAAATAAAATAATTTATAATTTAATTAATTAAATTAAATATTATATTAAATTAAATATTCATAATAATTATTAATAAATAATATATTAAAAATTAAATAATATATATTTGGTTGATAATAAATCAGATTATGAAAAAATGGAACAGAAAACAAAAATCACTTTTTGTGTTTTTCATAAATTTGAAAATTGAAAGAAACCAAAACCAAACATAGAAACAAAAAATTTAGGCAAACAAAATATTTTCACTAAATTTGAAAACAAACCAAAAAAAGAAAAATAAATAGAAACAAACAAGTCCTTATTTTTTAAAATTAAAATGGTTGCTTGTTACCTTCCTTTTTGCCTTTCAAATCTTCTTCTTTCCTCCCTGTGGAAGAGAGAGTTCACTAATTACAACCTTGTCCTTCTTTTATAGACTTCGATAATCAAAACATTAACACCTTAGTTAAATAGAAATTGTTACATAAAATATCCATTAAACTAAAATAATATTTGCTAATAAAATATCACTAGTATAGGCTACATGTAACAAATTCGTATAACTAAATCATTTCAACAATCTCACCAATTTTCGCAAAATACATCTAAATGTTTGATTAAACATATGTACGAGTATAATAATGTATACACATGATAATGGTAAATTGCATAATATTTTAGTGGGTAATTTAGTATGAGTTTAGTTATTACATCAAACGATTAGTGCATGTTTATGTTAAGATTATGTTAGTTAGTTAGAGATTTGTGTTTTGTGGGTTAGAACACACGATTGAGCTTCAATTTTATATGTTTGAGGTGACTTGATGTGTTTTCTAGTATTTTAAGGCAAATATCAAAGAACGGAGGAAATTCGGAGAAGGCTCGGAGCCAGACCCAAGGCCACAATGACAAAACCAAATAAAAGGCGCCACGATTATGCCTAATCTGCCACGATCGTGATAGAAAGGAAAATCAAGTGCCAAGATCATGGCCTGCACGAGGACAAACACAGACAACATTCCAAATTTAAATTTTCGAGGGGCTTTTCAGAACCAAAAAATACTAGGGTTGCCCAAAATTAAAAAAAGGTGTAAAAAGGATAAAGAAGAAACCCTAGTGGAGCTATCCAATCAGCCATTAGAAGAAGAGAGAGAAGAGGCAGAAGAGGAGAGAGGAGCTGACTTCTACTGCTGCTGCTTTTTTGGGGCATCCTGATCCCCTTACAAAGTGTATTTCATTCATTTTTGTGTTCTTTTTCTTTGAATGTTGAGATGGATATGAATATGTTGATTGATTTGGGTTTGATTATGATGTTATAATTTTCTTTAGGGATTTTGACTTGATTTAATGTTAATCTAGTTATTTTTGTGTTTAATCATTCGATTGTTGTGATTAATTGTTGTAAATTTATGCTTCGGTAATAAATCAAGAGGGTGAATCGAATGCAAAATGATTGGGTTGGGTTAATGAGAGTTTAATGAACCAATAGACCACACAATTAATCAAATCGGTTATTATATGGAGAGAGACTCGGTTGTTTTTTAGAAAGCTTAAGAACTAATTAGGGTTAGATCTGTTCATAATTAAGAGATTACATGTTTGATATTTAACCTAATTAGGGACTATTAATTAGGGTTTGTGATTATAACTTGAAAGAGAGTAATCCTCCCTTCAATAGTCTACAACCAACACCTCATTAACACATAAATGATTAGGTTAGCATTAATGACAAGAAAAATCCCCCTTTCTTATAATTTGGAACTTCTTCTTGTGTGATTTCTCATTGTGAATTTAGTATAGCTCAATTTAATTAATTTTTGTGTTAATTTACAAACTAATTTTCTGCCAATTATCTTCATATGTTTACATTTCTGTCTACCTTTTATTTTTATAATTTTTAGAACCCTAGATAACTTAGAATTGAATTAGTTCACTACTCCTCAAAGGGATCAACACCTGACATATAACACCCATGATCTGTGCGCTTGTAATTTTTGAGGGCTTATAAATTGTAAAACTTGCCTATCAACAAGTTTTTGTCGTCGTTACCGAGGAGTGGTACGATTAGTTTAGTTCTGGTAGTTTAAGGCATTTTCAGCACTCTTATGTCCATGCAATTGCATGAACTCAAGAGTCACTCGATTTACAAGTCAGATCGTAACCTTAGCACTTGACATCACTCGCTTAGAACGGGCCATTTGATGGGTCAAACGTCAAGAATAAGAAATAGAGGAACCAATGGTGGAAGAATTTCAATAAGAGCTCAATCAGGGAGGAAATTAAGGCAACTAGTTGCGAACCCTTATGGACTTTATGAGATTGGGATTCAACTATAATATCCCATGTTTGGGGCTAGACCTCATAATTGTGAACTAAGCATACTGAGAGCAATTAGGGTGCATTGCATGCTCATGCATCATTGTATTTTCACACACATGTGAATATTTATTGTTGGCTTATTTAAAATAATTGTTCATGCATTCATTCACATTTTTGGATATAATTGA
This sequence comes from Erythroxylum plowmanianum, assembly GCA_025531925.1. Taxonomy (NCBI): domain Eukaryota; kingdom Viridiplantae; phylum Streptophyta; class Magnoliopsida; order Malpighiales; family Erythroxylaceae; genus Erythroxylum; species Erythroxylum plowmanianum. Next base: position 17,238,483 of record JANVCQ010000232.1, on the reverse strand, counting down.
CTGAATAATGTGATCTAAAATGTAAAATGTGAAATATTGATAGTAAAAATGGATTTGGAGGTTATTACTATAATTTCGAAATTTTTGGTAAATTTTAGGAATTTCTAAAATTTGGAGTATTTTGGACTAGGGAAAAATATGGAAATATGGACTAATCGTAGTGTGACATGTGGCAATATAGCACAATGACATAAGTATTACATGCATAAGGACACATGGTTACGTGTTTCAGACGAAAGATTTTCCTATAGCTTGTGTTGTTCTTCATTTAGTTTTGATTTTCACTGTAAACATCAACACCAAAATCCTTTTAATTCACTAATCACTGAAACATCTGATACTTGATGCAAACTTAGCAGTCCAAAGATTGGTCTGTTTCATTTATCTTTGCTTTTCCCTTCATTCACTGAAACCTTTTTTTCAACCTCACTGTTGGGTTTTTGCTGAAACATTAAGTAAGTTATGTCTTGAGCTTTATTGAGTTTTGTAAGTAATTTTTGATGATGTTCTACTTTATAAATGAATACATGCATAAGAAGTTTAGTAGTGGAGTTTCAGTGTATGAAAAAGCTGAATGAGGAATTGAATTTGTTACTGAATTAGGATAAGCAAAACCATATCTGGATGTTCTAAACACATCTAAGTTGAGTTTTTGTTGAGAAATTGAGGTTGTGAATGTATAAAGATAGTAGTAGTTTTATATGAAATTGAATCTGAATCTAATTAGTGTTATGTAATTTGAGAAAATGCAGAAAATGGGATTTGCATAAATGAAAGATAGAAAAGTGTAGAAATTTTAAAACACAGCAAAGAGAGAGGAAGTGAAGTTTTGAATTTGTTATGGTTGAAGGATAAACTTGAATTTGATTTGTTTAAAGAATGTATAGGAGTTAGAAATGCATACTAGATGATTTAAAAGTGTGTAAATCTAGAAATGAAAGAAAAATGGAAGGAGAAGGAGAGAAATAAACGGTGAAGAAGATCGCGAGTCGCGATCATGTAGAAGGAGAAGGAGAGAAATAAACGGTGAAGAAGATCACGAGTTGCAATCGTGCAGATGCACGATCGTGACCTGAAGGTGAAACTCGCGACAGTGCAGATGCACGATCGCGACTTTAAATTATTTTTCTGAAAGTTATTTTCTAAACATCCTTTGATATTTTTGTTATAACTTTTGCTCCCTATATCCAAATGACATGAGACTTAAACCAATGGATTCCTTACACATTGCTCTAACTATAACTAAACATTGGTAGCTTTTTGAATTGAATTGAAATAGATTGATTAAATGAAAGTGAGGGAATTTGTTGGAATTGTATGAACTGGAATATTTTATTGAACATACTTCAGTATTTTGATTATATCTTGGTCTCTAGAGTTCTAAATGAAATGATTCTTAATTCAAATGATTTTAGAGACTATAGATACGATGTTTATCAAATTGTAATTCTAGTTTTAAGAATTCAAAAATCTATTCTGAAGTTGAAGTAAGAGTTCTGTTATAATTTAAGAACAAACTAGCATATTGGAGTATAACTTTTTGTATACAGGCTTGGATTGAATGATCTTAGTGTCATTAGAAACCTAAGACACAGAGGAACAATTGTTTAGAGGGAAGTGTTGGTTAAATAATTCATTTTCAGGATCTTATTGATCATATACAGTTGACCAGAATGGAATGTTTTCAGAAAAATATGAAATAGAGAGTGAGTGATTGAATTTTGTCACAATTGGAATATAAATGATATATACAGCAATGTATGACAGAAATATACCAAGAATTTGTCATTCAACATGCATGATACATGTGTTTATTCTGTTTCATAATCACTCTAGTAATATGAACTTGTTTTTATTGCATATAGACGAGCAACTAGAGCAACCGTTTCTAGATATTGCTGGAATATCAAGGCAATAGGCATAAGGGAGAAACTGTGAGTAACCTAAGATGGTCTCATTTTATTTATTATATGTATGCCTGAATTGTATTGATATATGTTATTAAACTGCACTGACTAATTGTGTACTGAATTTCGAACAATATATGTTCAAGGCATTTGATGCATGCAAATGATATTGGAAGTGCTACTTATGTTTGAATGAGACTGCCTAATTGAATATTATGATTCTCAACTGAAAAGTTGAATGCCAGACCTAGTTCGATAACTACTGTTACTGTGACTGCTACTATGATCATACATGTAAATGAATATGATTTAATTGGATGACTGAATTGTGATATGCATTTCATTCCAATGCATGTACTATAAAGGCCGTTGTGACTAATGTTGCTACTGACTAATTGATACTGTTACTGAGAGACCTTAAATCTCTGTGTTAGAGCCTATGCTCCCACTATATACTAAGCTAGGTGTCCGTAACGGATATGGGAGACTAAAAAGGCACACAGTCATAACATTGTAAAAACGAATGTGAGTCTTATACATTTTGCATCCATATATGACTGGAATTCATTGAATGATTTGCAAAGTTGTAATAAATTGATATGTAATGTGTAACTGAATGAATTGTGTGACTGTATGATCTGAGTGATTTTATGATGACTGTGTTTTATTGCATGAGTGAACCATCGAGGATGGTTACTCTACTAAGTTTGCAAAACTCATCAAAATTATACCGTTGACTTTTACAGGTTCGAGAGCGTGATGAACTAACTTCTAAGACTTCATTGAAGAAGATTTTATGCAGTTTAATGTCAGAAATGACTCAAAGGTATGTCAGTTGGGATTGAACACACTGTAGTTATTATCTTTTATTATTCCTCAAATATGTAGCGTATTGTATAGGACGAGTTGTTTATGCTCTTTGATGATGTTAAACTGAATGCTACAATGTAACCATGTTTTTTGATATAAAATGAGGAAATTTTGGGTTTTAGTAAAACGTGATTTATGATTTTAGTTACGATGCTATGTGATAAAGTGAAAGTTAAATAGTTAACATGACATTTCTATCAGGCATGTGCACGTGTTACCAAAAGGGGGAATGTGTATGTGTCAGATGGGAGTGGGAAGTTACATTTTGGTATCAGAGCATGGTTGGCATCCATAGGGATACGTAGGAATGATAGGCATGAAATGTTGTGGAAATTTTGGATCATAATTGGAGTTATTGTGTATTATAGTTCATTCACTATTGGTGAAAGAGCATAATACTCAGTTGACCAAGGATTTGAAAGAGTCAGTAGAGAGTCGTCAGTGTCTCAACTTGAGAGAGTGCCTCCAAGCATTTCCGAGCAAAGGGAAAGGAGGTACGATAAACTGCGAAAGCAGGGGGCTGTGGACTTCTCCAGGAGTATAGACTTGCTAAGGTCGAGTGTTGGCTAGAAAGAATTGAGAGGGTCTTTGACCAGATGAACTGTGAATCAGATGAGAGATTTGATTATATTGTATCCTTACTGCAAGGTCCAGCTTATTAGTGGTGGAAAACCATTCTAGGCAGTACCATTAGGCCTTGCAGTCTGAGAATGGAAGACTTTTTAAAAGTCTTCAGAGAAAATTATATGACTACGATTAACCTGGATCGAAAGATAAAAGAGTTCCTAGATTTGAAGTAGGGCAACATGACTGTAATAGAGTATGAAGTGAAATTTAATGAATTGATGGGTTATGCCACTGCCTTGTTTCCGATAGAGGAAGACAAGTGCATAAGATTTGAAGACGACCTGAATATGGAAATCTGGATGAGGTTAGCTATTTCTAATATGGGTAGTTTCATAGAACTACGAGCTACCTCAATCCGTGTTGAACAATTGATAAAAGATAGTCAGATTGAGTGTAGAGAAGAGTCGAGATAGAAGAGGCCCAGTGTTTCTCAGGGAGGTTTTGGCAGAGGATTCATAAAGCGTCAGGATCGAACTTTTAGGCCACTGACTAGATCCAGGCAATCATCAGACAAATAGGTAGCTTTACACAATTTGGAAATAATAGAGGAGTAGCGTCGGGTCGATTGCCAGCTTGTGACCATTATGGGAATAGGAACAGTGGTGACTGCTAGAGGTTGACTGCAATCTGCCTTCGATGTGAGTCACATGATCATCAGGTTAAAGATTGTGCTGTGATATATGGAGTGTAGTCTAGTAGGAGAGGAAGTGTGGCAATAGAACCTACTGTGCAGCAAAACCAAGCCAGTAGGACTGGACAGAGAGATCGTGGTAGAGGCAGGATCAGTTCTGTGAATGCTATTAGGAGGAATGAGGTGCAGAGCAAGTAGCCATAGTCTCAGGCTAGAGTATATGCCATGACGAGGCAAGAGGCTCAAGAGTCTCTAGATGTCGTTGCAGGTGTGTTATTACTATTTACTTTTAAGGTTTATGCATTGCTAGATCCTGGATCAGTGTATTCGTTTATCACACCACATATGACATCTAGATTGCATTATGATAGAGAGTTACTGAGATGTGGATTAGAGGTGAGTACACCGATAGGTATTACCACCATTATTGGGGAAGTCTGCAAGAAGTGTTTGATTTGCATTGATCAAGCGAAGTTAGAAGCAGACTTGATAGTATTATAGTTAAAGGAGATTGATATTATTTTAGGCATGGATTGGCTCACTGCTTATATGGCCATTATGATCTGCTACACGAAGGAAGTAATTTTAAAGTCTCCTGATCAGCTAAGAGTAGTGTTTAGAGGTATTAGCCAAGCAATTCCATCTAGATTGATCTCAATTAGGAGTGCTTTAAAGTTAATGTATGGTGGATGTGAGGCTTATTTGGCCCACGTGATTGATACTAGAGCTGAACGAAGTATACAAGACATTCCTGTAGTGAAGGAATTCCTAGACGTGTTTCTCGCTGAATTACCTAGTTTTCCCTCATATTGGGAAACTCAGTTCCAGGTGCTATTCCTATATCCATTCCTCTATATAGGATGACACCTGTAGAACTAAAGAAGTTGAAGGCTCAATTATAAGAGCTGCTTGAGAAAGGATTCATTAGGCCCAATGTTTCATCCTGGGGAGCTCCAGTGTTATTTATGAAGAAGAAAGATGGCATTTTGAGGTTATGCATCGACTATAGGCAAATTAATCCAGTTACAGTGAAGAACAAATACTCGTTTCCTAGAATCGACGATATGTTTGATCAACTATAGGGAGCTCAAGTGTTTACTAAACTTGACTTGAGGTCTAGGTATTATCAGCTAAAGATAACAGAGACTGAAGTATCAAAGAGTGCCTTCACGAGCAGGTATGGGCATTTCGAGTTCTTAGCAATGCCATTTATGTTGACAAATGCCCCAGCTGCATTTATGGCATTGATAAATAAGGTGTTTCAACCCTACCTAGATCAGTTTGTAATTGTATTCATCGATGATATTTTGGTGTATTTGAAAAGCAATAAGGAACATTCAAAGCATTTAAGAATGATACTACAGATTTTGAAAGAAAAATAGTTGTATGCCAAATTTAGTAAATGTAAATTTTGGCTGAATCAAGTGGTGTTTCTGGGTCACATAGTAACTAGGCATGGTATTCAGGTGGACCTAATGAAGATAGAGACAGTAATGAAATGGGAGACTCTGAAGAATGTATCAGAGATCTGTAGTTTCCTCGTATTGGTTGGATATTACCAGAGGTTCGTCGAGGGATTCTCTTTGATTTCAGCCATGGTTTTGGGATCTACTTCGTTCTAACCAGTATTGGCCGAAAACTGGTATCTGGATCGCAACCTCGGTACCAACCATAAATACCGGCTAGTATCGGGGTTTTTCGTTGGGTACCGGCCGATACCCAACATATCAAAAAATTTCGGACCATTTCGGAATTTTTAAAAACTTTGAGGACTTATTTGAAAAAAAAATTAACCTAAAAAATCTACCCAGCCCCCCCAACCCTCTGCTCTGCTACTGCCCCTCTTTCTTCTTCACTTCATTCTTCTACTCTTCTTCTTATCTCTAACCCTCTCTCTCTCACTCTCTCGCTCTCACCGTCTCTGTCACTGGTGTCTGGATCCTCTCACCATCACCAACGCTTGGTTCTCCTCCTTGCCCCTGTTGTTTTCCTCCTCGACATTGCCTCATTCGTGTAGATATGACCTCATCTGTGTAGATCTGGCCTCTACATCACCTCTCCTCCTCGCCGCACCACCACACCACCATCGACCCTCCGATGGCTCACAAGTGGACGGCTGGACCTAGACAACCCCACGAGGCACGACCCGAAGCCCCAACCCGAATACCCAAGTGAAGACTCGAGTCATCCGGTGGTTAAATAATTTTTTTGGGTGTGTGTTGATTGTTGATACTCCAAAAATTACTGGTAAATGGATTTTGTTTTTTGTGTTGTGGATTGGAAATGGATTGGATTTGTCGTGTATTAGTGTTGATCAGTTGATGAAAATGCTATTGGTGGGTGGACTTGTTTGTGGAGGAATTGATTTGGATTTTGATTTTTGAATATTGAAGTTGAAGTTTGAATTTTTGAATGTTTGGAAATTGGAATTGTTTTGGAATGGAATTTTAGAATGAAATTTTGAAGTTAATAATTTGAAATTGTTGGATTGAAGTTGAAGAATACCATGGATATTGGGTTTAGGACTTGGGTAAGTAATTTATGCTATTTTGTTATGAATTTGTTACATGAAAATTAGAATTGGAATTGAAAATGGAAATTTAAATTGGGATTAGTATGTAATTAATTAATTATGTATTATGCAAAGAATAAAGATTGTTAAAACTTAAAATTAAAAGTTGATAAT
>JANVCQ010000232.1:17179678-17193471 GCA_025531925.1 Erythroxylum plowmanianum | reverse complement strand
GGCTAGACTTTGGTTTAATATAATTGATTAGATTAATTATATTAAAACAAATTTTTTAAGAAATGAAGGATCAATTTTGGTTTTATTAGGGTTGAACGTGCAGCTACACATTTGATATATGTCAAATAAAGATGGTCTTTATTATGGTTTATCATCATTAAATGGAGTTATGAACTTATCATTAAATGGTTTAATAGTTATCTTTTAATGTTAGCATGTAACCTATTAGCATTGATTAGATTAAAGAAGAAAGATGTACATTAGAGGGACCATATCGGTCAGTACCGAAAATTTCACGTAGTACTAATTGATACCGACTAGTACCAACTGATATGCAAATACCGACTGGTACCATCAACTTTAAAAATTTAAAGGTCTTTTTTGTAAATAAAATTAACAAACTCTGTCTCTTTTTCCTCTCTGCCCACCTAAATTGATCTACACTCTCTCTACTATCGCACTTCATAGGCATGGTAGAATCATCTTCTTGACATCCTCACTCACCAGAGAGATTTGCATGACTAAGAGGTGTTTTGATGTATGGCGACTTGTTTGATTGCGTTAAGGCGATGTCCACAATTCTAGCTATGCGAGGGTTTTGTTTTTATGTTTATGAAGATGAAAGAAAATAAAGGAATTAGTGGTGATTAAATCACATCAGGAATGTTAACAGATATATTAACGTCAAGTTTGATTTAATAAAAATTAAAATTTTGAGTATTTAATTATCAATTTTTAAAGTTTGAGCTATAATTACAAAACTGGCTAAAGTTTGAATTTCCTTTTATAGGAATTAGTGGTGAATAAATCGCATCAGCAATATTAACAGATATATTAACGTCGAGCTTGATTTTAAAAAAATAAAAATTTAAGTATTTAATTATCAATTTTTAAAGTTTGAGCTATAATTACAAAGTTTGGCTAAAGTTTGAATTTCCTTTTATAATTAAATTTAATAAAATAATTACATGCAACGATCATTTGTTTGTTTATATAGATAGTATCTTTTCTACGTTGAAAATCTGAATTTATTCCACAAACTAATTTGGATGGGATGAGTAAGCGAATACAAAACAGGGGGACATGATTCTTTGTCCAATTTTATGGTATATTATTATGTCCCATAAATTTCAACAATTTATTTATGCGAGTCACGTGAGACCCACATAAATAAATAGCTGAGATTTATGGGACATAATAAGACACAAAAAAATTGAACAAAAAATCTAGACTCCAACACAGGAGAGAACTGATTCCACGCTGTGACTTAGGTTCCAGGAAGTACATAAGAAAGAATAAAAATATGAGCAAGGGAACAGGAACATGAGACGTGCTTTAAAAGAGAGAAAAGGGAGAAACCTGCTGCGAAAGCACCCATCCGGCTATTTTATTCGGGCAGGAATTTGAACCAAACGACTCTAATACGCACATGTTATTACTAGAAGCCCAAGGGCAATGGAATCTCAACAGAGCAAAGGGTGTACGTAATCTTACTCCGCTGCTGCAGTGGCCCAGTGTATGGTATTCCATGGCAATAGAATGAACTAAACGTGAAGGCAATTAAAATCTCCCACCTAGGTTTGATATAAGAAGATAAACTAATTAGTGTAAATTCAAATAATTATGACAAAAACAACCATCTCATACTTTTCCTTATAATGTATCAGTAAAACATCCTCTGTTTTATAAATATTTATATTATTGAATATATATAAAAACAACCATCTCATACTTTTCCTTATAATGTATCATGTTCTTTTATCAGTAAAACATCGTCTGTTTATATGCCTTTTGATGAGTAACTATTTGCTTATTACTTTAAGCGGAATCTATGCTAAACTTGAGGCTTAAGTTTTCCCCCCACAAAGCCATTATACTTATCTTCACGAAAGGGCCAAAACTAATTCAATTCCGAGATAATCAGCCTAAAGTGAAGATGATATGAAGAGGTTTTAAATTAACCATTTAACTCCATGTAGGCAAGGTAAGGAGTTGATGACATCAGAAATTGATGATGCATCACGTTAGATGGAAACAACTTAGCACATGGCACAATTCTTTTGGTTGTTATTCATTTATTCCTGCGTCTACATCCCACCTGCCCACTTGCTTCAATTTTAATGAAAATGATTAATAAACAAATTATGTATATTAAAAGAAGAATATAGATATATCTGTCAATCCACAATACATTAACATTCGTCTGATGGACATGCATTGTGTAGAAATATCCTTATATAATTTACATATCATTCAACTTTTTGATTACCCCTCTTTACCTTAAAGCATGCAAAAAGCATCTGTTGATGATTAAGTCAGTACTTTCTTTCTTATGTATAATTAAGATTCCACAACAATGTGTTAGTTATTTTCCCCTATTATGTCTTATCTGTGCCTAGAGGTGATTTTGTTGCCAACCTCACACTCGTCATCCACCATCCCCTCTCCTGTGGGAAACGCAGACAGCTGGCTGGCGAAGCTAGTCTTAGACAAGCTGTCACATGCAAGTTATAAATCCAGCTTAGGAATTCATATGGATTCTACTTGTTCATGTGACTTTGTCTACGGCAACCGCCTGTTACTTTGTTTCTAATTATTGGACCATCTCTGCTTAAAAGCCACATCCAAACTGTCAAAGTAAACTTACTCCCTTTAGCTTGATTTTTAAATAACACTAAACTTATCTCAATTGGGTTGGATCTAATTATTATGCAAACAAAAAAAATAGTGATTTTGAAACAAAAGGCCCCACTCACACTAGATGCCTTCTGTCTCCGATTCAGTAATTGGAGGGACATATCCTGCTTTGCTTTGGCAAGATTCCTGCCATTCTATGCGTATCCTCTTACCTTCATCTCTCATGTTGGTGATTACATTGATGCTCTATTTCTCATTTCACCACATCATAATTTCTTTTTGTTTTCTATATTTTCTAGAGGGAAGGGAAGAAGGGAACTCCTGTCCAAAATAATATGAGACATTAATCAAACAGTATTTAATCTTGAGTTAAAGGGCTATTACTTAACTAACTTGCCTACCCACTCTTGTAGCACTTATCTTGTATTTGTGTATTTTTAGGAATATTTTTATGTTTTCTAACGCATGATTGGTTGACTTGACAATAATTTACAGTGATAATCGAAATTGTTAAAAGACGTTTAGGTTTAATATATATGTTTATACAAGCAATTATATATATACATATATATATGTCATCTTTAATTATACTTTTAATATATGTCATCGGATATTTAATTCATAAAATTTTTGAAAAGTTGAAGAATATTCATAGTATTTGTGTACCTACAGGAAATCAAGGGCAATAGTTAATATGACACTTCCATTATTGATGGTTGTTAGCAAATTACCAATTAAGGCTTTTTAATGCATAGTGTAGGCAGTGTCAAGATGAGAGGTCTAAGCTATAGCCAGAATGTCTTTTCTTCCATAGAGGGTGAAAAGACATATAATCAACTAACCGTTGATATAATCAGCGATTAGTTGATAGCTGATTATATCAATTAATTTGATCAGCGAATAGCATTAACTGTTTATTAAAGATGTTTGGTAAAACTAAATGTTTAGTATTAGCTGTAGATAAGTAAAATGACTTATGAGGGCATGATTTTTAAAAAAATTATTAAGGGCATAAATATTATATATCTTAGTATTTCGTTAAATATTCTTATAAGAATTTGGATTTTATTTTTTAATTTTACAAAAATTAAGTTATAATCTTGATCAAAAGTAGTAGTAGTAGTAGTAGTAGCAATAATTACCCTTTAACTATGCTGATTTATATTAATATAATTCACCACATACAAGGATTACTTTTAGTCCTTAAATTTACATCTTAACCATGATTTCATAAAATTGAAATTCTAATGAATTTATTAAACTTTTAAGAAATTCATTTATACTTTTTTTCTTTTGGAGTTTCTCGTAAAGATATGAATGAAGAATCATGACTGCAAATAACTGAATATTTTATTAAATATTCAATACTTTTTATGAGTTAACTTGTTATAGTTGATTATTTTAACCCTAGGTTCCTTTTGATTCAAAACAACTCAATCAATAGTTCAAAACAACATAAATGATAATGAAGAGCAGCCAAGAAGCGAGGGCAGAATTTAGTTTATTTAAACAGAAAGTTTATTGATGATATAAAGTTAAAAGTTTTTTAATTGATAATAAAAGCATTATAGTGTACATAATAAGTCTTCATAATTGAAAACAAATGAGTACAACATTCCTAATGTGCTAGTGATCGCGGGTACTCTGAGCTGCTACCCATCTCCTTCAACTGCTCCACCTCCTATCTCAGTGAGCCATCTGCTCTATCAATGTCTGCATATATGTCTGAAGCTCAGTGACTTCACTGGTTTGCACTGGTCTATTAGACGCTGTTATATTGGACATGGAGGATTGCGAATAACATGTGTTCGCAAATGAACCTAGCTTGAATATCCGTCCACGATGGTCCTTACCACCAAAAGCCTCAAGATATGTCTGAATCTCATCAACAGGTTGTTTCTCTTGAGATTGTCGTTGAATGATATGTTGTATTTGGTCCTATTAGGAAGCAATGTTTACATTAGTAAGGGATTACTATTAAGAAATAATAATAATGTATTAATTTCACATACATTCAACTTTCTACATCAGCTGTTAACGAATGTCACACTGGTATGTCTCTTCGTGTGAGTGTGCAAAAACAATTGAGTAGGTGTAGGTCTCATGCCCAAAGACTGTTCCTGCATATTTAACCTAAATTGTTAGAAGTGAACTACATTTGATTAAAACTTCAGCAAAATTTCCTCTATTTTATGATATTTCCTACCTATTAAACAAAAAAAATAACTCAGCGTAGTTATATATGGCACTAGACATATATATCATTGTCATTATCTATAATACAGTAAAGTAAAACATTTACAATATAAGTGTCAAGTTTAGATACTTACAAGTCTCTGTGCATGCTCGTGATAAGTTATTGATCCTCTCGTATGTACGGGAAGCCTCTCTCCCCCTGGGCCTCCATGTCTATTGGTAAACTTATGCCCTGAGATGGACATAGCCTCAAAACTTCTCCAATACTCCTGCCAATGGCTCCATATTTCCTTTGAACATGCCTCTAAACCTGGGCCGTATTACCTCACACTGTCTCTTTGGTCTCATATTTTTACCTGAAATTCATTGTTTATCGATATTTCTACTTATAATAGAATTTGAATTCAATCTTTTACACAATATATGGAAAAGGAAACAAGGCGATTTGTTGAATATCATATTCATGTACAAACGACGAAAATGACAGTTAACAGTTGTTAAAGTCATAGAAGAAGAACAATAACAGCCATCATTCAATAGGACGTAAGTTAACCTCTAACTAGTAGGAAGGTTGTTTGACAAATTCTTACAAATACAACAAGAAATCAACTTTAAATCTGAATCTAGTATATTGCATCGATAAATCAAAATGATATAATTAATTTGTTTGATTTCATGTGACATGGGAATCGGTAAAGGTAAATGAGTCCCTGATGTTTGGATTCCCGAGAAATGTCCTGGCATGTTCAAACGTACCAATTGAAACAGTGATACTTCTTCCCTCAAGTGTAGGCTTTTGAACACCTTCTTGCAATAGCATTTCTGCTATAGCTAAACTTGTAGAAGATAGTGAATGAGTCGCCACTCTTAGTATGGAAAACTAACTCTCCAGATGAACAACTAGCAGGAACAGATTTACCTAAAAAACAATAATGTACAACTTTCATAATGTCATATTAGAAAACCTTTAAATGAACCAAAACTGGATATTAATGCATACGTGAATTTCCAGACGAGGTTTGTGGAATTGACAAATTTTCCAAAAGAACCGATCTCCCTAATCCTTTATAGACTATTGTGACATCGCTCTTCCCTCTATCAGCATACATGTTATGTTCAAGATTCAAGGTTGCTTAAAACAACATGTAGTATAGACCATCAAATGTGAATATATGTAATAACTTCATCAAAGGAAGTGGGATGTATATAATAAGGAAAGAGACATTGTCCAGATCATACTAAACACCTTGAAGTAGAAGATAGGCGATAGAAGGCAAACGATCCTTAGTGTATGAAGTGGCAATTTTTCCTGCGTTGTTTATTCCTTGGGTTGAGACAATTTTGCCACATTCTTCCCCATGGAAGGAATTACTACCATCCAAAACCAATCACCATGTCAACATTCCTTGAATAAGATTTTCAATGAAATATTGTACATAATATACTGAACAACAAATAATTTATAACGTTGATTAAAATATTCAATTACAAACACAATTTAATCATTATCATAATTTAATTATAAATTACCATCATCTTCTTCTTCAAAAGAATAAGAATCAAACCCCACCCCTTTTCAGATCTTTGACCTCGTCATCCTCTCCAGATGAAATTTTAACATATTTGTTAGATGGATAGTTCAAAGGTTCATTATCGTCAAATGTGATAGATGCATTTATAAAAGTGACATATTCCTGAAATGCTTCACTTTCAATTCTCTACTCTCCTTTTCCATGTGATTGAAAAACACCTCTAAGTTTAACTTTGCAAACTGCCAACCAATCTATCTTATCTCGTCGTAAGCTTGAAAAAATGACATAATACACTTGTTTCGCTTACATTGCCAACACGAAAGGTTCAAATTGTCTCAATATTCTCCTTATGTTGATTTCGTTATATCAACTATGCACTTTTGTTCCAACATTTGGAGTCGGATCATACCAGTCACACTTAAATATCACACATCACTTAATTGGCAAAGCAGGGCACTCAACTTCAAGTATTTCAATAATTTTACCGTAGTAATTCATCAATTCTCCCTGTATGGCAACTCCACGATTTATTGTTGTCATGCTATACCCATGATATCCTGTATGTTATTTGTATCCATTCACGAAACATATCAGATATGATTTAATAGTTTGCAGAGGTCCCTTTGCAAGATCACAAATGAACTTGTTCTCTATTGGATTTTCTAAAGCCTACATAAAAGAAATTATCATACAATTAATGTATAATGTCATGAGAACACCTAAATATGGTATTGAACTATAAGAATATTTGTAAGTGAAAACTTACATATCTCTCAAATCATCAAGGAAAGTGTCTTCCAACTTCTTTATTTATATCATCTTGTGTACTATTTGGCATTATCTCGTAACAATGCCTTATATAATCTAAATACATTATTATGTATTTCAGTAATGAACAACACAGAAATTTAAAGGAAGAAATAATCATGTTCAACTTATTGCATGAAAGGTCGAACCTCTTGACAGTTCAATAAAATGTAATCATGTGCAGCATCAATTTCTTCCTTTATTAACATTCTTCTTATTGGACGTCCATATGTTCATCCAGGATACGTGAAAATAGACAAGTTACCATCACTCGTTCCTCCCCCATCGTCATTACAAGGAATTTTTCTTTATCTTGTGTGAATATGCGGCTCAAAATAATGTCCACAAAATGTACTGGCTTCCTCCACTAAATAAGCATTACATATCGATCCTTCAACTCTAGCCTTGTTTTTTACATTTTTTTCAAGTGATGTAAATACCTATATTGGAGAAACTGGCTATTACAATTTTGTAATGAAAACATAGTAACATGGTTATTGCAATAATGTTTGTTGACTGACCTCTCAAATGGATACATCCATTGATATTAAACTATTCTGGCTAGTTTTGCCTCGTGTGCTAAATGAACAAGTAGATGGTCCATACAGTTAAAGAAGTTTGGGGGAAAAATCCCTTCTAACTTGCACAAAATTATTGGAATTTCCTTTTCTAGTTTTTTTATTTTAGCCAACTTGAATTTAGATGATGTTAAACTTTTAAAAACATACTTAATTCTATTATTACTTCCCAAACCTTATTTGGTAGCAGCTTCCGAAATGAAATTGGAATTAGCCTTTGCATAAACACATGACTTTTTATTCCAAATAGTTTGTACTTCCTTAGGTCCACACACCTAGCCAAGTTTGAAACAAAACCATCAGGAAACTTTAGACTTTTCAACCATTCACACAAAAGCTCCTTTTATTTTTTGTCCAAGTGTAACATGCTTTCGTATATTTACCAGTGTGAAGATCTTTATATAACTCATTCCTTCTAAAAAAATTACAAATCAGCTCGTGATTTTGCATTGTCTTTTGTCCTCTCTTCAATGTTCATAATAGTGTTGAATAAGTTGTCAGAATGTTTTTCTCAATATGCATCACAACTAGATTATGACGAATCAAATTCATTTTCCAATATGATAAATCCCAAAATATGCTTTGTTTTCTCCATCCAAAGTTTTGACTAATGCTTGTATTAACTTCATCGGCTTCAAATTATGTTACTTTCAGTAAGCCTAATTCCTCAATCTCTTCACCAGTTTTTAAAGGAGGAGGAGGTGTTTTTACCATCATAATTCTTAATAAACTTATGTTTATTGCTCCTAAATGCATGATCTTGAGGAAGAAATTTCCTATGATTGTCACAAATATATATTTTGCCCCCGTTTGGAAGACAAAATGCATTAGAATCATTGTCTCAATAAGGACAAGCCAATTTTTCAGTTGTGCTCTATCCAGATAACATGGCAAATGCTGGAAAATCACTAATGATCCACATCAAAGCTGCCCTCAACACAAAATCTTGTTTCAGAGATACATCATATGTTTGAACACCATATTCGCAAAGATGTTGCAATTTAGATATCAATGGTTATAAGAAAACATCAATTTTATGCTTCGAATCTGTAAGCCCTAGTACAATCACCGTCAAGGACATATATGCCTCTTTCATATACATCCAAGGAGGTAAATTACAAGGAGTAACTATGATTGGCCATGACGAATATTGTTGCCTGGATTAACCAAAAGGTTGGAATTCATCCGTTGACAATCCCAACCTAACATTTCGACATTCAACTGCAAAATCTAGATGGGTGTCATTAAAATGTTTCCATGCTAGTGCATCTGATGGATGACTCATTACTCCATCTTCCTGTTTGTGTTCAGCATGCCATCTAATGTGAGATGCAGTAACATCAGAAGCATAAAGTCTTTGAAGTCTCGGAGTTAGCAAAAAATAGTACATTCGCTTTCATGGTACTAATTTTTATTTTATTGAACGCTTTTTAGGCTTAAACTTAGATTGACCACAAATTTTGAACTCCTGTAAGTTTACATCATCTCCCTAATACAACATCATTATCTCACAATTTGGCCACAATTCTCGATTAGCTAACTGTAATAAGTCGAAAAACCTTTTTGCTTGTGGGTTAGGTTCTTCTTTAAGATTTTCCTTATTTTCCTCAAAGGTATAACCGACCCCATCATAAACCATTCGCATCTACAGATTTTCAGTTTGATCCATATAATTTGTTGTAAACCCAATCCCCCCTTCATACTCATTTAGGTTGATAGACGATTCTGCTTGATTACCCCTTGAGGTGCTATAAATGTCGGGTTCTTCATGTCATGTCAACCCTTTTCTCAGCAAATGCCCATTAACTTCATCAATAATAAGGAAACATTTATGTTTGCACTTTTTACATGGACATCTGATCTTTGACCTATCTATATATGCAGGTTGAGAACATGCATATAGAATAAAAGCTTTAACTCCCTTACAAATTCAGAATTAATGAAACCATCAGGGGTTAATCTTTTATACATCTAAGATCTATCCTGAAAACTCATTTCTAGAAAACTGTTAATTTAAAACAGTGAATCCATAGTTAATATCAGTGTTTTGAAATCTGGACCGATCATCGAACCGGAGGCCTTACTGGTCACCGGTTTGACCGGTTCAACCGGTTTAACCACCGGTCGAACCGGTGTGACGTCATAATTATGCAATAATTATATTTAATTATATATAATATTAATAATATTAAAAAAATACAAAAAATACAAACAAAAAAAACAAAAAAATAAAAATTTTATTGAACCAGTGATCAGACCGGTCAAACCGGACCGGTCCGACTGGTCAATTGACCGGTTTTGACCGGTTCTCACTAGTTCAATTGAGAACTGGTTTTTAAGGGTGAACCGGACCGGATAGCCGACCGGTCACCGGTCGAACCAGTCAGACCGGCCGGTCCGGTCCGATTTTCAAAACAGAGGTTAGTATCATTCATGTTAGCCAAAGATTACAAAACATCTAAGATAAGACTTGTGAACCAACATAACAAGTTCTTGTTTTGACTATTAAGGTCCTGATATTTTTCACCGATAAGTCTCACAGAAGATCCATAATAGGTTATGGGTCAAGGTTTATGGGTTCACATCTAAAATATATTTAAATTGAATATCCAACATATATGCTTGTAATCATATATCTCAGAAGAGAATTATTGTTAAAAGTTTCATATCTAATGGATATTAAATATGTACTAGTGCCTAATCACATAAGTATTTACAAAAATATAAATACTTATTTGAATAAATTAGTTTAACATATACAATTTAAATAGTAAAACTCATCATATGAATTACTCATCCTATATTAATTCATACATAAATCGAAGGTCATACTACAAAATAGTTTCAGTTCGTGCAAGCCAAAATAAATTAGTCATGTAATACGTTCAGATTCTCAGTTCAAACTGTAAACAAGTACCCATATTAAACCAAGTTCAAAAAAATGTAGTACAAAATAAAATCACTAACCTTAATCGACATGCAGAACGATGTTCTTGAAGTACGTGAAGGAAGATGATGACGAACCTAGAATGAAAAAATATAGAAATTGATACAAATTCGATTAAAATTTGTGGAAATCATTGTTGACTTTGTCAAAAATATAAGGAAATGAATGTCATTTGAATATCTACTAAAGCTTCTCTTCAATCTCCTTCTAAATAGAAATACTGCAACAAATGATTTCCTACAACTAAGAAGAAAATTGTTCAAAATTTAGAAGCATTCTAGATGAAGATATGCTAGCCTAATCACGAACATAAGCTAGATCACCATAAATGATTCAAATGCTTAAAACTAACATGACCAAGATGAGAGACCAAAATTGGACACTTAGGTGGAGATACATTTAGGCTTATTATTCTTTATGGAAAAATTCTTGAAAATTTTGAAGATAGTGTCAAGATTCCACATTTTATGCATGCATGAAATTTATACCAGGTGTAAGCTTAAGATGACTTGGATAAAATTCTATAAGTATATGAAAAATGTTCATACTCTCTTACTTTGGTTGATAAGAATGGTACGTAGATGGGTCTCAATTCTATTTGATTTAGTTAGAAATCAACATTCAAATTTGAGTTAATTGAATTTCTATTAAACTTGCTTAAGGGTTGACCAAACCAAACTCGAAAGATCCAAACAATTTGACCTCCACCCTAAAATGACATTGTTTTAGGCAAATTGTGCATATTTAAATTTATCTCAGGTGAAGGAGTCGACCACAGTCCTAGCTTGTTGCCAAATTCATATGCATAAGAATCCATCCCTATTTTTATATAAGGTGATTAAGCTTTTTAAAAAATAGTGAATAAAGATTAATTCCATCTTTACATACTAATTTTGAAAGTGAGATGAAGTTATTACAAATTTCATTCAAAAATATGTTATTCTTAACCAGAAAAAAAGAAATCACAATCAGAAGATAAAAATTTATAACTAAATGAAACTGAACTAGAACCAAATAAACGTCTTGTAAAACAAAAAGGAAGAAGAGTAGGAATAATCAACAATTCATTATCAACATGTCACCTATATTCTCAAAAGGATGGACCTTTTCTAATAAAATCTATCTAGATGTAATCAACGTCCTCATCTTGTGCAACCTCACATCTAATGCTTTGTCTTTAACTATCACAATGAATTTGAACTCTTCATGTGATTAATTCCTACCTCCTTCACTAGTATTGTAAGTTATAATGCTTTCTTAGCATTATTATGGCCTTAACCATATATTATCATATACTTTGATTCATTTCTAAACAATGTAATCATAAACTATAATGTTGATTTCCAATAAATATACTTTCTTGTAAGAGTGAAAGAATGCCCTGTACTAGACCTCTTATTATAATCTACTAATTTGACATTCCTGTCAAATACCTAAATATCCACTTAAATACTTCCTAATGTTGTCTTTTAGGATATGAAATGTATTTAATGACCTTACTAATAACATGAGCCAAAATATATCCTTACAAAAAATATTGTATAAATTAAACATCCAACAATTCTAGCATACATCTCCTTAGACATATCCTCAAACTCTTCATGTATTTTTTAGCATTATTTTAGGGAAAGCCTAGATTGATTTCCAAATGAGTGCTTACAAGTTTAGCCTTCCTCATTCTAAATATGTCCAACTCCTTCTTAATGTATCTCGATTGAGAAAACAAATTTTTTTTAAAGTTCTTATCCCTATGAATCTTCATTCCTAATATCTTGGTAGCACCTAAATCCTTCATCCCAATTTCCTTTACTAATAAGATCTTTGTTAAACCACAAGTCCTCAAACAATCGTATAAAAGTTACATAACCTCGTTGCTGTAAAAAAATCTTAAAACACAAGATAAAAAAGGTCATTACTTGCCTCAGCATGTGTGCAAGGACATATGGACATTTTATCAAACACCTTATGTTCATCAAATAATCATCCCATTGTACCAACCAAATTCACATTTTTCCCCTTCTATCACATACATTTTGACATATTATGTTCTTATCCATTCACAAAATACCAAAACATATGAAAAAATTAAAGACACAAACTAATTAATTAAAAACAAACACCCACGGTCAACATGTATACCTCTACGAAAATGGTCATTTGCTCAAAGAAGAGGACCCGAAGTAGCACGATGTGACCAGATGTAGCATGAACGGGAGACGACTTCACACCAGAGGAGCAAACGTAGCTAGCAGGGAGGAAGAGAGAAGAAAGAAGGGAAGAGAAGAAAGAAGGAGCGACGATGAGGGGGGGAGAAGCTTCTGCGAGTGTGTTTTAAGCTAAACAAAACGACGTCGTTTGGTGTTAAACCAAACGACATCGTTTTATTTAAGTTAATAATGTTCAACCACAAGACCACGACGACGTATTGGTTTAAACTTTACTGACAGCATTTTTCGTCACTAATATTCTGTCGAAAAGGTCAACAAAACTTTCCGCCATCAATTCCCGCCTTACTTGCCGACGATATTGTTCTGTCGCTAAATTTAAATTTTTCTTGACCAATTTACTGTCAACCTTATATATTCCGTCGATAAACAACAACGGTTTGTTTACCATCGTTGTTTTTTCGTCACAAATTCATTATTTTCTTGTAGTGTTCTCTGAACTATACTTAATTGCCAAGTTTTTGTCTGTTTAACGTGCTTGCAAAATTAATCATTTTTAACAAAATGCATTTCTTAAAAGTCCTAATGGTGTAAATATAACTTTTAATTCTTATATATGATACCATTAGTAAAGTAACAATGTACCTTGCCATTTCTACATAATGATTTATGAATCGCAAGACAATTTAGGGATCGTTTAGTTCTACTTCTATTTTTCTGTTACAGTTTTTAGTTTCCGTTTTCAGTTTTTTGTTTCTGTTTTTCTTTCAAATAAAAACAAAAATATGTTTCGTTGTTAATGTTAATGTAGCTATATTTTAATCACTGATAATAATTACAATTTAGATAAAACGTAAAGATAAATTATTTTTAATTAAATAAATTTATTTAATTTCTTATATAATATTTATTAACAAATTATTAATAAAAT
>JANVCQ010000232.1:17162587-17173435 GCA_025531925.1 Erythroxylum plowmanianum | reverse complement strand
AATATAATGTTGAATTAAATTATTCATAATTTTTATTAAAAATAAATAATTAAATAATATATATTTAAATGATAGTATCAGATTATAAAAACAAAAAAAAGAAATAAAAACTACTTTTTTATAGTTTTTATAATTTTTAAAAACTGAAAGAAACCAAAATCAAAAACAGAAAATAAAAGTTCAAACAAGCAAGATTTTTACTAAATTTTAAAATAAAAATAGAAAATTAAAAATAAAAATAGAAACAAGAACTTCATCAGTTTGAAGTTGAATTATAGTATTTATCACTACAAGTACCTGCTGAATAATAATTCAATAAAGATTGAGATATTCAATTTTAACTATATTTGCCGTCCTTTAAAAAAAAGGAAACTTTTACAGATAACTAAAGGATTTGACACATTGAAACTGAAAATAAAATTAATATTAATTTAAGTATTCTACTATAAAAATGATAAATACCCAACAAAAAGAAGCAACACCATCCAATACGTGGAGTTGCATTAACCTTTTTTTTTAAATTCCGAATCTTTTAAGATAAACATTTAATTGCAACTAATGGAGAGGTTGGCAACTTTTAAGAATCATCCTTGACCAGCCACTCTCACGTGGTCAATTATGGTTGTGCTGGCGGACTGACGGATAAGTTCGTAATTACCTAACTCCCGTTCAACTAGACTTGGGATTTGGGAACACAACTCCAAATCTAATGGCTTTCGATCTTTGACCCGCAAAGTCACGGACACTTGCAACTATTCAAATGACACTTGGCGGATGGTGGAATTTATGAAGTGATATCGAAAATGGATAATCCAGACAGTTTCTTGACGGGCTAGACCATTAAACCCACTTTGGTCCACGACACCTTCCGTCGTATCATGGCTGATGGACAAAGACCACACGTGATCGCGAGTAAAACAAATTACATGTTAACTTGTTAAATTATTCATTAAAATAATTAAAAGAAAATGGATAGACGGTTAAGTCTAATTTTATTGTGACTATCGCCGTGACTGTTTCTTCTCTCTTCTGTTGCCACCCCATTGACTATTTATTTAGTTAGAAGGTTTTTATAATAGAATGAGATAAAATGTAACATAATTTTATTATTTAAAATGAAGTTTTATAACGAAATAAGATAAAAATAGAAAATTTTATGTTATGTTTTATTCTATCCTAATTAATGAAAATAAGAAATCTTCAATTTGAAAGTTTAATATAGAACGTAAACTAATAAATATATGCTACTTAATATGTCATCAATAATTTTTCATAATACCAATTATTTATTACCCTACTCTAATAACAACCAACACAACACAATAATATTTTTATATAAATAATAATAAAAATTTTTATTAATAAAATAGAAAAATATATAAAAACTTATTCTTTAATTATTTTTAGCATGTTTTTGGTAAGTCACAAATATATTTCTATATAAATAAAAATAAAAATCAAATAGAATAGAATAATATTTAATATAATAAAATTTATTAAATAATTAATAATAAAATTTATTAAATAATTAATATTAAATTATATATAATTAATAATAAATAATTAATATAGTTACTTTATATATATATATATATATATATATATATAATCATGAAAAAGTTCAAAGCACTAAAATTTTGTGTATGGTAATTTTGTTAAATTAAATATGTTTTTATTTAAAAATCATAAATTTAAAATAAAACTTAAATTTGATAAAAAAATGTTTAAATTTAATAAATTTTAATCTTGATAAGTTTTAAGTTAGATTTATGTTTAAAAGAATTAACTTATAAATTCTAATTACTCAATTTTAAAATTTAATCTAATATAATATAAACCTTAATTTGACAAAAGGGTCACTTTTAACCTTAAGTTTTTCACCAATCGATAAGTTTGACTTTGATATTCTAGAGTGAATAATTCCAATCCTAACATTTGAAAAACGTTAAAGTTCAACCCATACTAGCAGAAAATTCAAACAATTCTATTAAGTGTCAGGTCAGTACTGATTTGGCACTTAACAAATATGATTTTATTCGAATGAGTGTGCCCCACTTCGTCACATCAACGATGAGATGGTAAGTGAGATCTATTTTAATTAAATTAAATAAAAAATTTATTTTATTATTGAGAGTTGGACCCACCATTTATATTAAATGTTAAACAAACATTAACCTTAACCCATCATTGTTGTTAAGTAGAGGAATTAGATGATGGGTAAACAAAACGATATATCACCTTCATTGTTTTGTTTATTAGCCTTTGAAATCCCTCTAGCCCTCCTCATTTCTCCAACCCTCCCTCATCATATTCTATTTGAGCGTTTGGAATCATTCACCGTCTGGAATCTATCATCGTCTATTTGGGAGAGAATCTGCTACAACCATCATCATATAATAGTCACTCTTATATGTGAGTGTCTGTGTTATTTGGTTTAACATTAGATAGGCATGGTATATTTTGTCAGTTGGGTAGGTTTTGTTGTGTTTACTGTCTTGATCTTCCTTTTGGTGGGTTATACTGGGAGTTTTGAATAAATAATTGGTTGTAGTTGAAGATTAATTTCTTTTTCTCCAGTCTATTTGGATCGGTTTATGAGGAAATTTGGGTAAGTTGGAGTTTTGGATTGTAATCGACTAATTGTGCTTAACTTCATCACCTTTCAAAAGTTTGCTCGATGCCTAAGCATTTTGTTACTAAGAAAATGAACTAAAAAGGAGAGGCTTGCTAATTGAAAATGTTGACTGTTGTGTGTTTTTATGGAGTTTATCATTTGTCCTTCTTATTGGCATCATTAACAATTTGGTTCACAGATGGTCGTAGTATTGTATTATGAATGTCGTATTAATTTTGTTAAGCATATTCGTTATCTATATGAATTCCAAGATTACTTACTAGAAGATAGCATATGTTTGTTTTATGCTCAGTCCATCAATAGGAGTATAATTTTGAAGCTTGAATCATTAATTATGAAGTATGAATTTGGTCTTATTTAGACTTTTAATTTGTAGGAAGTATTTTTTTTACTTTATGATCTGGTGTTGAGCAACAACATTAAGTAGTATGATTAAGATTATGTATGAAATTGAATGGAATGGAATATTATTGCATTATTTGAGAGAAGAGTTTATAATAGAATAGAATAGAATGAGATGAAAGAGGAGGATTTCATATTACATCATATTCCATCATAAATAGTAAAAATAAGAAACCTCCGATTTGGGAGGTTTGGGATGGAATGTACAATGATAAACAACTTTTCACTATATTACATTATAAATCATTCTTCCAAACAACATTTCACTATATTACATTATGAATCCTTCCATCATCCCAAACAACAATTTTCTAACATTACATCCATTTACATTCCATTCTTTTATAAACCATTACATTCCAATAAAAACCTTACGTCCACCTAAATATAGCCTAAGTTTGTTTAATTCAGGAGTTTAAGGTATTCATAGTTGTGATTTTGTTTGTTTAATAAATTAGGCTATACTTATAGATGAGCCACCTAGTATATACTTGCATAGGAAACAATTTTATGTAATCATGTAATTATTCATTTTTTTATGTTTGCTTATATAGTGCAAGACATAAGGTTTATGATAGTTTATGTGTAAAAGAAACATGCATCGAGATGCCAGTTACTTTATAATCATAAATATCAAGGCTACAATTATTCTCGTTGAAACAACTTTTCTCATGTATTTTGGCTTCACCTTTAAATTTATCTTCTTTCAAATATCACATCTATAATGGGTTAAAATATGTTTTAGTGGTAAATCGAGATTATAGTGAATTATGTCCATTAGATTTTCCATCTTGTGTTACTACGAGTGTTTTTATGTATAGTGTTGTGTGTCTATATGAGAGAGATGCATATGTCATACTACTATTGTTAACCATTTTTTCATCAGGTGCGTTCCCACGAGAAGATATATTTTGGCTTAACTTTATGTTCTCTGATACCTTTGGCTGTAAATTTGGAATCACTAAACACTTTTACGTTGTTATTGGTTACCCTGCGCATTTGGATTTCTTTTTTGACGGTGTAATATTTTGGGATAGAAAACCATGTAATAGTGTAATACACAATTGAGATTTTGTAAATTTGCAATCTTTCATAAGGTGAAAATTTTGATGTCTTCATATAGTTATGTTTAATGGTTTATTTCAAATTTAGCTTTTGAGGAGATGAAGAGATCAATACTTCATCATAGGGAGGAGTTACATTAGGTATGCAAATGAATTTACATTTGTCATCAACTTACTACAAAATTTAACCAAGTAAAAATCGGTTTGATGATAAACATATGACACTTTATTGTTGAATCATACGTGTGTTTACATGACATAATCAATAAAATGCATTTTTACCCAATCATATATTATCTTATTATCATCTTGTAAGTATGCAGATGATTATCATTGACTAATACAATAGTGAGTTCAAAGTCCGGCAAAGTCATTTTGCTATTGTGAACTAAAGGCCCTGTTGAGGACTTTATGGAGTGATTGTAATCCTGGTCGAAGGTTTTATGGATGCTCCCATTATCCAGTGAGAACTTATTGTTATTTGATTAATGAAGTTAAATGTTAAACTTTATTTAAGGTATTTTTTGACTGAAATTGAAGGTTTTAGTTTATGAGATGCAAGTTTTCAAATAGTAAGATGAAGAATTTAGTGAGAGAGTCATTAAAGTGATTCAAAATTTAAGGAGTCAATTATCAAGTTCAAAGGAAGAGGTTTAAAGAAGCATAACGATGGAGTTTGAAGAACAAATGAATCTTTTGAAAAAGGACATACATTTATTGAGAAAAGAGAAAAATTCAAATTAAGTGTATGTTAATGAACATTGTAATTGTAATAGGATTACTTACGGCTGTATTACTTTTTATTTCTAATTATGTTATGAGGAAATTCTATTGAGTTTGAACAATGTAATGGTTGACATTAATTTCATTTATATTATGAAAATTTTGATTTTGAATATATAACTAATATACAATGGATATGTTGCATAACAACTTATAATGAATATGTTGTATATGAATAACCAATAACTCAATTCTACTATATATAACCAATATACAATTAATAAGTTGTAGTATAACAACTCATAATTCATATAATGAATATGTTGTATATGAATAACAAAATTTGTATATGAATTATGCAACTCAATTCTAAAAACAATTATACTATATATAACCAATATACAATGAATAAGTTTTAGTATAACAACTCATAATTCTTATAATGAATATGTTATATATGAATAAAAAAAATTGTATATGAATTATGTAACTCCATTCTAAAAACAATTCTACCATATATAACCAATATACACTGAATAAGTCGTAATATAAAAACTTAATATTCATATAATGAATATGTTTTATATGAATAACAAAATTTGTATATGAATTATTTAACTCAATTCTAAAAACAATTCTACTATATATAACCAACATACAATGAATAAGTTATAGTATAACAACTCATAATTCATACAATGAATATGTTGTATATGAATAACAAAATTGGTATATCAATTATGTAAAGAAGGAAAAACAATAGTACTAAATATAAACAATATACAATGAAAATTTACTCGTTGCATATGTTGTCAAATTTAGAAAAAACAAGACAATGTAAGAGACAGATTGACAAAGAGACAGAGAGAGGTTGTGTAACAAATCATACTGATTAACATAAATATTTACATTGTATGTAAACAGCACAAACATTCGTATGTATACAACACAAAAATGTATACATTGTATGCATACAACTAATCGATGTTTGATTCATCTGTACTTGACTGCGTAAGAAGATGATGAAGTCAATAAGGTTCTCCTTTTACTTGCCTCAATTTGTAAATGTTGTGAAGTAATACTAGGATGTCCTCTAAATTGTAAACCTCTTGACTGAAATGATAATTAAAACGTGTGTAGGTTTAGGTCCACATCTCCAAACTAGTTTATATTAGCATTTGCAGCTGTACCAACCAATAAAATGGAAGAAAAAATATTACAAGCACACTTAGTAATTATTTAAAGTTAGACAAATTGATAAAAAAACTTTAAAGTTAGACAAATTGATAAAAAAAGCTTACGATATTGCTTTGTTGACTCAGTCCAGCATTATTATTAACCAAATTCTCATAGCTTAACTGTAGTTATAATGAAAACATCTTTATTAGTAGTTAGTAAAAATAATAATTAATACAAATTCGAAAATTGTATACCTATGAAGATCCCTCTATTCTAACCTAATAAACATAATTATATACATTAGTAACTGCATGTTTATAAAACTGTATTCATATGATTGAAGTAACATGTACACCTACGAATAAGCCTCATCATATTGACTTGATGTGTTATTGCACTTTCTGGAGTTATGACCTTGAAAACCACATTTTCGCCATTTATGCACTTGCTCTTTCTGACTTAATTTGCTTGGATTTTTCATCTATTTTGACTCATCTTGTTGTTTTCTTCTTGCAATTTTCGTTCTACTAGGCATAACTCTTTTAGGTGGAGGATGTATCAACTTAGCATCACCTGAAGGCCTGAAAATTTCACCTTATATTGGTTGTAACACATATTCATACAAACTCAAGAACTATTTCGATAGCGTAAATCAATGAATGTCTCAGCCCTTTCTCTCGAGTGATGGATTCCAGTAATTGCATGCTTGAATGGATATCCATATAGGTCCAATGCCCAATAACTACATATATATTATCTACTGATCCTGACAATATGCTTCCCATCACCTTTTGAAACTTCATAACCACCATCTCCATTCTATACAATTCTACATTGATTGCTTCTTTCTTTTTCTTCTCCAACTTTTTCATTATGTTTGGTGTTATATCATGCCTCCACCTAGCTAAAAATGTTTCCTCTCAGCATGCCCACATATATTCGTTATTCTAATAGTCTCTAGCATGTTAATCATTACCCTTTCACTAGCTGGTAGAATTCACCCATTAAAGTTTTCATTCATGCTATTATTAACAAGAGGAAATTTATTTTGAAAGGATTGATAACAATTAACCCAGCTCTCTTTGTGATACTTAAGCGATGTTGTAGTACATCTAGGGCCTATTTTGCCAAGCCTTTTTAGTTGTTCATTGAAATCTTGAAGATACATTGACCAGGTACAATTCCAAAACTACTTTCTTAAGTCCTTTCCCTTCCAATTCGCAGACCAATTATGATATATATGTCTTGCATGCATACGGTAATCTACATTGGGCAAAGTATACTCAACAGTTTTGACTAACCCTATAACAAATACAAAAGATATCATATCATATTTCATATAATTAACTTCAATCCTAAATATGTTTACTTACCTTCTGCGTATCATATATAACTATAATTCCTTGATCATCTTCTAATTCCCAATCATATGATAATAAATTCATGAACTAAGTCCACGAATCTGTCTTTTCCACCTCTACAATTGCCTAGGCCAATTAAAATATTCCTCCATCATTATCCCTACCAACTACACTTAGCAATTGCCCTTGAAATTCTGTCTGTATGAAGCTTCTTTCAATTCTAAAAATTGCTCTTAAATGCTTCCATCCTCTTTTCATGGCATAAAAACAAATATACAATCTTTTGAACTATAAGAAAATATAAAGAAGTATTAATATACTACATAACAAAACATAATGAAGTAAAACATAAACTTTATAATATAACATACATGTAGCAATGAACTTTCTTGATTTCTTGATAATTGTAACTCAATTGTTGACCCAAGAACTCGTGTACATATCCTTTCAACTTTGCATATTCAACAATAGAATTTATTGCTCACTCTTTCCTTAATCTCTTTTTTTTTCTCTTCAACATATGCTTGAATTTATAAAAATATTGAGCTTCTCTTTACATTCTTATACCCTTTTCTTTATTGTTATACTAGACTTTTCCAAAATTCTATCCATGAAGTGTCTCATCAAGAATTTTGCAAAATCCAATATAAGTTTGTTTGTAATGAAGCAAGTGTGATTAGAATTATATGTTTTCACCCTGTAACATCTCTCATTTTTATCATACATAGCATACAAAGCCTATGGGCAGCCATCCATATAAATAGACCTAATCTGATTACTCTCACACTTTTCAACCTAACGTTGTATCCTATACGTATTGCATAATCGACAACAATATCTTTAAACTCTTTTGTAATCCCATACTCCATTCCCATCCTTGACTAATTTCTAGCCTTTGCAGGGTATCCCTAAAAGTTAAGTTGGGTCTACGTAAAGCTTCACTACCTCCTCTCCACTAGGATATTCATCAGTGCTAATAGGACTACCATAATTTGATGAATCAATTTCAATTAGATGATGGTTATGTGGAATGTCAACATATAAGTTTGATTTAAACTGTGCACTCTGTTCCTCTACATTCACATCCATTTCTACACCTTCTCCCTCTGAATTCTCATCCATTTGTGCACGTTCTCCCTCCACATTCTCATCCATTTATTTACCTTCTCCCTTTAAATACTTTTCCATTTGTGCACCTTTTCCCTCCGCATTGTCATCTGTTTCTACACCTTGCCCCTCCGTGTTCTCATCATCATCATCAATAGTATGGATATGTGTGTCTACATGATGAGTTACATATACATCAACAATCTCATGTATTTGCATTAGGTTTGCTAGCCTAATACAACTTTTATTTGAGTCAATAACTTTCAATGGGTCCTTAAAGTTTAAATCAGGTTTTCTATAATATGCCTTATCAATTTTATCATACCTTAACTCCATTCCCATCTCATTTATTTGTCTATAACTAACAAATTCAACATCAACTTTTTCAAATGTAGCAATATCTGCGCCATCATATTTTAATTCAAGCACCAACATAAGATTTCCACCGTGAAAAAGTTATATACTTCCATATTGAGCCATTAGAACCTAAAAACATAAGCATACACTCAAGTTTACATGCAAAAAGCATTGCAATGATTCAAAAAACATCATGTTCATTATCATAAAATGTTCATAACTCCATTAATGCACTATAGTTAATCCTTGTAGATATCAATAGTACTATATTTGCTTTAAAAGTTAAAGGGAATATGAACAGGATAGAACCATAAAGCATGTAACTTATTTGATTAGCAATTGTAAGAGTTTTTCAAGGATTATCATAAGAATAATTATATCAGGAACTACTCTATGAAGATTGATTTCCATAAAGCATGTAACTTATTTGATTGGCAATTCACGTTACAATATCTATATGAATCCCTCTATTCGTTTATTAAATTAAGCAATGCATCACTACTTAGTAACGGTAAGGTTATACAACTTATTAAAGGAGCTAAGGGAATTATATCAGGTGATTCATTTCCTGTTGTTCAATTTTTGCACTAAAGTTTAATAATAATATAAGGCAAGGGGACAACTTTATGTTTTATAGCATATTTATAGAATTGGGAATTTTTAGTCTTTCCTTTGCTAATGACCTGATTCTTCTTTATGGAACTAACCCTAACTTTGTTTCTTGTCTAATAAACTCTCTTAACCCCTTTAACTCTTAAGTCTGACTATCAACAAGGATAAAATCCACCTTATAGTTTTAATAAGTACTGAAAATTTATCTCTTTAGGCTTATTAAAACCTCTACTGTTAGGAGGATTTCTTATAATATATGATGCGAAAGAGAAATGAGCATTAGAGTAACCATTGTCTTTCATTTACTATTAAGGTACGACTTATTATCTCTATTTAAAACAACTTGCATGTTTATTGGTCCTACCACTTTGTTTTACCTAAGAGAAAATTTAAAGCATTAAGAAACTCCTTAGGAATGCTTTGTGGACTAATGATGTATATAAATAGCCATATGCCAAGGTTAGCTGGAAGTAAGTTTATTTACCTAAAAATGAAGGGGGTTTAGGAATCTAATAAATTCATCTACTGAATAAAGTGACATTTGCTAAAAGATTGTGGATAATTCTTACTAAAAAAGAGTCATTAAACTAAGGAGTTATTCTTCTTAGATAATGCATCAGCTTTTCAAAATGAGGTATAAATTGCATAATGAATTCGAGCTCAAGATAGGGAATGGTGAAGATATTGTTATGGTTTGATATTTGAGGTGACCTTGAACTTTTGTATCAATTACCAAACTTCCAAAACACTAACTTTTGTTTCCAGATAGAGCACAAATTTAAAGTACTGATCATTGGGAATGAGTGATCATGCGATTGAAGAGGTTATGCGTCTTTTATAAGTGATATCCCTTCCTACAACCCTAACCCTAACTCTGTCATAACTAATATAGGCCCTAAAGTCAAATGGTTATGGTTTGTTTAGTTTAGGGAAAGTATCTCGAAGATCTCATTCATTATCTAAAAATCACTAAAATCCTCTCTCAAGGGCTTATTTATCTCAAATCCTCTTTGTAAACTTTGTAAGTTGATACCTAAATCTATTAACCATCTCCTCTTTAAATGCTTATATACTATTGCTCTTGGTTAAGCTTTTA
Organism: Erythroxylum plowmanianum; assembly: GCA_025531925.1. NCBI lineage: Eukaryota > Viridiplantae > Streptophyta > Magnoliopsida > Malpighiales > Erythroxylaceae > Erythroxylum > Erythroxylum plowmanianum. Next base: position 17,162,899 of record JANVCQ010000232.1, on the reverse strand, counting down.
GCTGGCTTGTAATCATTTCTATCAATACATAGAATGGGAAAGTATCATTCAATGGAAAATCATGTTCATCAACTCTCTATAGATAATCATTCATTTTTAAAGATTACTTCTAGTTGCACCATTTAATATTAATTTTATTCCTAGCATTACGTGTATTAGTAGTTTGATATTAGTATATTACTATTATTCCTTTATTTATTTTTCGTATTGTTATCTTTAGTGTTATTATTAGTGGTATTTATTTATTGAGTTTTCCTATTCTTAACTTTTCTTCTATGTTTCTTTTCAGTTATTACTAATAATAATAATAAT
>JANVCQ010000232.1:17148038-17162487 GCA_025531925.1 Erythroxylum plowmanianum | reverse complement strand
TTTTATTATTTCTCCATTACTTGTATTTTCATTTATTTTATGTTTTTAATGAATTGTTTCTATCACCTGCATCATTCGTATATTGTCTTATTTGCATGTGGGTCCACCGGAAACAGCCTCTCTACTATGTGGGGGTAAGGCTGCGTACTATCAAACCTTTCCAGATCCTACTTCATTGTGAAATTTCAGACTGGGTGATGATGACGATGATGACGATGATGACGACGATGATGACGACTTCTAGTTGCACCATTTATTCAATATGGAGGAAAAGGAAAATATTTTTGAAAGCTAGCAATAAAAAACTCAGGTCAACAATCAAAGGAACTTGTCTTGGATAAAATATCTTGTTATAATCAGATGTTACGAAGTAAACATTTCCACAAGTTTATATTGTATGTTGAATATATAAGGGACTAAGAATGTTTTTTAGAGTTTTATGATATGCCTCCTTGCCTTTCTAGTTTTAATTTCCTAATTAGTATATATGTTTATTGCCCTTTCTCATTAAGTTATACATTGTTATTTACAAAAGCTAGTTAATTAATTGTTTTGGATCCTTCTATATGGGAAGGAGCATTTGCTGACTACAAAACATCCAAAGTACAACAACAAACATTACAAGACCACAATGGGCACCAGAAGCAGCCAAACAAATATTCAGGACCAAACCTAGCAATAAACTAACGGCAACAGCCATTATCTAATACACACCAACATATGTAGCCCACAAGAAAGAAGCATCCCAAACACACAAAATACCTAACAGATAGTAATAATCAAATCTAACATACCTCAGTTAACTCAGCACGTTTCAATGCTCACAGCTTCTCTCGAAGATTGCTGACCACTATGTTGCACGAATGGTGCTTCCGTTGACCAACTTCATCGCCGGTGACCAACAACAATGGAAAACGATGGCTGATTATCAAAAGCTAGCTAAAGAAACGATGACATGGTTTCCAAATCATTGTCATACTCATATGTTTCATTAATTATTAAATTTATGTTAACTTAATCTTTGATAAGTTAATAATAATTGTTTCATTTAATTAATGACATGATTAATTTTTGTTAGGGTTAACAAAATAATCAGTAATCTAATCCCTCCATTTAATGTTTGTTTAATATAAATGGTGGGTCCCATTCTTAATAATAAAACAAAATTTTAATTTAATTTAATTAAAATATAAATCTCACTTACCTTATAACGTTGTGAAGTGGGGTCTACTAAAATAATATTTGTTAAATGTCAGGTCTTCACTTATCATAATGGTTTGGATTTTTTGTTAATGTGAGGTTAAATTTTAATATTTTGCAAAAATTAAAATTAAAATTATTCGTTATAAGATATTAAGATTAAACTTGTCGATCGTAAAAAACTTAACATAAAAAATGATCCTTTTGTCCTTAATTTTTATATAAACTTTCGACCGAACTCACGCCATCCACTGTCTGTCTACATTCTTCACATTTACTTACTTGTTAGATACATACGTGCCGCCCGGTAATTCATGTCGTACAAAACTAAAACTTTCCGGTTAATGACGGCTTGATATTTGCTTTCGTTACACGTTCCTTCATTCTTTAAACAAAATGTGAATTACGTGTCTTAACTCTTAAACCTCAAATGCGACAAATCTTGTAATAAATTGATTTATCTAATCGAATAGGAATAAAACGGAAATTAATTTCCAGAATAATAACAAATTCTACTTTGACTTTAACTTGCACCATTAACTGGAAGGATTTAGATTAGTTACCATGGACATATCACAGGCAAATACTATTTCCTTTTGATCACATTTAATATCTGCGGACAAAATAATTTAAAAGACTTGGGGATTTTAAGAATATTCCTCGGATTCCTAAAAGCAGGGCCTCAAATGGATTGTGTTCTTCAGGATCAAATTGCACCTCCTCCGCCAATTCCAATCTCATAAAAAGGCCCACAACGAATGACAGCAAAAGAGCACTGCACCTATCATAACATAATTAACATCCAATCCAATCTAATCCAATCACTTTTTTCTTTTACTTTTCCCAAAAATTCAGAGGCCTCACGTTGTAAGCTGTAAGAATATAGTTATTGACATTCATACATTTTTTTCGTTAATTCATGTTAATATTAATCACAAATTTTATTTTTAAAGAAAATAATGCACAAGATTGATGTGTGAGAAGCCATGTGGCAATGTATTGAATAATTCGTAGAGAGAAGGTGGGGAACTGGGCGGACATGAATGCCCTTTTACTGGCTGGTTCGGTTTCATGGTCAAAAAGAATATAAGAGGGGGGGTTTAAGCCACTGTTTTTTGGTGGTTTTTGCTTTAAGAGAGAAACCAGTAGAGAGAGAGGAACAAGGAGAGACGGAGAGAGGTTTTTCATTTTATTTTTGTTACCATGCCATGAGAGATGATTGAGAAAAAAGATAATCCAGATACGGAAACACGGGCGCAGATTTATGCAGAATTCTAATCTATTGTTTCTCTTTTCTAGTTGACACCGAACTTTTTGATTCCTACAATCTTAATTTGTTCCAACTTCATCCTTTTTGGAAAGACTTCCCTATTCATTTTGACATATCACACGTTACCAGTTCATAGCTCTGTGCAGTTGTGATCGTTTGCGATCGGGTAAGCCAGTCAAATTCTGATGCTTCGTTGCATTTGTTGCTGTTATGTTTGTTGCTTGACAAAATTCGAATCTGATTCAAAGTCTAAAAGCTTTGATGGATTGGGTTCTAGAAAAACGTTTTACTAAATGGAGATCGCGATCCGATCGCGGGAATTTGATTTTGGAGCGGGAATAAAGATTTTTTTCAATTTCATTTGACTACATGTTGCTTTGTTTTCCTTCTGCTTGTTTTGTTGATTCGAGGTTTAAGCTAGTTTGTAAAATGGTTGTTTCGTTTTTTTTTTTTGTGTTTTATTTATAAACTTGTTAGTTAGTTTGATCTAGTGCATACGAATTTGACTTTTTCTGTAGTTTAAAATCCAATCTTGATTTAGTTCTCTTGTAAATCGAAAACAATCATAGATGTCGAATTTGCGTTTTTATTTTTTGAAAACAAATTGCCAAAGATAATTGATTGATTGTTGATGAGTGTAACTGATCTCAAATCTGGGGCTCTTCATCTCTTTGTGGATATGATGGTTCAGATCGAGAATAGCTACGCTTAAGTTGTGTTTCGATGAACTGTCCACATTTTTTCTTTCAATTTTTTTTCAATGTTATTTTCTTAGTGGATTGATAAACAAAACCAGTCTTCCCGGTTCGAGATGGGTAGAGGCACTCATTTGCGTCTATTCTTTAGTTTAAAATCTTAGGATGTCGGCAAGTGTCACTTGATCATTTCATCTTGTGATCTGTAGTGCAACTTGCGTGAATTGATTTCTGCATATGCATATTTCCATTAATGGTGGAATCATGGAATCATACTATTCCTCTCCTGCACTAGGCATTTAAAAAGTGCTGGTCTACATGCTTCAATTAGTTTATTCTTAGTGTGTTTTGATGGCAGTTAAGTATATTTCCGCAACAGTGCTTCTTGATTTCTAAAGCCATGTATGCTTAAGAAATGGTGTTGAAGAGGCAATATTATGGTTTCAATGGCTTCCGTGTTCCTTCATTTCCCAAGGGTCCCAGATCTTCTAGAGTAAGTACCATACACTTGTAGGTTTTGTTAGCATTAAAATTACCTTCTTGTTTGTGTTTACTAGACCTCAATTATTATATTCTGCTTCCAGGGGAGGGGCCTGCTGCAAAAGAATGTTAATGAGAATCAGATATGTGCAATTGAATTGCTTGCTTCTTTAGCAGGAAAGCTATTACAGGAGAGTGAAAGTTCTTCTGCTTCCAGTAATGCGTCTGAGGCAATTGAACAGCCTGCAGTTGGTAATGTTGTCATTAAAAAGGAACAAAGTGAAGATGCTCCGTTAAAACCAGAGTGTTTTGACCTGGGAAGCAGTGAAGAAAGCGTATGTATTCCTGCTTTACCCTCACCAAACAGTGATAGAAAGTTTCTTCTGAAGGTATCACAAAACAATGCAAGTGATTCCATCCTGGGACACTCTTCAGTTGTCTCAAATTCAGACATCTCAGATAAAATAAGTAAAGAGGTGAAGCCCATCGTTTGCACTAACAAGATTAAGTGTGAAGCTCTTCCTGTAAAAGTAGATGGAGCTTCTCCCAATCCTATAGAGTCTTGTGGCGGTAATGTAGATAGTGGATTTGGTGGTCAACAACAAGCTGATGCACTGGAAACTGGAGATTTGGCCACTGGCAAAACCGCCAATTCAAAGGATCCCGTCGAATTATGTGTACAATTTCCTGCATTGAACACTATAGATAAGAACACTAAATCTTCATTGTTCGGGAACCCTATTCAAGATATCTCCTTTAAGCGTAGGGCTGATTTTAAATTAGGTCTTAGAGATAATGATGAAAACTTTTCTAGTTGTTGTAATCCTGTTAATAAATCAAAGGCTCTTAGGCCTCCATCTCGGATTGGGGACCGAAGAATCAGAAAGCTACTGACGTCTAAATACTGGAAATTAGCTCCAAAGCTGAGGGATTATGAAAATCCCAGAGCTGGTAAGAAGTTTTGGTGGCTTTTGTTCTGGTAGTTCTGTTCTAGAGATTTCAACAAATTATGTGTTTGGGATAATGAATTTGTACAGAAGCATTTTGAAATATAACATTTGTTGTTCATCAACTTTAGATGGTGAAGTAAAACCTCTATACCGCAAGAGGAAATATGGTCACAAGCGTGAAAGATATCACCAAGACAATCTTTATAAGAGGAGGAAATTCTCTGACGATGGCCTAATTATTGCATCTGATGGGGGGCTCAGCAGTGAGAGTGTTTGTAACTCACCTGAAAAGGGCATGATTAGAGATAAAAATGGCGCATCTGCAATGTTTCATAGAGGTATTTTATTTACTTCTTACTACTCTGGTGCCGTTCCTGCTATTTTATGCTTCTTAGGTTTTGCTTAATGGCTTCAATTGAAATATACAGCAGATGGGTTATCGTCTTCAGTCATAGGTCATCAATCATCTATCCACTCCAAGGAATCTCATGGTAATAGAGCTCATGTTAAGTTGATGTTCATTGACTCTTTATGCTATGAATTGTTTGAGCATTCGGAGGCCTTAAATGTGATTAATTGCTCTATACAGTGAAGTTCAGCATTAAGTCCTTCAGGATACCAGAACTTTACATTGATGTCCCAGAGATGGCAACTGTTGGTTCCCTTAAGGTATAAAATGCAGCCTTATTCTTTCGGTAAATATCGTTGGGACACCTTGTTATAGGTAGCTTGTCACCTGGATAGTCTCTTGTTTTTAATGATCTCTTTTCCATGTTTACGTAATAAATATGATGGCCTTATTGAGTATATTCCTACCAATTATATAATAACCGATTGCTGAATTCCTTTCTTTTTCTGTTTTCTATTTTAATTTCTGTAGAGGACAGTTTTGGAAGCTGTGACTGCTATACTTGGTGGTGGTTTACGTGTTGGAGTGCTTTTCCATGGGAAGAAGGTTAGAGATGATAGCAGAACCCTGTTGCAAACTGGTATAACTTCTGAAGAAAATCTTAATACTCTGGGTTTCTCATTGGAACCTAGCCCTATCCAAGCTTCTACTATAATGTGTAACGAAGATCCTCCTGCTTCACTACCATGCGAAACTCCTCTACCGATATCAAGGTAATTCAAAAGTCCTCTCTGATAAGAAGAAAATCACAAAAGTTTCCTTTTCACATTTGCTTTTTTTTGGAATCGAGATATAATATTTTGCCGCCAGTTTGTGCTTTCAAGGTGAAGCCTTTAGAGTTCGGAGTCTTTATTGCCATTCCATTTTATTGGTTGTTATATTTCACTGATTGTCGGCTTATCATACCGATCTTCCTATATTTTATTTTCTTTGCAGGTCTCCGGCCTCTCCTGCTCTAGATTTGGGAATCTCTGACGAATTAGCTGACCCTCCACTGCTGACTGATTCAGGCAATAATATTGAGAGTAATCATGAATCATTTTCGTCTCAGACTGACCTGCTAACTGACAGAACACTGCCAGATTCTAGAGCTTTGGTTCCAGTACCGCATATGAGTGCTGAAGCACTTGCCGTGGTTCCACTAAACCAGAAACCAAGGCGAACGGAAGTTGTACAGCGTCGAACTAGGAGACCATTCTCTGTGTCAGAAGTAGAAGCATTAGTGCGGGCTGTTGAGGAGCTTGGAACTGGAAGGTGTTGTATCTTAGTGCTTGTACCATTATGTCTTTTCTGACCCTGTTATTGGGAACTTATAAGATCTGCTACTTTGCAGGTGGCGGGATGTTAAGTTGCGATCTTTTGAAAATGCTGACCATAGGACCTACGTGGACTTGAAGGTAACACTTCTATCTTACAGAGATGGTGTTGTTGATTTGGGGATGCACCCTTTATGGTCCTACCATCTTCCCATGGTTTAGACATTTCAAAAGTTACTGTAAATGCCTTCTTGGGAACACTTTGCTACGTTGGCTAATATACATAATTAATGTCTGTTCTAGTTTGTGTAATGGGTCAAATTAAAATGGATAACAAGTTTACCTCTTGGGTAAATAATTTTGTTTAGTTTTTCATTTTTAAGGTTTTGTTCACCTGTTATCTTTTTGCTAAACCAATTACAACAAATTTATCTTTCTTGATTATAGTACTAGCAGTAATTCTAGTCGAGGCGTGATAGAGTGCTTCCAAACTTCTGTTGATGGATAAGAATGTGGTGTTTGCAGGATAAATGGAAGACTTTGGTTCACACGGCTAAGATTGCCCCTCAACAGAGAAGGGGCGAGCCCGTCCCACAGGAGCTGTTGGACAGAGTCCTGGCTGCTCACGCCTACTGGTCTCAGTATCAAGCCAAGCAACATAGCAAGAACCAAGCTGCTATTCTTAAGATTGCAGATGGCCCTACTGTTTAGAAATAGAGGCGAAGGCAGCCGCTTGTAACGGTGTACAAAATGAAGCTACATTGACAGGAACAAGGAACAAGAAGAATTGTACAAATGATTCAAATTGGTGTAATATTCTCACACTTTCATGATTTATTGCCCCTTCTTTGACATGGAGTGGCTGGCATTTGTAAATGATTTGATGTAATAAAGGTCATTCTAACAGATTTTACAGTGTTTTTTTCTTTTGTAATTCATTGATTTAATTGATGTAACACAGACGCTGTCCAATTTGGAAAGAACGGAAGGATCTCAAACATCAAGCAATGTAATTTTATCTTTCTTTTGTTCTTTTGCGATGAGTTCATCTTCTCTATCGCGTTGATTGTACAAGCTTATTACAAAATTTGGCGTTTTCTTGCGAAGTTTCTCTGCTGCATGCACCTCATGGTTCCAATATTTAATGCAGGATCATCCAAACTAGTGAACGATGTGATTTTGCTGGTAGTGTCTTGTCTATTTTACAGGGAATGTACATTCCTAAGGGGAACCTCCCGTTTAATCGTGCCAAAATAAAACTCGTCATATAAGTTCGTTCTTAAATTTATGAGACATTACTTAATGGTCCACCAATGTCGGGATAATTTTCACGTACACCAAAATTGACACTGAAGCTAAGATCCGCCATCCAGGGAAAGAGTAGAGAAAAACTTGACGCGGAGGTTTAATCGGTTTGTCAGAACAAATTCTCATATTATTATAAGGTGCATCTGGTTATTTACTTTTTCAGCTTGAATAAGATTAAGAACATCCCATTTTCATTCACAGATATCATTTAAAATATGGATGCTATATTTATAGCATTTAAACATCTGACGGTAAGCATTTAGGAGTTTTACTTGGTTCGCAGGCCCAGCACGTTACCACCATGTGGGAGTGGAACGGATTTATAGTTTATACTTTGTACTGGCGGCATCACAGAGAGAAAAAGTCGTTGCTTTCAAGGATGGCTAAATGATAGGTTTCGTACGATCCAAGTCTTCCTATATTTTTATAACAACCACGCATACCATCTTCACCAGCTTGTCTTTATCACAGGGCACGTGACAGTCACATGTTACGTTCTAACAGGTCAACCAACCTGGTATAGTTTACAGTTTTCTTGTATTTTCCTTTCCTATGCTCAAATTGAAATTCCTCGTATTGTTTTATATTTGGCGTATGACAAGTTTGTCCAGATTTAAGAGGACGAGACAGATCCTATCTCCAATTGCTTGAAAATCGGCCGTCTTGTAATGAACATCGTGGCTTTGTATAAAGCGAATCTTGGCAGATGTCTGTGGCTGAAAAGTTTGTTGGGGCACCAAAAGTAATAAAGAAAAAGAAAGTATTGAGTAATATAAATGAATGCTATCTTCTTGGATCTAATTGCGTCCATATTTTTGGAATTTAAACCTTGGTCATTGACGAGCCAAACTGAGACAAAAGTATTTGGTCGCCCCAGTAGTAATTAGAATCTTCTGGATTAAAAGAACTGCTTTGAAACCTCAAACCTAATTTGCGTTTTATAATCTGAAATATTATCGTCGGCCCCGAAAACAGGAAGGCTTGGGAGCTCGATAAACAGGCATCAGGGAAACATTGCATTACAACGGAGTAATGAGGTCGACAAGACGTGGCCATACGACAAGATTTAGGAGGCCGAGTCAATCAGTAATTTTCATCACGAGTTAAATAAGTTTAAAGAAAATGATTTGTGGTTGGCAGATGATAATTGTTCGTGTTTTTGTAGTTATTAACTAGAAATTTAAAAAAATATATAATAAGATAAAAGACAAATATGTTAATTATGATAGAAAGAAGTTACTTCTATGTTGATACTCATTTTTCTCTTCTTCCCTCTAACATGGTAGGAGGGATTTATATATATTTATTGAAATTTGAAGGTGAAAATCGCAATCTTCTTTCTGCCACTTAATTTTTGAAATAATTTGTTTGTATATTTTGACATTACCATCTGGTACAAATTATTATTTATCTAATAAGTAAGGATATAAGTGATCTATCATGAAACCATTTCATGTCATATATTTATTTTTCTTGTTGGGTAAGAACATCAGAGTTTTAAAACAATAATACACAAAAGATAGTCCTAGTTGAAGTGCTAAATCATTTTGGCAATGTGCCTATATAGTGTGTACTATATATTGATATATGAGTATTCTAGCAACAATTGACACAAGCAACACCATACTTCATTGCGTTCTAGACCATACATATGTAGAAAAATATCATCAATAATTTAAAATAATGAACAACTTCATTTATATATCAAAATACCACAACCGATCGGAAGCAATTCCATGTGTAAACAAAAGCCATACTAGGACTCAATACATGTATTATTAGTCAAATGTGTAAAAAAAAGTACTATAAGTCATTAAAAATAAATACCACGTACACTTTAAAATATGAATATTATTTCAGAGTACAAATCGTGTCCTGTCTCAATGCAAATTGTGCAAGTATTCTATTTATTAAATACCATGTTTATGTATTAAAAAAATACCACCATTCATTATAAATAAGCACGACGTAGACTTTTAAATATGAATATAATTAATGAATGAAAATAATATCATGTCACAAAACAAATTATATTAGGACTCACAGTACATTTAATACTATAGTTATATACACATATTACCATAATGAAATAACAATAACAATTTTAGTGAAAAATAAGAATACCATATCTGAGTTCAAACCATACACTATATCAATACAAACTACACTAATGCTCTTTCTATTTAATATTGTATGTATGTATATAAAATACCATCATTAATTACATATAAGCTAGACCTACACTTTAAAATGGAAATAAAATGACGTTACAATGGAAACTATACCAAGATTCAAAATATTCAATACCACAACTATAAACAAAAGTTACCATGACACGTTTAAATTAAGTAGCAATTTCAATGAAAATAACAATACCATCTCTAATTAAAAATAATACCCTGTCTTAAAAATGTTGTACTAGTATTATATTTTTCCAATATAATACCTATGTATAGAAGATGCTACCATTCATTACAAATAAGTAAGAGATACACTTTTAAATAGGAATATATTGACTGAATGGCAACATTATCATGCCTCAATACAAACTATTGTAGGAATTAATACATTCAATACTAGAGCCATAAAAAATTACCACAACTAAATAATAATAATAATAAGTAACAATTTCATTGGAAAATGAGAGTATTCTCTTTAAGTGCAAATCATACTTCACTTTAATGCAAACTATACAAGTAATCTATAATATACCACGTCTATATAAAAAAACATAACTCATCACAGATAAGCAAGATATACACTTTAAATAGGAATATAATGACTGAATGGAAAGAATAACATGCGTCAGTATGACTATACCAGGACTCATTACATTTAATACCATAACTTTGTATAAAAATTACCATAACATAATAATAATAAGTATCTACTTTATTGAAAATGTTAATACTATAATTTGCAAACATCAACATAAAGGACACAGACTGGCACACACCAATGCAACAAACTGTGTCCTTTAAAGGTTTTGTTGAACAAGGTTAATTACATTTCCATATGGTCAACCATGATTTTGTTAGAAAATTTGAATGGAAAAATGTATAGGACAAGGTTTGGTAAATGACCGTACCTCAAATTTTTTTTAATAAAGGTTTTATTAAACATGGTTAATTACATAGTCTCGTTGTTAACTATGTTGTTGTTAGAAAATTTAAAAGGAAAAATATGAAGAACTCAAATTGGTACATGAATGTGCATTAAAATATGTTTATTAAAAACTTTGTACAATATAATTAACTATATAGCCACGTGATCAATCATGGTCTTTTATAAAATTTTAAATGGATAACGAGAATGGAATGGATTATTGCATAAACATGTACAAAATTATGTGGAATTAAGATTTGATTAGACGCTTTAATTATACTCTTGTGTATAAAATCATGTCCATTATTTATGTTTTTGGATGTGGTTGAGTATATGACAATATGGTAACTTGTGTTCATGTTAGAGAATTTGAAGGAGTGATTATGAAACCTAAAAATTGTCAGTTCACTGGTGATTACTTTATGCCTATTCTTTTGTACGGATACCATCAGTATTTTTCTTAGAGCTTTATTAAATCTTGGAAATGAACATGCACTTTCAATGTGTAATATAACCTTACAAAATTTGTTTGTCTATTCCCTTTGTCCTCATTTATCAACTACTAAATTTGTGTTATTTAGTAAAGAAGCATAAAAAAGAAGTTAGTCATGTAAAACATGAGAGTTAAATATAATGAAACCTATAGGTAGTGGAAGAATTGGGTGTAAAGCTTAGGTATTATTAGGCATAGATTGTGTTTCTGGCATATACTAAAAAAAAGAAATTTGATGCCTATAATAGTTATAATAAGTTGAAAAACATTTTTATGAATATCGTGCCTGATGCAAATAACATCGATGAATATAAGAGATACTATGATGAAATGGTGATACGAGCTATAAGAATAGTAAAATTTGATGTCAATAAGAGTAGGACCAAGGATCTTATATAGAAACAATTTTGACTTAATAACACAAACCCAAAAACTCAAAGAATGATATAAATCACCACACTCATAAAGAAAACATTGAGAGTGATAAGATTCTAGTGTTAGATCACCACTAACAAGACAGATAAGATTACATATTTTTAGAGAACCTATAACAAGAGTTATGATTGGCCTAGGTTTAAGGTCAATATTAATTTTACTACAAGTGCATGACATAGCTATAGCTAGAATGGGCAAGTATGGGTCGATCCCACAAAGGCTATAAATACTAGTAATTACCCTTTTTCTATTATCTAGCCTAAGAGTTAGATTATTATATTTTAATTAAAATTAATGCTAAACGAATAAACTAAGTTAAGATTAAACAATTATGAACTCAAGGCAAGTAGAATATGAAGAAAATCAATATCAAATAGTAACATCTAGGTAATAAATTCCCATAAGAATCCTTGAATTATTAACCTTTTATCATGCGATCATATTATCGATTATTGGACTATGAAAATTTATATCTTATGTTAATATCTCTGTTGAGACTACTAATATATCCGTTGATTAATATAACTCTTTCTAGTTAAAACCTTTAGGATTGATTTATCAATTTATGAATTCTACTATCTGGTTTGGCCCTAATATATAAGATTTGTGTCAGTCTACCTTTAGGTTTGCATACTACTTCTTCCAATTATGGTAGATCTATTCATACAGGAGGATTTCTATATCTCAATGATATTAAATCAAAATATGCACTAATATTTCGGATATATTAGAAAAAGAATAAAATGTATAATTGAATCGCATTTAATTAATCCATATAATTGCATTGAATAAAAGATTAAAACATATTGTTATCCCAAACTAGGGTTCATCACACCTAGACACTAAACACGCTTAGTTACTCATAGAAAACGAAATCAAAGATAAACATATGGAAACACTAATAGAAAACAAAGAAATCATAATTCTAAATCTCCCTTTCTTTTATATTGAATCTTCTTGCAAGTATGGATTTGACGTTGTAATCTACTTGATCTTTTGATGTATTCTTCATGTTTTCATCATCCTTTAATAAAAATTGTGGCCTCTCTAGGTGTCTTACTTCTCAAAACTACTTAATAATTTGTCTCTTGTTTTTTTTGCCTCTGTTCACGTCCTTTTATAGTGAAAACTAGGGTTTATGGGACATTCATGGTCGCTTACACATTCATGTAGCTCTAAAAATACCTAAAATTATGACTTTACACATTCATTGAGACTTACACGGGCACATGCACGGTTGTGTAAGATTAGGCTACTTCAAATCTTGATTTTATGCCACAATTTTATTAGAATTCTTATACTTTTTATCTATAAAGGTAGTTATCACCTATAAATGCACTTGGAACAAATTAAGTACCAACTATACAACAAAACTATAAAATGTCAAGAAAAATAGGTTAAATGTGGGTGCATAATTATAGTCAAATATGCATTTTTCAAACATCCCAACACTTAAAATTTTGCTTGTACTCAAGCAAATTATAATCTAAATTATCAACTTTACAACATCCATTTTAATTAACTCTCTACCTATCAATACATACCCTAAATCATGTCATAGTAATCAAATTAACATACAACTAGAATCAAGTTATCCTATAACTAACTTCCTAAGTCAATATTAATAATAATCACGTCAATAATCTTATTGGAATCAAAAGCATAAATCTTTATACCCTTACCAAAGTTTCACTAAATGCTCTTAAGTGTTTAGGGTGAAAAATATCAAAATCTCAATTCATTGCACAGTAGAGCTAATAGGATTGAATTATCTTATATTTTCTTATGTATTTACATGTGATCTCAATCCTATTTTCAAAATAAATGTTTAATTTGTGTTCAATTTATGTTGACTACTAGGTTTGATATGTTGATATATATTTGAGACCAGAAAGATAAGATTTTCTAAAGTAAATTGGAGCACAATTATTTAAAAAGGAAAAAAAAGAGTTTTGTTGGTCTATGCGCTACGTTTCACACAGCAACGCAACATTGCGCATGCGTGCGCTGCGTGAAATGCAGCGATGCAGCGTTAATGTGTTGTGTTTAGGCAGCGTTAACCTAGCTACTTGTGGTTTTAAAATGATGTAACCCTTATTTATCTTGTCAAAGGGCCACAGTAGATGAAACAAGAGGTTGCGGTAGAGAGCAGCGTAGCAACGACAGGTGTAGGCGTGAGAGGCTTCGTCTGCGACTTGGTTACTGGAGAAAGGCTTGGTGGTGCAGGAGTGAAGAGGAGCTTGCAAGATTGAATAGTGGGTAGCAGCAGACGAAGGAGAGCTGCATGAGGAGCGCTACAGTAGAGAATTCCAAGCTACAGTGAATAGTGGAGAGTGAGCAGTGAACAAGAAACGAAGGGGTTTTTAGTTAGGGATTAAGATGGGGTTGAAGCAATTTTTTGAAAAATACCTATGAAGGGCTAAACATCCCGATGCTGGTTCGGAGGTGAAATCAACGCCAACAACTCGAGTTAAGTATTTTTATTATTTTGTTGTTTCTTTCTGTTGGGACCCGATCTCGTAACCGGACCCCAACCGAAAAACGAAAAACGGAAACGAAAGCGAAACAGAAGAACATAACGAATCGGAAAACAAAGCGAAACCAATGGCTCGGATCCTAAACCCGAAAGTGGATCGGAACAAATGCAAAAGGCTCAGAAACGAAAACAAACAAATCAAAAATGAATCAAACAAATTCCAACATCCGAAATTGTATACTTTGAAAACTATCACGTTGGAAACCTTAAGATTAAACCAACCCGAAACTGGTGCAAATTTTTTTCTTTTTCATATAATTCAATCTCATACAAAGCGATCTAATTTCCCCTTTGGAAATTCATACTCATGCA
>JANVCQ010000232.1:17070750-17097711 GCA_025531925.1 Erythroxylum plowmanianum | reverse complement strand
CAATTAAACTTTCTAAGTGTCCAATAAGTCTATAAATCATGTCTAATCACCTCTAAGGCATTAGAACACATTTAATTCAACCACCATGGTCATATCCATCTAATGAACTCGGTTTTATCCACTTAAAAGCTCATATGTCGGAAATCTCCAAGATTCCGCATTACTAATGAATTCCAAGTTCATGTAAGGGCATATAACATTATAAATCATTTACATATACACCCAAATGGCTTAAATACATCTTTGAACTCATATACAACCATATGTATATATCAATATACAATAGTATCTCCAAATATAGTACAACACAAAAAAACTTCGAAAGTCCAGCATTACAAGTCAAACTTCTGTAATAACCCATATCACCAGCTTACAGATATTGTCCACTTTGGGCCTTCGCCTAGCCAAGCCCTCACGATTTTGCTTTTCCCAAAGTCTTCCTAGGAGGTCACCCATCCTGATACTACTCTTGCCCAAGCACATTTAATCTCGGAGTTCTGATGGGATCCGATGCATTAGGCCATGGAAAACACGTCTGTAAGGGAGAGGTATTCATACCCTTATAAGGCGTACTTTGTTCCCCTCTCCAACTAATATGGGATCTTACACTCTCCACCCCCCTTAAGGCCTAACCCTCTTTGGGTCCAGCCTAGTTGGCATAACAGCTCGGGTACCAGCTCTGATACCACTTCTGTAATAGCCCCGATCACCCGCTTACAGATATTGTCCGCTTTGGGTCTTGACACAGCCAAGCCCTCATAGTTTTGCTTTTCCCAAGGCCTTCCAAGGAGGTCACTCATCCTAGTACTACTCTTGCCAAAGCACATTTAACCTCGTAGTTCCAAAGGGATCCGATGCATTAGGCCATGGAAAACACATTTGTAAGGGAAAGGTATCCATACCCTTATAAGGCGTAACGCAATATTCAAGAAGATTTACCCGCGACCAAATCTGTGTTTAACCAAGTTCCCCTCTCCAACCGATGTAGGATCTCACATGTATATTAAAAAAAAGGTTTTATAAGTGAAATTATCAAGAAATATCTATAGGAAACTTAAGTTTAACAGAAAATGGGAGGAAAAGGTGGTGAAAAAGAGTTAGACATAAGGTGACAAACTTTTTATAATTTTAGAACATGACCTAAATATTGTAGAGTTTAAGGGCCTTACTAATGTATATACAGGGATAACATGGACTAGACATGAAGACATATTACTAAATAAAGGCTACATAGGAAATTACATGGGGCATTATCGATAGAACAAAGGTAGGAAATGGGTATTGACACTATACCATTTCATACAAAATAAATAAGGGAAAAGAAATAGAAGTTTTAAGTGAACAATACAAGGTCGATATAAAACCATATAGGGGCATGTTATAGATTTTAAATTTTTCATTTTGACGATGGGAGGATATGGTATATAAATGGGACGCTATATATTAACCTGTATTTTGAATGTGTGTTTTCTAGTTCTATTGGAAATTTAAAAGCAAGTAAATGATTACTAGCATGTTATCCACATTAAGCAAAATAAATGATTACTAACAAAAACAACTAAAATAACCAAGATTAAAATATGAAAATCAAATAAACTTTAGGTTGCCTCCAAACAAATGTTGATTTATGGTCACAAGCTTGACCCCTTGAATCACCTAGAATGTAAAGAAGGATTAAAAGGATGTACGTAGTTCCTTTCTCAATTTGATCTCCTGTTATTTAAATTGCGCATTCACCTTGAAAGTTTTATACTTCTTGCTCTACACTTCCACTACTCTGTAGGTAAAAACCTTACAAACTTAGAATGGATCAAACCATCTTAACTTTAACTTACCTAAAAAATGTCTAAAGTGAGAGTTAAAGAGAAGTACCCAATCTCCCTCTTGAAATTAGGAGGATGTTTTTCTCATACTTATACTTGGTCCTCACCTTTTAGGTTTTAGCATTCTCTTAGGCATATAAGCCCAGTTCATTAAGCTTATGAAGTTAGAGTAATAACCTTTTATTGATTGCCATCAAACTAAAGTTGAAGACCTTGATCTCCTAATAAGCTCAATACTCTAACTTGATCAGAAACTAACATGAATTCCTATAAATTATCTTAAATTGTGACATGCCAATTGGATTTTTATAAGTACAATAGGCCTATAGTTCTTTATTTAGCCTTATTTCCTAATTTTTCCTCAATCTAGTAATCGTCTTCTTAAGGATATTCTTAATTCCTTGATTTGAAACTTCAAATTAGAGAATGATTTGAGGGTGATATCCTAAATAAAAATTATGAGTTACTCGATATTTCCTCAAAAGAGTTCTGAATTGACATTCAGTAAATGTGAAAGAACATAACTTATTACAACTCTATGAACTTAGAACCTTAACAAGATTTACCACCTTAGCATTATTAGTTGGGGATGTCACTACTTCCACCCATTTAGACACATAATCTACCACCACAAGAATATAATTGTTTTCCATAATAAGATGGGAAAGGGTCCATGAAGTATATTCCCTAAATATTAAATATGTCAACCTCTAAGTTGTTATTGAGATGCATCTCATTTCTTCTTGAAATATTTTTAGTCCTTTGACTCTGGTCATAGGTGGTCACATACCTAGGAACATCTTTGAAAAGGGTAAGCCAATAAAAGCTTGGTTGGAGAATCTCGATAAATAGTTTTGAAAAAATAGCATGGCCACCATAAGATGAAGCATGACAGTAAAAGATTATACTTTGTACTTCATCTTTGAGAACACACTTTCTAAAAATTCCATAAATACATTGCTTAAATAGAGGGGCTCTTACTAATAATAATGTTGATATTTGATAAGGACTTCTTCTTTTATTGGAATCTCAAATTAGGAGGTAGAATTCCACGTGCAAGGAAATTTATAAGGTTAGTATAACAATGAACTTCCAAATTTAAGGTGATAAACAATTAATTATTCATAAAAGAGTCATCTATAGGTAGCTTATCTTCTCTATTCACATCTAACTCTTACCTTAATCTAGAAAGATAATTTGCCAATAAATTTTTAATTCCTTTCTTATCTCAATTCTGTAAGTTAAACTCTTAAAGAAGAAGGATCAATTAATTAGTCTTGTCTTCGTTTCATTTTTCTAAAGAGGTACTTGATGGGAGAATGATCAGTGTAGACAATAATCTTTGACCCACCAAGTATGGCCTAATTTTTCTAATGGCTTCTTTCAGTAGTAGCATAATTTAGTTGGGCCTCATCCAATGTTTGGCTTATATAGTAGGTACCATTCACCTTCTTACACTTCTATTGCTCTAAAAACTACACATATTATGAAATCATTTGCATCATTTAAAACCTTAAAAGAAAGGTTTTAATTAGGGTTTTATATAATTAGAGTAGACAAAAATGCCTAATTTAACCTATAAAAAGCATTAATACATTTTTTATGTTGAAATCCTTAAGAACCAAGTTAGTCAAAGGTTTAGCAATTTTTGAAAAATATTTTACAAAATCCTAGTAAAAACTAACGTGACCTAAAAAACTCCTTATACCCTTGGCAATGGTGGGTAATAGCATCTTCCCAATCTCTTCAACCTTTACCTATGAACCTTATTCTCACTTAGACTCTAAGTGTCTGAGAACAATTCCTTCCCTTACCTTTAAACGACACTCCTAATTTTAAATTAGGTCAACTTCTTTACATCACTGTAATATTTTAGAGAAATTAGTTAGATATAAGTTAAAAGTAGTGCCATATATGGATAAATCATCATTAAAAACTTTTATATTGTTCTAAAAAATCAGATAAGAATACAAAGGCCAAAGGACTTTCTGCTGTAGGTAGAGGGGCCTTAAGTAATGTATTTCTTGGTTACTATGATGTATAGGAATTTGAAAGAAACAAAAATAACTATCCACATAACAAAAATGAAAATGTTTTGCTAACCTTTCATGTATATGATTAATAAAGGGAAAGGAAAATAACCATTATGGGTTATCTTATTCAACTTTCTATAATTTATGCTCATTCTCTAACCCACAACTACCTTAGCTGATACACGACTCTCATTTTCCATAATATTTATGCCTCATTTTCTAGGAAGCACTTGAATTGAGCTAATTGATTCACTATCAGAGATAGGATGGATTATCCTTGCATTAAGTAGTTTGAGTTATTATCCTAACATTAAGAAGTTTAAGCAACTCTTTTAACAACTTCCTTCATATTGGGATTCAGCCTTCTTTAGTGCTTAATAGAAGACTTATAATCATCTTCTAGTAGTATTCTATGTATATAGATTGAATGTCTGTTATCTTTAATATCATCAATAGAGTGTTTTACGGCATCTCAATGCAATCTAAGAACTTCTAGCAGTTTTTTAGTTTTAATTTCACTTAGAAAATATTCAAAATCATAGGATAAGTGGAATTAGGTCCAAGAAATTCATACTTGGGAGTGGAAGAAATATGTTTAAGTTTTAGTAGTGGGATATTCTTTTCACTGTTATCACTTAGCGAGTCATCTTTTACCAAACATTTTTCAAATGGATCACTTGAGTTAAGTTTAGCCAACTCCTCCCTTATCGACACCTTTCTATGGAATTTATATATGCATGAAATAATGTTTTGGAATTTACATGTGCTTAATCGAGTCATCTATGATGTGTGTATATGTTCTCTTTTGGCTTAGAGTCATGGCAAGGTTCCTTTTTATCGGTTGGACCGATAAATAAAGGCATGGTGCCTTACTTGATTTTTGTACTTAATATTTTTATATGATTTTTTATTAGTGAAGTAACGATTGGCCAACCGTATGCTAGGAACAACAGATTAAGCAACCCCTGTACCCTTGATGCTGGTACATAAAAGTCGAGTCCTCGTATCGACACCTTTCTACAGGACTTGCGGGTGATTCCACACCTAGAGGTATAGTCACCAACAAGGTCATCACCTAAGGTTATGACGCTCTTGTCGACTGTAGTTTGGACTCACCACAGATGAAAGTCGAGCCAACATCGAGAATCGGTGGGTGTGCACACTAGTTTGGCCGACTAGTGACGACACACATGATTGATTTGTCCTATTCTGATATTTGTTTTCTGACAAGATTTTTTTATACATATGATGCTTTTCTGTTTTTGTGTACTGGAATTAGAGCTTACATTCACCGGATGAGTGATTAATAGGCTAGACCTATGTGGTTCCTAAACAGTATATATTAAGTCATAGGCTAGGCCTGTGTGTTTTTATGTCATGTATGATCACTTCATAGGTGGTTATGTGTATGCTAGATACATTAAAAAAATGATCTTTAGGTTATCTAGACCGTCTTGTGTGTGTCAAGTTCTGTTTGTGATATTTTTTTTCCTACTCACTAAGTATATAGTGTACTCACCCCTCCGCTTTCCAACAATGCAGGTTAATTTTGTAAGCTTGAAGCTTTGAGTGTATCGTGCAATCTTTTGACATTTTCGGGGCATTACCACACATAGGTAGTCTTTGTTTTGTACTTTTGTTGTATAATGACTCTTGAACTTTTTTTTTATTAAGTCAGTTATGTTGATATGCTTTACGATTTTGTAAATTAACTCTTGATTGTCTTGTGGTTTGTAAATAACCTTATGTATGAACCTTTTATACTATTGTTGAGATTACTTATGAGTGGACTTAAAAGTCAAGAAGTTGTAGTAGAATTTTAATGTGAATATAGAAATGCACTTAAAACTGACTTGTAGGTGTTTTAATTAAGTTTTATGTTTTTAAAGAATATTTAGTTAGCCTTGCATAGTTGGGTTAAAGATACCGTGAGTATCCTTAGCCTGGGTATCTGCCGGTTTTCATATGCCCGATGTGGTTCCGAATCATTACATACACTTTATGGAGAGGTAGAGAACCCAAAGAAAACTCTTCCTCAAGCATTATGATATACATTGATCTTGGTTATGACTAGTTATTTTTTCCCTGTCCTGATTGGTACTGGAGTTGTTACACTAGACCATGACTCCTAGACTGATGAATACTTATCGAAAATTGCTAAAATAGTATAGGGAGTTTGGCTGAGATGGTGGATGTATGATGCAACAGCAATGTCTGACATGGGAATGTTTGTGGTGTATTTTTATTTCAATAAAATATTTAATTTTACTTACTCTTATAATTTTTACTTGTTATTTATTACATACTATTTTTATAACAGTTTAATACTGGTTGAACATTTAATCATTAAACCTTTCCTCTGGCCGGTTTGATTTCTGGTCTAGTTTTTAAAACATTGTATTTTTCTATATCTTATCTTTTGTAACCACCACAAAAGTTTTTTAAACAAAAGAAAGGGGAGGGATTTTTCTTAAAAACCAATTTGAATCTAATATCTTTAAATCTAATAACCATCATTTTTATTAGAGATAACCTAAAAAATTACATGGGCCACTAAAGATTATTAACAATAATCTAACATTTTACTATTAAACACATAATACTAATACTTCTTGTTTACTTTGTAGCATTACTATTGAAGACAGGGATCACTTGTTCTTTCAATGTCCTTATTCTAAAGCTATCGGTAGTAGAATTGTACACATGTTACCTTATAATTTTTGTGGTTACAATAGGGAGCAAACATTAAATTGGATCATTTCTAACTTAAAGCAAAGGAAACCCAAGGCTACTCTCTACAAAGCAGCATTCACAATCAACATATATACCATATCAAGAGAGCAGAATAGCCATAGATTTACATATAAGAAGAAAGAGAAATGCCAACTTACAGATAGGGTTGTTAACCTCATCAAAGCATGCATATATGTTTAAAATGTGTTATATATGGACATGAAGAGAACGTGGAGCTTGTAATTTCAATTTACAATTTCACTAAGGCATATGTATTTTCCTTTGGTTATTTCTTTAGCTTTGCTACTTGTAATTAGTTCTCATTAAGGGAATAGGCAGATAGACTAGAACTCATTGTAATTTTGTTTTAGTTTCTTCTATCAATTAAATATTATTCATTTATTTAAAAAAAGTATGTACTTAACAATACCATTTTCCTAGTTTAGAGATTCTACTTTGGTACAATTTTGTTTCTTTTCCAAAAATCTAAAGTTAAGAGTGATGTTCATTAGTTTAGGGTGCTGCTATACATGGATGCTCTTCAATATGATCTAGGGAGGTATTGATAGGTATCGAATATGCAAAGCATGTAACAACAATTATATTATAGCATTTGTCTATATTTATTTATTAATTACTTTGATTTTTTGTTTGAATAAAAGTGTTGCATTCTAAGTTTGTTATATCATAGCATTTTTTGTGAGATGGATTTTTGTATTCATATAATAGTTTAAATTAAATGTTAATTGTTTTGGACATGAAAGTTCGGCGTGTATTACTTTTAAATGCATCAAATATAATATGTGCCTTACACTTTGGCCATTTTTTATAAACCATTGCTTGGTTCCAAATTTGTAATTGTTTGTCTATAACTCTTCTTTTATTGTATATTATTAAGAAGATTCTATAAAATTCAAACCTGGATTGGAAACCCCCGATAAAATATTAAAGAATATTCATATAGTAAAAGTTAAACATAGTCATATTTTATTAAAATCTTGAAAAACATATGTATAATAGTTTTTGGTTTTAGACAATTTACATCTATTGACTATTATTTTTTAGGTGATCTTTTCAAATAGTGTAAACTTATCTTTAATTGATTATATAATACTAAAATATAGTAATGATACAGTTAAGGGCTTTTTAGCTAAACCATTTCAACATTTGTATCTACATTGAATCAATGGATCCAAATAGAGGTTTGTTTTTTTAGAATTTAAGATTGGTCTTAGTGTCATGTCATATGCTACGTCCTTTTCTCTATATTAAACAATCTTACATTGAATATAGGAAAAAACCTAGACATAAACCATGATATATGTCATTTCTTGAGTGGTTCTATTCATAAATTGTAAAAATTATTATATATGTTATAAAAGTTTGCATAAGTTGTGAAAACTATGATATTATGTCAAAAATTTTGGAAACTTTAGGATCATATGCATGATATATATGCGTATTGCTATATTTTGATTATTATTATATCAACATCATCATCATGAATTTGATTTTTAGATGTTTATCAAAGCGTACATATTCATTTAAATATCTATAAATAACTTATTAGTTGTATTATCAATTGTTTCATATAGATGAGCATTTTCCTTTAGTGGAGTGTTCTAATTTAGTACCAGAGAGTATACTAACATGGGCTTCTAATTTGATATCAACTAAAGATAAAAGTGCATTAGATCGATTGAGAAATGATGTTTGGAATTACTTCAACTAAGCTAGATCAATGGACGGAGTAGAAAAAGTAGAATGTAAATATTGTCACAAGATGTTGGGTGCGAGTTCAAAAGGTAAAGCTTCTCATCTAAAGAGGCCTATGAATTTGTGTAATAGAAAGAAGATTGTATCAAGAGGTTAAATATTTTTGCCATTAACCTAATGAGAGGAAAGAATGGCATGACTTCTAAAGCCTATGGTAACAACAAATCAAGGTTTTTTTTATAGGTAGTATGGTAACATCCACTCTCTATAGTTGATAGTAAAAGACTTAGGACAACTCAAAATACCTTGAAGAAAGACATTTTAAAGATATATAAGGATTAGAAAAAGAAATGTAAAAAATTGTTGATTATTAAAGGACATGTTGCCATCTTAATAAACATGTGTACAATCGATAACAAAAAAGGATTATATAGCAATGATGACACACTAGATTGACAACAACTAAACTCTATACAATAAAATACTATGGTAAATTATATTCTTTAATATTCTTATCATTTATTTTTTGATTATGTTATAATTGATATTTGTTCATATTTTTAAATGGTAGGTTCATTTATATGTCAACACGGCATACAAGCTAAAGGTTAGCAACCATGTTAGTCGAGTGTTTAATATATTCGAATATAGACACCAAGCGATCTACCATAATAGTCAACAATTGTAGCACAAATGATGCAATGATTAAAAAGGTAAAGAACAAATTATTAAAAAGGTGAAGAGCAAGTTACAAGTTAAGAGCTTGTTAGTTGATGGGAGGTTGTTACATATGTCTTGTTTTGCGTATATTCTAAATTTGATTTTGAAGGATGAGTTAGAGATGATAGAGGCAGCATTAGAGTCGATACAACATAGTGTAGTATATTGGAATGCAACACTTAAAAGAGTTAAACAATTGAAGAAACTTCATATGTTGAGGTGTTTACTAGGTTGAGACAAAGAGATTCTCAATATACTTGTCTACCTACAAAAGAGTAAAGTGAGTTGATTAAAGAACTTTTTTCAAAGTTCGAAATATTTTATACTACTACTGAATTATTCTAGGGAACAAAATATCCAACTTTGCACAACAATATTTGCAAGCTCCAAAAAGCTTTATCTGATTAGATTTTTTATTCCAATGAGGTGGCCAGTGTTATGGAAGAGCATATGACAAAGAAACCCAATTCTTACTCGTATATGGTTAGATATACTGTGGTAGTGATTTTTTTATATACCCAAGATACAAGATGGAGGGGGTTTATCTTTATTAGGACATGTTATATAGCCATCAAGCTCACGAGCATGTTGATGTAATTAAACAATTCTATTTTGAGTTGTTTAATGATTATCAACTAATATTGGACAAAAATTAGGACTGTAATAGTTTAGTTCTAACTTCGAGTTCAACTTCAGGTTCAGGTTCAATTTCTGATTCAACTTCTTCTAAGACTAGGGTGAAACCCTCATTTGAAAATTTCTTAAATGAAAAAAGGCCTAGAACTTTTCATAGTATGATTTAGTTAGACAAATATTTGATGGTAGATTGTATGACCAAAGTTGAAGTTGTGGAGTTTAATGTATTGTTACAACAGAAGAAAAAATATTGAGGCTATCCTACTTGCAAGTATACGAGATTGTTGTAGTTGATTACCCAGGGTCATCTCCTACGGAGGTGAAATTGATTAACCTAAATTAATCTTGAACAAAAAATAAAAACAAATGCAATTTTAAGCACTCTATCCCGAATTGTTACACGAAAGCTTTAAAGAAAATCAAAAAATTAGAATGAGAAGTAAATTGATTCAACCAAAAACAAAGACAAATAGATTAATCAAAATGGAAGACTCTTGATAATTAATTTCACTAATTTAATCTCCTATACATTATTAGGGGAAATGATTGGTAAATTCTCTTACTAAAATTAACAGTCAGATTCTAAAATGGACTCAAATAATAAACTAAATCTAGCTTTCACATTTGATAAATTATTGTCTAAATTAATTATGAAAACTCGAATATTAATTACCACTTAAGTTAATATATTTATAATTCATAACCTAAATGTTTACAGTTTCTAGTTCCATATTAAACCTCCCCTCTCAATCCTTCGTTTAATACCAAAATGATGCAAAGTTTATTCATGCTATTACATCCATTCAGTTTAGAAACTATAGAAAACATAAGACAATAACACCATCCCTCAATCATGTATATTTGACTAAAATAGCTACATTAATCCTTAAGAAAAAGAGATCAATCCATCATCGCATAAACACAGTTCATCATCTATGTACATTTCAGTGCCATGTTACTATCAACAAAATTATTAAAGCAATAAAACAATGAATACTAAATGAACTATGAAAAGAAAATAAATAATAGTTGGTTAAGCTAAAACGTAATAAGTTCAGTAAATAAATAAGAAACTAAGCAACAGATGAAAAATAGAATGAGCAAACAAGGAATGAATGAGGGAATACAGTTAGTCTCTTCCCCTTCTCAAACTTCCTGTATTATCTCTCGCCTTCTGCTTCAGCTTGTTCTCACCCAACCGAATGGTTAGTCAAGTTCAATGGATTCAACTCCAGCTCTCTCTTTTGGCCTCTGTCCCTAGCTTCCACGTCTCGCTGTGTTTCTCTCTTCTTCACCGACTCACTCTATTTCTCTTCTATGTTTCTCTCTTCTTCCTCTCTATCTCTCTATGCCTCCCGAATATGTCTTTAGTGTTAAATGAAGAGTGAATTAAAGATGTCGTTGCCACCCTCCTATCCTTTCTATTTGTACCCTCATCTAGGTTTAGGTTTTTGAGCCCCTTCAACCTACAGCTGCCACGTAATAAAACAGATAGGTTAAAGGAGTACATGAGAATTTGCATGGGGGTGACTATGTTTGTCACGCCCTTGAGGGTTAGTCAACCCCGTGCATAAACTTGTACGGTGGCGACTAAAGACACAATTTGTCACCACCGTGCAAGTGGTGAATAATTAGTCACAACTTTATGCATGGTGATGACATTTTAGTCACCACCTTATGCACGGTGGTGACACTTTAGTCACCATCCTTATTGTTTTATTTGATGCAAAGTGACATGAACTTTAATTTTTCATGCCATCCAATCAATATGCATGCAATATTCACACCATTTTCATTCAATTTATTTCTCATTTGGATCAACTCATAATAATTTGTAACCAAAATCATGATATGAAGGCAATTAAAAGCAATAGAAACTAGACACAACATGGAAAAATTATGGAGATTATTTTTTTTATCATGCAAGTAATTGCACAAGACCTCTTAATAATTTCAGCATCTATTGTTGCTTTATAGTCTACTTTTAGTACTAGCTGTTAGATTATTAATCCTTATTATGCTCAACTTTATCCTAGTAATGTTGAAGCCCTTAAATGTGCCTTAAGTTGATTAGATGATAAAGATATTAAGGGTAAACTCAAATATTTATAATATATCAATTTTCTATTTTATGATATTATCTTATCTAATATTGACTTTTTAATTTTTATATTAATATAAATATTGATGCGAAGGAGACCGGTCATTCAAGTAAAAATATTTTTTAAAATATTTGATCAGAGATATATTTAATTAATTATTATCATATGTTTAATATTCATTTAATGCAATTATTACATTATCATGTATAATTTATTAAATAATGTTTCTACATGTAGATGAAGTAGTGCAAACTATTAGAGCAATCTAGATTACAATGATTAGTTATTATCTTTCCTCTACTACAGGTTTGTTATCCTTAATCTTTGTTTCTGAAATTACTTATTTTTCATGTGATTGGCTTGTTTTTTATAATTAAAGATATAACCATTTATTTATGTGATTTTAAGTAGGTTTAAGCTATTGTCTCAGCATGTTTGCTCTACTCAACTTCAACATCTACTCTCCAATCTTTACTCTCCAACATTAATTGATAATTTCATTTTGACTTTTTGTAATTTGTATTGTTAAAAAATTTAGATAATATCAGCTTGATGATAATCTTTTGTTTTGATAATAAAATGATACTCATAGTATTACTATTTTTTGTACTTAAATATTACAAACGTGCATTAAGAGGGATGCAAGTATAGTCTATCATTTCTCTAATAGTGCTTGAGTTAATCCTATTCAGGATGTTCATAAGAAAGGAGAAATGATTGTTGCTAATGATGATAATAAGTAGATTCATACTAGGAAAATTAGAAGTTAGATAAATTGTATTGATTATAGGAAATTAAACGAATCCGTTAAAAATTTTCATTTATTGATAAAAAAAATTAGAGAGACTTATTGGACATGATTAGTTTCCTAGATGAATGGTTTGGATATAATCAAATTATTATAGCTTTAAGGATCAAGAAAACACTAGTTTTATATGCCATTATGATACTTTTGTTTTTCATCATATATATTTTGTTCTGTGTAATGCTCAATTTAGTTTCTAAAGGTGTATAATCACAATTTTTCAAGACAAGGTGGAGGAATTTATAGAAGTATTTGCGATAACTTTTATTTAATTAGTAACTCTTTTGATAATTATTTGTATAAACTTATTCTTCTTTTGCAACATTTTGAAAATTAATGAAATTATCATTTTATAATAAGGGAAGGGAAGGGATAGTATTTGTTCATAAGATTACTCGTGAGGGATTCAAGTTAATAAAGCTAAAATAGAGGCAATTCAAACGAGTTGACTTTGAAGATAAGCTTAAATTATTGATGTAAGTTGGTTTAATTTGATAAAAGAAAAGAACTAGTCAAACTCATCTCCCAGTACACTTTGAAATGGAAATGGACTTCAGCCAACACACCTCGTAGTGTCGTCCATCATAAAAGTAAAATGAATACCAAGCGCCTAGCTACAAGAAATTGAACATTTTTTGAAATGATGTTTAACTATAAGAAAAAAAAAGTTAAATACTCTTTTTAGTGTTCATTTTATAACATAACATGATCATAAATATTACCGTAATCTTTTTAACAGGAATTATGCTTAGTTACATTATAAATTTCGATGATCATCTCGTATGATTGAAATTTTCGTCAGAGGATGATTGATGAAAGAAATTATAAACTCCCCTTTTTCTTCTCATAATACTTATGGCTTAGTGAAACATTTTGTAATTTAAAAGCATCAGTTTAGCACAAATCCATTGTCGTCTAGTCCGGTTTAGGATACCTGGCTTTCACCCAGGCGACCCGGGTTCAAATCCCGGCAATGGAAGGTTTTTAGACAACGCAAGTTAAGCTGATAAACCAAGGCGATCTTTTGCTTCTAAAACTCTGTTTCCCAATTTCTGCTCGAAATCATTGGCCGAATAAGAATCTTCACTAGTGGTGGATGGCGTAACATTACATTTGTGGCCCTGAGAAATCAATTGGTATGCCTAAAAACCTTTACTTTCTCTTTATTTCACCGTTCTCTACTTTCTCTTATAATCTCAGTAATTTTCCAGTCTCTTATCGTCACCATTCTTCTCTCTGCTTGAGAGATTATTTTATAAAATTTTAGTACTATTTGTAATTTTAATATTTGTTTTGGTGGCCAAATAAAGTATTTGGAGTGCTAATAAAAATAAACATTACATTTGCTGCAAAATTAATGCTTCACATGAACAAAGTTTTTGTGCTGTTGTCATAAAAGGAGAAGATAAAGAAAATTAATGGCATTTCTCACATGATCATTTTACAATATTTGTGTTCATACGTATCAGTAAACAATGAAAAGGAATATGCATCGTCTCAAACTTTTCTGTGTTAATATCCATGTACAGATTTTGTATGCAGAGGGATTTGTCACCGAATTTGAGTACGTCCTAATGACCACAAACCAGTGTCTTTGACCGGTGCCTGAAAGCAGCCTTATTTAGTACTTGAAGATGCATTTAATCAAATCAGTGAGTTTAGATTGGCATCCTACTTACTGGTGTTTTTACAGATGGGAAGACATTCCAAAAGCGCAAAGTCTCATCTCCTGCTCCAGTCACTATTGTCTGTATGAACACAAAGTGATTGGAATATTCAAACTTTATTTATACAGTATTCAAAAACCAGGAAAGATAAGTTCAATAAAAATCATCATCATCTACGTCCATAGGCCGTGGAGATTCCAGTACCTGACCATCAGGTGACATGGCAAGATAAAGTACCCGCAAACTATGGCCAGTTAGAGTTGCGAACTACAAGAAGTCAAAAACATTGGTATTAGCCTCATAAACGCTAGGTGTCCTGAGAAGAATTCGCATCGATACCTTTGCAAGTGATGGATATTTCCACACCATGATTTGATTTTGGGAGTACCCGTGAGTGCTGACCAGCTCATTGACATTCTTACTCCAGGCTAGGTTGCACACCTAAGTTGGAGAATTATGGTGTTACCAAAAGCTCTTTCTTTGTTCAAGATGATCTTATCTGAAAGTTAGCATTGTTTACGTAGAACTATTGCTTTCCAGTTGCTTTTTCGATATTTCCCCAATAAAATCATTGGCAAACCTACGGTAAAAGTTGAAGAAGGAAACAGAAGAAAGTGCTTCGACAGAAACCTGGCTCCCAGTGTCCACGTGGTTTAACTGATGACCATTTGTGGTGTTCCAAAAACGAATGCACCGATCAGCAGTTCCACCTCCAGACGCAAGAAGGCCACTCTGATGGGGTGACCAAGCAATGGCCTTTACAGCAGCCGTATGCTCTGTCAATTTCAGTACTGGATGCTGAGAATGCTGGCTCCAGACCAGCAGCTGATAACCAACAAGCAATTGAATGCCCTTTAATTTTATTGTTTGGACAAAAAGCTCAGTGAATTGACCACGGCACAAAAGACTAAAACCGAATAAAATTGAATAATATTATTTGCCTTTGTGTCATGGTTGAACGTTCTGAAAAGAAGCAAAGCATGAAGAACTAGTAAAGCATGAAGAAGAACTAGCATTACCTGATTATCATTTCCACCTGAAGCAAGTTCTCTATCGTCATGAGACCATTTTAAGCCACATACCTGCATCATTGAATCATGGTGAAATGTTACCTCTTTTATGGGTTGTGCACCTACCCTACCCAGTATGACGACTAGAAGTAGAAAGGGATTCTTGAGCCAACAAATTCCACTTTCCCCTAAGAGTTTACCTCCGATTTATGACCAACATGCTTACAGACAAAGTCGCTTGAAACACGAAGATCATGCTGAAGAATGTCACGGTCCCTGCTCCCCGATGCCAGTATACGGGAATTCCATGCCAGGACACCTGTTCTTGTTTGATGTCCTCCCAAGGTCCGTACTTTCTTGCACTGAGTTCCATCCCATACCTGTAAAAGGAAACCATATTGTGCAGCGGATGCATATATCAGAAAGTCGAGTTGGATAAGTATACATGTTTCTCTGCATGTTGGAGAGTTGAAGATACCTGAACTTGACCAAGATGTGTACCAATTGAGATGTATGAACCCTCTCGAGTCCATTGCACAGAACAGACGCTATCACTAGGTCCCAGGTCACACAACTTGGTCACCTGAGGAACAGATCATAGAACGGCAAACATGTCAGTTACCTTCTTGTAAGTTGCAAATGCAGCAATGGGGACTGAAATCCAATTTCCTACCGAACTTGGCAATGATTGCTAACTTACTTTGCTATTTGATGCAGACCACAAATAAACGCAAGTTCCCAAACCAACAGCCAATACGTTCTGCGAGGACCAATCCACAAGATTCAAATAGAAATCGTCTTGCAGTGATGGGGCGTCTAAGACCTGGACCAAACTAACGTTTGAATAACCACAACTACACTTCTCACCAAACATTCTTGCCCAAAACAAAATTAGATCAATAATAGACAACTAACCTTATGGGGAGTCTTGGGAACTTTTCTTGGTGGCTTCGGAGGTGTCACTGACTCGCTAGAAATCCCAGCATCCTGCCCCAGGATGGAAGGAGAATACGGAGAATTAGGCCCCGAGAAATCAGTCTTGAACCGCAACATGTTCTTGCTGGGACTATTCATAGGAGACCCAAATTGACCACCTGCAGGAGACGAAAAAGAAGCAAAATCAGACCCAAAAAGCTCACATTTCAACAACCTGGAATAGGCCTCATTGCCTCCTTCTTTAACTGGAGACTCCTTCTCTAGTAGCCCAAAAGTGTGCAGCCTTGAAGAAGATCTACAGGGAATGAATCTGTCACTGCAAGTCGATGACTTTGAGGGCGATGAGAGGCTCGATATTGCTCTAGGTGACTGTATGTTTGATCGAGCTCGACAAGAACCCGTAAACGTCTCGAGCCTTAGAGAAGCCTCAGACATGGAGGATGGGAGGTTTAGGCCACTTTTTCTTCTTGGTGGAGAATCCATTTTACTGAGTTGATTTTTCTTGTGATGGGTTCTGAGGAAGATTGAGAGGCCTCTCGGTGAAATGGAAGACGGGGGTTGTCAACGGAGCTTAGCAGAGAGGTTTTTTTTTTTTTTATCCCTTCTGTATTGGGGAAGAATTGCAACGGTCGAATTGTGGTGGGTTATATATATCACATATGGAGTGGGACTTGGAATGTGCGACGCTCAACGGTCAATTACTGAGGGAAAAAGCAGCTGGATGCTTGGTTTGGTTCTGTTTGCCCAAGTAGCCGTTAGTTTCCAAAATCAATGTATGTCGGATGCTGTTGTTTCCTTTTATTTCCATTTTCTTTTGTAATTCTTCATGTTTTTTCTTTATTTTAACGCTCTAAAAGTTGGGTGGTGGTTACATTGCAGATTTTGCTTACCACAATTATTCTTGGAACTCGTGATGATTAATTTTATCATTATTTTCATGTCTCTCCTTAGGTGCTCTTTTCAGCACTAAAGAGTTTTTGGAGTAGGGGCAAGTATATGGTTCCATTAATATCCGATGAACAGTCAAGTCAGCCCAGTGAATATCGTAAACAACTAACTAAAACCTTCCTGCTTCACTTACAATTGATTGAAATATAATACATCTGCTTGTTCCTGTTGGAGAGTCGTCTATATAAATAGGAACTCCTCCAACAAATAAACAATGGAAAAAGGCATAGAGAACCAGTAATGCCGCTGTCATAATAAAATTATAATGTGTAACGAAACTTGTATTCCCGCAGCCAATCTTCACCCTTCTCGTAATAATCCATTCTACTAAATGTCTGATGAGGAAATTGAAACGTAGCCGCATAGTTAGAAGCACCACGCCATGCATCATATACGGGATCCAATGCTCTGACAACTTTTATAGGTGACCCACATGGCCGAATCATTCGGACTCCTGCTTCCAGGCGCTCAGCCATACCCGGGTAAAGGCAGCTTCCACCAGTCAATAAGATGGAACTCGTCAATCTCTCCACCAAGGTGTCGTCATTGAATGGGAGCCTCCTTATTGAGACTCCAGCCATCTCATCTAGTCCAGCCTGATCAATCCCAACTAAGTTGGGATGGAATAGAATTTCAGGGCATCGAAACCTTTCCACACCTAGCAGAATTTGGAAATCTTCCTTGGTCAGAGGACGAATCTGCGGTAACTCTGAAGCAGGCTGTGATGATCCTATTTCTTGCTTTGGAACAAATGCTGGGTCAATCTCCTGCAACAGCAAACTTAGTGAACTAAGTGCCTAGAAAAGTAATGTCAGTAATATGAATGAATATTAACACAAACGAATACATAAGCTCACCTGAAGCCTAGAAACAATGCGGGCAAGCTCTGCTTCATCCTCGTCAGGTCCCTCATCATCATCATCATTATCCTTGCTCATTAGTTTGTATAGTTGCCAATCTTCATCTTTGGCCCCAAAAGTGTCCTCACCTTTACCTCGATCAAAGGCTGCCGTTGTTAGGAGGCGCATCCGTTCCCGTTGGGCAGTGTTCAATCTCTCACCGCGGCCAACACCACCAGACACACCATTTCCATTTGAATGGTTCCCATTTATCTTGAGTCGTTTTCTCTGCTCAACTTTCTCAGACATCTCTTTGTATTTAACATGCATCTGTTCCAAATAAAGCTCCGGGTTCTCTCTGCATTATCGAGAATGGGAACACTAAGAACAGAGACAACCACCAGTAACAAACTAAATGGTTTCTAAATGCTCGTCTGTTGGTAAATACATTCTAAAGAATTCAATTGCCACTCAACTTATCATCCTCCATACAACTATGCTTTATTTAAGAGCTTAAAAACAATGAGAGATGAACATTGTCATCTCACTTTTACAAAACCTAGATACTTCTCAACCAGTCATGTCAAATAAACTGAAAGAAGCATCTGCAAGTAGGCACATACAGCCGTTTTGCTTCATCTAGTTGATTTTTCCGTTCTCGTTCTAATTCTTCTTCATAACGTTTCTGTTTAGCTCGCTGTCGACCATCAGATGTGGTTTTAAGAAATAGCTGTCTTCTCTTTTCCTTCAACTGACACAGAAGTACGTTCAGAGTTAATATAGCATATTTGTAGGGAGGAGAATATCATAACAGCACTAAACTGCTTTTGAGTTGATCAAAAGTAATGCAATTAAACAAGGGGTATAGTATTATGACCAGAAATTTAACAACATTCCAGGAAGAAATAGAATACAACCCAAACAAGCAATCCAGAATTGATCAAATTGATAAGAAAACATACCTGCTCTGGGGTCAGCATGTTATCAGGAATATTAACAAGAGGATACTTTTCATTTGTAGAAGAATCAGTCTTCTCTTCAACTTCAAATTGTTCACTTTTAGGTTCACCTTTTGCTTTTCGTAAAGACTGCATTACTTTTGTCACAGAGGATTCTATTTCCTGCCTGGAGACATAACCAGTCTCCTTCAGAAAAGAAGGGATTTCATCCTCTGTCACTTGATCAAGCTGCTGCAAAAGGAATTCCAAACCACGCAACTCATTCTCCAGTTCATTTATCCTAGATGATCTCTTTGCCTCTGCCATTTCTCGCAGTCGTTGACCCTGTCTCTCCTTTATGGCTGCCTTCCTAGCAATCTCTTCTTCAGACGGAGGCTCCTCAACTGGTGGTGGAGTCCAGTCAAGTTGCCAACACCTGGTTTTTTCTTCAGCTTCCTTAGTTCCTTTCTGTTGCATAATTTTACTAGTCAATGTAAGTTTTTAAGATAAGAGGGAAAGCACATCCAAGCTGGTTACCTGAAATAATCGAGCTTCTGAAGGGTAATTTGGTGCAATGTAGCAATGTTCCATCTTTAAGTCTTCAACCTTCTCCCATGTTAACCGATTACTGCAGGAACACATCAAACATAAAACTTTTTAAATTGAAGTACTGGAGTTGCACCAGAACCCATCTAGATATATATACTCACAGGTGGTGAGGATATTTGA
Source organism: Erythroxylum plowmanianum (assembly GCA_025531925.1). Taxonomy (NCBI): domain Eukaryota; kingdom Viridiplantae; phylum Streptophyta; class Magnoliopsida; order Malpighiales; family Erythroxylaceae; genus Erythroxylum; species Erythroxylum plowmanianum. The sequence continues at coordinate 17,078,076 of JANVCQ010000232.1, read as the reverse complement.
GTGAAAGAAGTTGCTTCAAATAATCAGTGACATGGAATCCTCCAATATTAGTTCGGCAGCATCCTTTATAAATAGGCTCTCCATCAATAAACTGATAACAAAAAGTACCATAATTAATAGCTAATAATTGATCTTGGCTAAATTGTCTAATTCAGTTCTGAAGATGGTGAAACAACACTATTAGAATGACAATAGTACCAGAAGAAAATTGCAGGAGGTCCAAAAGGACATAAAATGCAAATAGCCCCAAAAACAGGTAAATCTAACTAAAAATGATATTAATTCTGTTTTAATTCACATTTCAACAGGTTAAGCAACAATGATATCAACTAACTGGCGTATATTACATAAATGACATGTAACAATGGTAGAGAGAGAGAGAGATTTAATGCCCATCATTTCACATAATAACAAACTTCCAATCTACACAATTTCTGGCCATTTTATGAAGTTGAACTAAGCAGAACCTGGGTAGGAAAACATACTGGAATAACATGAGTTGTAGTGAATCCTGGGCAAACAGCAAGCCCATCTTTACCACAGACCCCGTGTCGTTGATTGTACTTATAGCTGAATGCAGCATCAACACCAAATGCTGTCATAATTGTTAAAGGAATAGATTAATTTGGTAAACCATCAGTAAGTACCGTAGGAGCAAAATATTGTGAGCTTCCAGGATGCTTTAATCCTCTCATAACGAAGGCGGAAAGTTTACCGACAGATGGAACTCCATAGGTTTCAAAAAGAAGCTCTGCCATTTTACTGCGGGAATGAACTGGGTTGCATACACATTCTGTCATCAGTATAGGATGATCAATCTGTCCTGGCCTCAAGTAATAAGAAGATCAACAAAAAAAAGCTCATGACCATGTCACATAATATATTCATGTAAATGACAAGGTATTAACAAATTCCAAAAATATTTCCATGCACACTATAAGAAAGCTACAATACAACATTAAACTAAATAAGATCCAAAATACCAGAGCCAAAGGCAATTTGATGCAAGGTAGCATCAAACCTAGAGAGCATCTTCCAGAATAATGTGAAATACAGCTTTAAATTATTTAAAACACAACATGCATCTAGAATATCTGTGTATTTTATTAGTATTTTCATAATTTAAAAAAATTCTACATGTCACCTGTGAACCATTTGCTCCTAGTCGATCAAATGCAAAGTCAAGGACCTATCAATTGAAAGAATCCGTTAGAGGAAGCACTCTTCTCAACAGACTTCAAAAAATAAACCAGCAGTTCTAGGCTATCTCTCCCATATAGCCTCAACTCTTTAAGTAATCTCTACCACGATTGCCATAAAGTTAAAAAAGTAAAATGTAACAGATCACATCCATATTTATATTAAAAGGCTTACATATTCCATTATCTCAAATTGGTAAACAACATTGCTATCAAAAGCTGAACGAGGCCCTGAGCGAGTGCAGTCAAAGTACTTCAACAACGCAGGGTCATGATCACCAACTATGGTCACAGTTTCACCTAAGCCAACGAAAAACTCAACGAATCACGTATCAGATAAAACAGCCAAGTGAAATCGTCAAATCGTAAATCACTATAAATGGCAACCTCTAACATTGATCACTTTTAATAAACATAAGATGAACAACGCCAAGATTTAGAACAGACAAAAATAAACTGGGTCTGAAGTAGAACATCTATCATTGACATAGAAAAAGGTGAGAGAAAGAAGTATGAAATCAATTACATTAGTTCGTCCATTTTGCATAGCAATCAAACAGACATCAGAAAATAATTTAAAAAAAGAACTGCAAAGGGAATAACAAAGAAAGTTAGCACACCGGTGGCTTTGTGCCGGGGCCTCTGGACAATGTTACGGAAAATAACCCTCGGATCGGTCTCTCCAGCCCATCTAAAAAGTCACAGAAAGAAACAAGAATTACGAGCAGAGAACAAAACCACGCGTATTGATCAAGAAGTTAAAGGCAAAGTTAGGGTTTGTTAGGCGAAGGTTGATATACCCAACACGGAAATACGAGGCGCCATTGTCGATAACGATGGGAGTAGATGAAGGGAAGAAATTGTAGTCTGCTTGTCTATGAATCTGCGATATGAACGGCATAGTCTCCTCAAGTTTTACGAGAGAGGGGTCTGGCTACTGGCTACTGGCTACTGGCTAGTATGAGAACGAGACGCCAACACTTGCAGGGAAGGAAACCACCTCTCGTTTAAGTTAAAGACCAGAATAAACCAAACCGGGCGATCTAAAGCCAACACGTGAAGTTTATTCGGAAATCGTAAAATGAAATTCTTGTTCATGTTGGGCTTAGGGACAAAACGAAAATTCCATAGTGAATTAGAGCCCATAGGCCTAGGATTCTGATGTGGGGAAAAATAAGATTCAAGACAAGTCCTAAAGCCCACTTGCCCAATTGATTGGTAAAATGGTAATAAAGTCAATCACTTACACGTGCACAGTCCCCTACCACAACCAAACTTCAAAAAAGCGCAACACGTGGTCCTCATTCAAGCCCAGGCTGCTGGCTCCGAACCCGAACCTTCTGACCCCTGCTTCGTAGTCACATTAGTACAGACAAGGAAAATGCTTGCCAAGCCACGGACGCATAAAATAATGTCATTAACAGCCTGCCCAATTTTTCTTCTGTTCCTTCCACCACACGGTTGGATAAGTCAAAGAGCACCTTCCCGAACAAGCTTGTAATTGGAATTTTATTTTATTTATATGTGTATGCGTGCTTCGTGCAAACACAAACTTTCTGAGAGTAACATTATGAAAATGGAAGTGAATGAAGGATGGAGAACGCCCAGACACGGCGAGTTTAGGATCCCGGCAGTGTTTTTATGTCCGCCGGCACCAAAGAAGAAACCGGTTTATATGAAGAGGAGGGATCCTCCCAAAGATGGCTACTTTCACCCCCCTGATCTTGAAGCTCTGTTCGCAGTTGCGCCAAAAAGGGAAGCTTATGCTTGAGGCTTGATTAGGGAGAAATCCTTATATGCTAGAATTTTAGCTCTTTGCTTTTGGGGCTGGGCTCCTGATTGCACTTGTAAGCATTTACCACCAAGGTTAGGATTACTTAGGCTCTGGGAGCTGTTTTTTTGTTTATTCCTTTTTCTGATGGGTAATATTGGCAGGAGTTGTTTAGATTAAGACTTCTGGTAATATATATATATTCTGATACTTAGTGTTCGTGGAGAAAGTTACATCCATCGACGAAAGCTTCATTTTTTAATATTCGGGCAACAATGCCCTGAATCGTGACTATTGTGGGTTTCACTATTTGCGATCATGCGACGCACCTGCCACGTTTTTAGTGTAGGTGGATCATTTCGCTTTCAAACTATTGGGGGCCTGGCCGTCAGGTTTTCTTCCGTGCATATTGGGTAGTGGCAATTAAGTAACAGTAGGCTACTATTAAGATTGGCCTCTATTACATTAAAATCTCTGAACCAACAAGCAAGTATAGTTTAGATAACCAAGATGAGGATCCTAACCGAAGTCGAGAAAGGTATTTGCAACCAACGAGCCGTAGTTAGACTGGTTACAGGCAACCTCACCGATGACTTGAATGGGATGTGCTCTCTGTCTCTCTCTCTTTCTCCCTCCCCACCACCCGCCTAACAACTCATTAGTTCGTTTTCAGTTGTAACAGACAAAGTATATCGTGACTAGACTGGAGTTTGATGCTTATGGTTCATTTGGTTCTAGTTTTGATGAACGGAATGAGAAAGGTGTTGGAATTTTAACTTCAATAATAACGTTGCTTGACTCTTAGTTATGGTGATTTATATGAGAGCCAATGTTACTATGTTAATCTATCAAAATTGTGTGGGAAAAATCGACCCTTTTTTAATATTTATTGATTCTTCAGCTTTTCATGATAATTTCTTGTTAAAGGGCTTGAAAAGTTTGTATTTTTCCTCGTTTCAATGCATCAAGTGTGCTTGTATGATGAAAGGGTTGTCAGATTATAAGTTATAGTTTAATGACAAAATAATTTAAATATAGTCTTTTTTATATGTAAATGTATATAATAAAGTTATTACAAATAAAATTATAGTGAAATTATAATTATGAGATTCATATTGTATTTATATATTATATCTAAAATGTTCTTAGTTATCACAATAATAGAACATAAAAATACTAACATACGTTATGAAGTAATTAATCTCGTAAATTAAAGGTATGAAGATACTTAAATAAACGTGTGAGTGCTTGGTAGAAAACAAGTTTATTGAACTGACTTCATAAGAGAAATTCATTTAAAATATTACTTGTATGTTTATAGAAATTCTTATTGTGATGATTATATAAATGATCATTTGACTTGAGGTCTCCAAAGTTATCTTGTATAGGAATTGTTACGTTTTGGTACTACTTATAACATATTCTATACATGGGTTGTTCAGTCGATAGGCATTGGATGTAGCATAAACCATGTGGAGATAGTTGAGTGATCAAGATAAGATTTATCACTCTAAAATAATTAAGGAGAATGTTCTACTCTTTTCGATTAGTATTTATTCGAGATATCTTTGGCCAAGGTAGAATGTCGTTTTGTAAATAATTACAAATGTCATTAATTAGCTCAAAAATTAATAATAGAGAACTAATATGATTGGACTCAAAATATAATAGAGATTAATTTCATACCCTATATGTAATTGGAACATTGTATGATAAAATGAGTAAATTATATGAAAAAATCATGCACAAAAAGGTTAGTTAAAACTACTTTTGATATTTTAAAATATTTTGGTAATCATGATATATTACTAGACGCCAATTTTGATATATAAATATAAATTATTTAATTAGAGAATTAAAGATAAATTAAAGGAGTTTAATTTATCTAATTCTAAATATAATTTAGGGTTATAATTTGTATTCATTATCAACATAGTGAGGAAATTAATGGGTCACACATAAAGAATGAATTGAAGAGAGTAAACATATTTTAATCAAGTTGGACTTGATTGTAAAATTTGAAAAACTTTATAATTTAGTATGAGATATTTAATAAATAAGGATCAATATGATTTATTAGATCTTGTAAATCCGAAAGGATGTAGTTTCGCAAAAACTTGGTTTTGTCGCAGTTGCTTTGAACTTTAACTGTGATTGCTTGATGTAAAGCAATTGTATCGATAATTTATAAATTTTTCAGCACAAGCAAAAACAGAAAAAATTAAACACAAAATAAACAAATAAACATCTAAGACTTGGTAACATAGTTCGACACACCTTGCCTACGTCTACGGGGCCCTCACCTAGCTTAATCACTTTCACCAAAGAACAGTAATAGTTTTACTCAAGGCATTATAGAGCCGACTCACCCTACCCTTGACACTATCTCTCGTCCTTATAACCCGTGAAAGTAATTCACAATCAATAATATGACCACCTTATGTTAATCTCAATAGAGAATTTTCTCAACAATGTTCAATAATAAAGATGATAATAAAACAGCTCAAGTTATTGAAATAATAAACAACACAAACAAAGACACTTAAGAAAGAAAACAACTTCCCTAACAATGTAGCTTCGCCAATGAAAGAATGGAAAGTTGTCCATCGAAAGATCTGTTGTGAAGCTTCAATCTCGTCACTGGAACATCCCATGCATAGCAATCACAAAACGTCTCAAATCAACAAATGTTTCATCACTGAAACGTCATACATGAAGAACTGCATAAACACCAAGGCTATTGGAAGTTTTTCACATGAAAAACACTATCATCGACAACCCAAAAATCCCTTATAATAGATAGATAAACATAGTTCCTCCAATCTAGAAAAATCCTCAAAAATTAGCTAGCAAAAATCACTCTCAATAGTCGTTCAAAATAGAAGAAAATGAGGCTGCCAAATTTACACATTCAACAACCAATACAGCCTCAATTGTTGTTCAAAAACTGGAAAAACACAGCTACCAAATCACACACACTGTCAACGATAAACTCTCCAACAAATTCATGAAAACCTTGACAGATAATTGCAGCACCAAATCAGGATATAATCCCCACAAAATCAACTATAAAAGTAATACAAGATTGCCTAAAAAATCCCAGTTTCCAAGTCACACAACACCTATTGTTGATTCACACAAAAATAACACGTTAGACCATATATTACATAAATTCACAGCCCATATATCTCTCGTCTTCATAACTCGTGAAAGTAAATCACAACCAACAACATGACCACCTTGTATTAACCTCAACAGAGGATTTTCTCAACAATATTCAATAATAAACATGATAATAAAACAACTCAAGTTATTGAAATAATAAAGAACACAAACAAAGACACTTGAGAAAGAAAACAACTTTCCTAACAATGTAGCTTCGTCAACAAAAGAATGGGAAGTTGTACATCGAAAGATCTGTTGTGAAGCTTCAATATCGTCATTGGAATATCCCAGGCATAGCAACCACAAAAAGTCTCAAATCAACAAATGTTTCATCACCGAAGCATCATACATGAAGAACTGCATAAACACCAAGGCTGTTGGAAGTTTTTCACATGAAAACCACTAAATTGATAACCCAAAAATCCATCACAATAGACAGAAAAATGTAGTTCCCCCAATCTAGAAAAATCCTCGAAAATTAGCCTGCAAAAATCACTCTCAATAGTCTTTCAAAACATAAGAAAACGAGGCTGCCAAATTTATACATTCAACAATCAATACAGCCTCAATTGTTGTTCAAAAATTGGAAAAATACAACTACCAAACCACACACACTATCAAAAATAAACTCTCCAACAAATTCATGAAAACCTTGATAGAAAATTATAGCACCAAATCAGGATACAATCCCCACAAAATAAACTATAAAAGTAATCCAAGATTGCCCAAAAAAATCCCAGTTTCCAAGTCACACAACACCTATCATTGATTCACACACACAAAAAACACGTTAGACCATATATCACATAAATTCACAGCCAATATATCTCACTTCCTCACAACCCATGAAAGTAAATCATAGCCAATAACATGACCACCTTGTGTTAACCTCAACAAAGGATTTTCTCAACAATATTTGATAATAAAGAAGATAATAAAACAGCTCAAGTTATTGAAATAATAAAGAACACAAACAAAGACACTTGAGAAAGAAAACAACTTCCTTAACAATGTAGTTTCGTCAACAAAAAAATGGGAAATTGTCCATCGAAAGATCTGTTGTGAAGTTTCAATATTGTCACTAGAACATCCCATGGATAGCAACCACAAAACGTCTCAAATCAACAAATGTTTCATCATCAAAACGTCATACATGAAGAACTGCATAAACACCAAGGCTGTTGGAAGTTT
>JANVCQ010000232.1:17031533-17046328 GCA_025531925.1 Erythroxylum plowmanianum | reverse complement strand
AAATATAGTAAACTATTGATCTCAATCTGACAAAAGACACAACCACATACGTACATGGGCATATTGAATAGTTGTTGCTGTAAAAGACACGACCACCAAAACCATTAAGCGCGGTGGCAGCGTCTGTCGTACAAGGACGATGGCTGTGCGCAAAATAACTCCACTTCTCCGTGTTTGACGCGTTTCTTTATCGCTATTCCCCAATGTCCGTACATTTGCAGCCAAATCAATGTCACGTCAATTGCCCATCTCTCTCTGCGTTGTATTGTGCCTAAAAAGTTGCCCATTCCCACCACCACCACCTTCCAGGTTCTAACTTCACAGATTGATTAAAGTTTTAGAGTGAACACGAAGATATCAGATCCTTTGGCTCAGATATTATGTACTTAGCTTGTGTTAAAGAATTTGAGCCATTTATTTAAGTAGAATAGATGGCTCAAATTTTTTGACACAGGCTAGGTACAAAATATTTAAACCAGAAGATTTGAGAGCGAACACGAAAGGCTATTCTTTAATAGTGTATGAGCATATTTTATTTTATGAGACTGCAGGTTCTAACGAATAAATAAATATATTTGACCGTTAATTCAGATAACCTCCAGGAAATCCTGTAATTTCTCGTTCTGGATTTTTCCAGTTCAAGAGTGGAAACTTTTCCTGTAGCCTTGTTGGACATTCATGCTCTGTCCAAAAATTAAGAAGCTTCCGTGCAATAATTAGCAACTTTTGTAAGCTTCAATAATTCATATCTCATAAGAATTACACGGTAAGTATTAAAAGGATTTAAACTAGACATGCTAATTCCTACAAATCCGACGGCCAAGGGGAATCGCTTTGCTGACTCACATAATTGTTTTGCGGAGAAGATGAATACGTTGCGCATGCAGGAAAGCGAAAAATTGTATATTGCTAGAGTGTGTTCAAATATGATGTAATTAATATCAATGTTGCACTGTTTAAATGTTAAACTTCAGACGAATTTGATGGGGCATTCGTAAGGTAAAGTATAAATCAGAATTCATGTGATTTATACATTTTTTCACTTTAAGGTTATCTGAGTACATTTCAGTTCTCACTCCATTTTTCTTTATAATAGTTCGTGCTCCATTGGAATACATTGTTCTGTTTCAATTTTCATACATTTCTCTTAAACTTTTAATTCAATAAGTCAATTTACCTATGAACTCACAATTCTTGATAGTCATTTACAAGAATATTTTAAGACACTCTAAGATATTCTTTTTTCCCTCAACACTCCCTTTTCAATTCATTCAAGCACATTTTATAACTTCTCACTGTTTCAAGCATTTAATTTCTTATGGAGTCCTAATATAGCTTACATATAAGAAGAGTCCTCATCTCCAACCAAAAACTATGTATAAATTATTTTTAATCTTTATTACCTTTCAATTATCTATTCCTTTGAATAATAAACTACTCAACATTTTTGAGTAAGCGAAGGAAAATATTCTAAGCTAAGAATACAAGGATAATTGCAAAGGGAGTCTCAAAGCACAAACTACTCCATGAAACCAAAACTAGAACACTGAATATTAGCAGCAAGATTAAAGAAGACAATAAAAATACCTATAAACTGAAAGCTTGAGAATAGGTTAACTTTAAGTCACACACCAAATATCAGTTAGAGAAGAGCTCATATGAGCCTGGATACTATGATTTGTGATAATTTATCTTATTTAATTGTAGGTGTTTGTTGCTAAAATTTAGTGATCTTAACATTTTTTTGGGAAAAAAGTTTGTGTTCCTTTTTCACTAACAAGAATAAGTATCACATTAAGGATTAGTTTGAAGATTTTCGAATTTTGTTGATAAGTGAAGTGTATTTGTTTTGTCTATTGCAAAAATTATGACAAACTTGTAGCATATCATCTCCGCATAACGTATCTAGTAAAAAAAAAGACTTTGAATAACTACAAAAGAATAACAAGCACTTAATGTATTTAGGATCATATTTATAAAGAGACTAAAGATTACACTAAGCTATTATTCTTTTTCAATCTGTCAAATATTTTGAACTTATTTTTTGTGACTTGCTAAGTCACGTAACAAAGGAGCTTTTGGAAGAATCTCTATTAAATTATACTAGCTTTTCTTTAATAAATTTAGACAAGATTTATTGGTAAATATTTTGGAATTATAATTCATCCAAATTACTTTGTCTTCAACTTCTACATCAAATCCATGATTTGAAACATGTTTTATTATGTGATTGAAACCTCTAAATTTGCAATTATATTATCCATCAATAATATTAGAATTAACTTTGATTTTGAGGGAAATTAAAATGAAGATTTCTTTACCCTTGAATGATGTATAAAGGTCCTAACTCATTAATTTGCGTTTGAATGATGTACTTATCATTTCTAGCTGAAATGCAAAATTGCACAATAATATTAGCTAGAGTGAACCTCGTTCTAATTTTTTGCTAATAATTTTTGGACAGATTTATGTGACACTAAATGGGAGAAGCCACACACAATTACAAGGACATGACACTCTCATTAACTTAGAAAAATCAATAATCCATTTTCATGAGTGGCGCACTAGCCTATAAACTGAAATTCTTGCCCTCATTATCCTAATTGTTACAAAGACTTTGTAAAAGACTCCAAGTTCGCTCACAAAATATGCCAAAGTCTAAGTACTGTAGTTAAACTCTCGTAATTCAACTCATCATTAACAAATCCCTCATGTTTAGGTTTTTTGCCATAAAGGCAAAGTAAACCCAAGAAATTTACTAAGCCAATACAATGGAATGGACAACCATAAGAAGAGAAAGATGCACATAACTTTACAATAAAATTGCCGACCTAAATACTACTCACAATTGGTACAAAGTATATGTAGCTCCAACTCTCTCTAATGAATGAAGCCTTGATCAAATGAGCTATTTATAGGCATTTAGAGACTTTTTGGTCAAGAATACAAGAAAGTAAGTACAATGCTACTAATCCATTAACTTGGTTGGTGATTGACATCCCCAACCACTTTAGGCACTACTTTAGTAGGTGGTTTGCATAACTTATCACTATCCCACTCCTAAGTCAAAGCAACATGTGTAAAATGTTTACTAGATACCTCATCCATGTTCTTTGCCATGCATCCCCCTTTCTTGATGATTCATCCCACTGACTTTTCCACATCACCCATGATCTTCATCCAAAGGTAAAGGTTATCCAAGTTCTGAGCCAATTCGCGTATGGTCTGACCAATACGTACCCATGGTCTAATTCGTTTGTCTATGGTCTAAAATTTCGTCCTTAGTCCCACCAAAGATATCATAGGCAAATCCAACTCGCCCTAGCCACCAAGCTAATTAACGCCCCACTGTCTACCAAAGCTAACTGCAACTCAAACCATGCTTGATCTTACTTGGTTAAGTTACCTTGGTTCCATTTGGCATGCCTTCATGCCTAATCCATGCTAGTCGTCAGCCAAAGCTCATCAATGGCTACCAAAAAAGGGTCCTACAATGTTAAAAGACTAACAAACCACCCCTATTAGATGAAATCGACACCCTCGTCGAAATAAATTAAAGGTAGTCATTTACTTGGACTTTGAATTGCCACAAGGTTGTGTCTTCTCATAAGTAGCTTTTGAGAATGGTTTATTCTTCTATTGAATCAAGAACTTTGTCCTTAGATTCTTCTTGTGTTGCCATAATATTCGATAATCCAAAATCTTCTTAATTTGCTCATTGAATTGCTTCCTTACCACCGATGAAGCTCTCTTTATTTGACTCCTTTTAAGATCTGTTGAATCCTTATGATATGGTTTAAGGAAACTTACATTAAAAGTAGGATGTACCTTTAATGCTTAGGTAACTTAAGGCAAAAAGCTACATTTCCCATCTTTTCAAGGATCTAGAATGACCCGTCATACTTTGGCACCAACCCTCGATGCACTTGCTTGCTACTAATCTTCTTCCAAATTTGGAGAGTAAGTTTGAGAAGTATCTTATCCCTGATGTCAAAATCAGGTAGTCTTCTCCTTTGATCCATATATTTCTTCATCTGTTTGGAAGCTTTATGAAGACTGTCTCTCGCTTCATCCAACAATTCTTATTTTTTTCTTTGCAAAACGATAAGTAGTTGGACAATTTCCTCCCGACAATTTTGTGAGCTATTTAGAGAGGAATGAGTGGTTATTGTCCCAAAACAACTTTAAAAGGACTTTTTTTCGCTGTCGAGGATCTGTGCAAGTTATAACAAAATTATGTAATATCAAGTAAACTTAGCCGATTTTGTTGACTTGCACTTACATAATGCCATAAGTATTCTTCCAATAAGTTAATGATTCTTTCCATTTGGCTATTTGCTTATGTGTGATTTGCAGTTGAAAATTTCAATTCACACCCTATCATATTGAAAAGAGACATCTAAAATCGACAAGTAAATTGGGCAACTTTGTCACTTACTATGTCTACCATAACCCTAAAGTACTTCACCACATTTTTGTAGAAAAGCTCCATAGCAAAATTCGAGAGACACGAAGCTAAAGTTGGCACAAAGACCACATACTTGAAGAACCTATTAACCACTATGATGATTGAAGCCATGTCGTCCAACTTTGGGAAACCTTTAGTGAAGTCCATCGAAATTGACAAGGGTTGCAACAAACTTGCCTCCTTCTTTCTCTTAGGTTTATCCAATTAAAAAATAATGCAAGTTTGACATATACCTAAATGTCGTTCTCTATCTTTGTCCCATAGTAAGATCAAGAAAGGAGCACTAAAATTTGTTTAAATTCTGGGTGACCAACCTACTGTGAATCATGCGTCTCATTCTTTAATTGCTTCCGCAACAAACCAAAACTTGGCACGTACAATTGATTATTCTTCGTCATGAGCAACCCCTCATCGTCAAGACAAAATCTTCGTACAACACCCTCCTTTACTTGCTTCACAATTCGACCATAAGTGTTGTCAAGTGAAGCTGCTAGTTTAATTTCTCTAATAGGTTTGATTTGATTCAAGTGATCACATACAAGGCTGCAAAGACTTCCTTTCGGCTCAATGCATTCACCACATTGATGTGCCTTCCCGGTTTATGCTTCTATACGAAGTCATATTTGGGAAAAAACTCTTGCCACTGGGCTTGCCTTGCAGATAACTTCTTTTGGGTCCTGAGAAAGGTGTTAGCAACATTATTCGTATGAATTACAAACTTGGTACCCAATATATAAACCCATCAAGCATTAAGGCTATGTACTACTGGCAGTATCTGCTTTTCATATGTCGAGTATTGTTGCTTGACATCATTAAGCTTACGAATTTTAAATGCCACTGGATGTCCTTCTTACACCAAGACTTTGCCAATATCTTTGCCAAAGCATCTGTGTGCACCTCTAAAGGGAGATCAAATTTAGGTACCTTCAACATTGGTTTAGTTAAACTGGCAGTCTTCAACTTCTTAAAGGCTTCTTGGCATGCCTCTGACTAGCACCACTCTTATTTCTTCTTCAATAAATCTGTCAAAGTTGTTGCCTTCTTTGAATATCCTATGGTGAATTGACGATAGTAGTTCGCCAAGCTAAAAAAGCTCCTAAGTTCCTTCACTATCTTTAGAACTTGCCAATCAATAATTGTTTGTACCTTTTTTCGATTCATTCGCACCTGTCTCTCGCTCACCAAATGTCCTAAGAATTTTATATCCGATTGCGCAAATTCACAGTTCTCCATCTTTACAAAAATTTTATGTTGTCATAATTGCTCAAACACCTTCCTCAAGTGTTGTATATGCTCTCCCATATTGGTGCTATAGACCACAATATCATCTAAATAGATCTTCAAAAAATTGTCCAAAAGGTTGTACAACACATTATTCATCATATTGCAAAAAGTAGCAGGGGCATTAATTAAGCCAAATGGCATAACTAAAAATTCATACAAGTCGTACCAAGTTATACAAGTCGTCTTTTGCTTGTCACCTTCAACAATTTGCACTTGCCAATATCTGTTCCACAAGTCTAACTTTGTGAACAATGTAAACCTTGATAATCTATCTATCAAGTCTTGAACTAAAGGAATAAGATAATTGTTTTTAATAATCACCATGTTTAAAGCTCGATAGTCGACACAAATCTGTAGGGCTCCATCTTTCTTCTTTTGGAACAAAATTGGAGCTCCATAAGGGGTTTTGGATGGTTGGATGTATCCTGCTTCCAAAAATTCATCAAGTTGCTTCCGTAGTTCCACCAACTCTAATAGTGATATTCTATAAGGGGCATGGGCAGGAGGTATTGCACCTGACACTAGTTCAATCTAATGATCAACTTCACGATGAGGAGGGAGAGATTTTGGTAACTCCTTTAATATCACATCCTTAAATTCCCTCAATACTTTTTCCACTGCATCTGGGACTTCTACCATGTGGTCCTTCGTAATTTCCCACATGGCTGCAAGGTAAGTCTCCATACCTTTCTTAAGGCCCTTCTTAATACTCATGGTAGAAATATGAGCTACAATTGCTATTTTGTCCATAGTTCCATTGCTAGACCTACACCAATTGATGTAATACGAATTTTGATCATTCATAAACATTATAACTCTAAGATGTGGATATAGCACCACCTTTTTCATCTTAAGAAAGTTGATGCCCAAAATCAAATCAAAATCCTCGAGAGGTATCATCATTATGTTAAACTTCCCACACCAACTTTCCATACTCAAAGGAACATTGTAGGCAACTCCTACCACAACTTATGCTTTCATTGTAGGATTTTTCATTTTTACAGGGGTCTTACTAATCTTCAACCCCAATTTTTGCACTAGTCGTTCTACGATAAATGAATGAGTGATACCTGTGTCCATCATAGCTATGAGTTCCTTCCCATTTACCTATATCTTCACATACATAAGGTGTTCAAATGGGTTTAATTATGTACTAACTGCATTAAGTAAGCAGATAGGATTTAGCCCAACTTCTGAGTGACTGGTTTCACCATCCGCATCTACTATTAAATCATTTACATTCTCCTTTCTTGGGCAGTCACGAATATATTGAGGGCTACTGCATAAGAAACAACCACGATTTTTCTTGGAATATTTCTCACCTTGTTTTGATTGCCTCGTTTGCTTGGACTTCCCTTTATGATCATTCTACCTACTTTGGTTTTTCTTCTTCTTTCCTTTACTCTTCTCTTGGTAGTGCCTTTAAATTTTTGAGAAGAGAAAGAGGCCTCGATTTCCTTTGGCATTATGAAATCTACCAAAACATCTGTAGCTACAATCGCACCCACAACATCCTTGACATTTCGCATTTACAACTCCATTTATGCCCAAGGTTGTAATCCCAATATAAAGTTGAATAACTTGTCCTCATCTAACATATTCTCAATATCAAAGATTAAGGAACTAAATTTCTTAACATAATCATTTACTGAACCATCATGCTTCAATCGCCTCAACGGTTCCCTTGCAAATCAAGTGGTATTATTTGGAAGGAATTGATCATTCAACTCCTTTTTCATCCTCTCCCATGTATCAATAAGAGGACAACCAACATTAAATTTGACAGAGGCTCGGGTTGTCCACCACAATTTTGCATTTCCATCAAGATACATTGCTGAAACATTCACCTTTTCTGTATTTGACACATTAATAACTGCAAAATAGTGCCCCACATCCCACTAAAAATTCTTAAGTTCTTTAGCATTCCAAATGCCTTAAAAAACTTTTGGTTCACACAGCTTTAATATGGTACTTTCAACATGTCCTGCATCCGCAGTTGCAATTGTATGTCTAAGGACAATCATCTCAAACTTGGCATCCTTTGGTGCTTTAATGAATTAAGCCAATTGATTTCATAATCCTTGGGTTTGCCCTTCTAAGGCTTCAAAATGTGATGGGTAAGATAGGACTTCTTCTTCACCTGTAGGTATAGGATCAATGAGCACTTTTGCCCTTATGACACGCTCAATTAGATTGCTATCACCTGCCATTGAATCACCAAAAGAGCTCTAATACTAGCTGTTATAAAAACTTTACAAAGAACTCCAGGTTCGCTCACAAAATGCATCAAAGTTTAAGTACGGTAGTTGAACTTTCGCAGTTCTACTCAACCTTACCAAATTGTTCTTGTTTAAGGTGTTTCCCATAAAGGCCAAGTAAACCTATGAAATTCACTAAGGCATCACAATAGAATGGATAACAATAAGAAGAGAAATATCCACGCAACTTTACAACAAAATTACCAACCAATATATTACTCACAAATTGATACAAAGGATACAAACTCTAACTCTCTCTCTAATGAATGAAGGCATGCTCAAATAAGCTATTTATAGGCATTTGGGGACTTTGTGGGCAAGAATATAAGAAAGTAACCAAGAAAGTGGTTACAATGCCACTAAACTACTAACTTAGTTGATGGTTGACATCCCTAACCACTTTAGGCACTACTTTAGTGAGTGGTTTACATAACATACCACTATCCCACTCCTAAGTCAAAGAAACATGTTGTAAACTGTTTATAAGACAACTCATTCATATTCTTTGCCATGTCATCTCACTTCTTTGATGATTCATCCAAATAACTTTGTCATATCACCCGTGATCTTTATCCAAAGGAGAAGGTTAGCCAAGTTCTGAGCCAATTAACATATGGTCCAACCAACACGCACCCATGGTCTAATCCATTCTTTCATGATCCACCATTTGAGCACCATTTCATCCTTGGTCCCACCAAAGACATCTTAGGCAAGTCCAACTTGCGGAGCCACCAAGTCAATCAACACCTCACGGTCTGTCAAAACTAACCGCAGCTTAAACCATGCTTGATCTTATTTGGTTAAGTTACCTTGGTTCCTTTAGCATGCCTTCCTCATACTTAGTCCATGCTAGATGTTGGCCAAGACTCGTCCTGTAATGTTAAGGAACTAATACCAATCCACATAAGCTTATCTTAATTGCGTGATTTAAGGTTGAATGTAAATATTGCTCTGAAAATTAATTGACTAAATAAGCCACTTGTATGCAATAGACTCAACCTTATGGAAGTTGTGCAAGTATGTTTCGAGTACACAAGTAGTAAGTGTCAAACATTGAGAAATATGATGTTTTATGTAAAATCATGTTAGGCACAAATCTCAAATGCATTGAACATCATTTATTAATATCCATATGAATTTCCTTGTGTAACTGATTGGCAAGAAATATGTTTTAATTAGATTAAATATGATACGTAAAACTTAATTCAATAATTATTATATGTGTCTAAATTTACGTCTATTGTGACATGCTAACAACGAGTTAGATATGAAAAATTAAAAGTTCAAGTATTCAATTGTTATCTTTTAAAGTTTGGATTATAATTGTAAATGTTAGTAAGTTTGAGATTATTTTTTTTTGGTACTTAACCCTTTCAATTTTTTAAACCAATCTCTTTCTTGATAAAAGCACACATTAACGTATTCGTGGGCTCTTGCCCAACTTCAGATGCAATGTGTAAGATTGATTGTCTGTTTTCATATGTAGTTAGCTATTTCAATCTTTTCCCTGGCCAAGAAGAAAAGTTTACACGCTCACTACTTGGTGGCAGGCTTCCCTTGGCCTTTCAGGTGCTCAGGATGTCTGTGAGCAGTTTTTCCCTTAGCCTCTTTGGTTCGATTCTTCTGGGCGTATGTTTTTTTTTAGCTCGGCTTTCACATAAACAATAGTTGCTTTAGTTTTCTGTATTACTTCCTTGTTTATGTTCTCCTAGTATGATGTGTTCTTGTCTTAGCTTGATTGAGGCTGGTTGCTTATTTTAGCTAGCTGTGTCTCCAACGGCACTTGTAATTGGACCTTTTTGTACATATTTTTCTTTTCTATATAATTCTTCTGATTTAACAAAAAAAAAAAGTTTACATGCTTTTGGCTTTAAGGGTGACAAATGACAATATCTATACCTCCTAATATGTGACCGTACGAATTTATTTTAAAGAAAGTAAAATATTCGAACTTCAATCAAAATAATGGATAATTAATAATTTATTATTCGAAGTAGAGGTGAGAATCATTCGTATATTTTCTTGAACTGATGATATTTTGTGAACACGTTATTCCTGGAAGACCAGCACGATGAACATTAACATGAATAACTTGACATTCAAAGATTGAATATGGCTCATTCTTGGTAGCTAGAGGTCCCCAGCCAAATTCAAGATGTTAGTGCGACTTTATTCCTTCAGCTGTGACAGAGAATGATTTAATATCCCTACTACTACCAGATGAAGATCTCTAATTAAAATCATGGAGCTGATTGTGTATGGAAATTCAAGATGAGATGATCTCAAAGATATACGAACTAAATATGAAATTGTCTAAGCGTGGAAATTAGAAGCAATAAGAGGACGGAAATCTATAATTGGTAGGGAAGAAAGAAAGGATGAAGCTAGGCTGCATGCACTGAAATTTGAAATTGAACCTGAGAGATGAGAACATATATGGTTGGTTGAATCAAGAAATAAGCAATTATACCTCGTCAGTCTGACGAACTAGACTAGACAGAAAACTTAAAAATTGAACCATAACTTGCAACACTTATACACAGAAGAGAAGCTTTTAAAGGGTCCGAAAATAGTAATTGGGGATCAAAACAAGGAACCTGGAACCCTAGGCCGAGACCTCCCGGTTTCTGATGTATGTGTGAGGGAGGGAAAAAGGGCACAGCCCTGTCAATTAAAGTTCCCACCGTTTGAAAATGCTTGTGGAGGACGCAATCGTGGAAATTTATATATAAGCCATTACTAAGAAGCTTAATTTCCCACTGTCAGATTGGATATTAGTATTATTCTGCTGACATGTGATAGAGAGAAAACTGACTTGATCAGTGGAGATTAAATATTTTGGTAAATTTGGTACCTAGGATTACGATGTATAACTGTTGCGAGTACACACTCTCTCTCTCTCTCTCTGTATTTCCGCAAAATTGATAAATATCTTAGAACCAACCATTTCCTAGTATCTCTCTTACTGGGTCATTGGTGCACTCACACTTTAACTTCTGTTAGTGTTATATATATACCCACTAACACTCTTCAAAACCTCAAAAACTTCTGTGGTTTCTTCTGTTCTTTTCGAGTCTCATCCTTTCGGCCTTTTGTTTTGTTCCAATGGAGTGAACTGTTCTCTATATTCTCTCCAATATTTTAAGTTTCTGGTAGTTGTCGGTTTATACATATAGAACAACCATAGATCACTTTTTCTACCAAGCGGGTCTGTCTCGTTTCACATAACTAGAAGTGGTCTATTGAGCTTTTGAGGTTTCCTTTTTTATTATTTCGTATGCTCTCTCTTTTTCTCTCTTTACTTTTGTGTCATGGATGGGATTTTAGGGTTAGGATTGGTTCCCTCCTAAAAACAATCTTTTTGATGAGAGATGGTTGTGATCATAAGGGTTGAGATCTAAAGTAAGCAACAGTCACTGATTGCGGATGGAGCATCATCAAGATTCACAAACTTTAGTAAGGCTAGTGAGTGGCGATCGTCAGGGTTCTTTGGGATCCCTTATTCTCTTCAATCCAATGGCCCTTTGGGTATGGGAATCCTGATGATGCTGCAGCGGCAATAAATGGCTATTTTAATCTCCTTTTTCTTCAGCTAATGCGTAGGTACAAGCCAGCAATACCTATACCGAGACTTTATTAAAGACGGAGGTGAACTCACAAGAATACCTGAAATGCTTTTATAGTCTGCAATTGAGTTTACTGTGACACGGTTCTTGGATCTAACATAAGCCGATTATGTTATCGCAGGTTAATTTTCGCGATATATGAGTTAGGGTTTTCGGGAGGTCAAATTAAGTTGCACCACTTTTGTGGCCTTGTCATACATATTACAACTTATAACATGGTCTCAATAATCTGTGCTTACTGGATATGTCTTTATTCACTGATGCTTGTTGATGGGTTTTATATGCTTTTTTCTTCTCATCAGCTTTCCTCAGATGCTATTTCGTACTGCCATAGTGGCATCGCCTGTCCTCGGTAGGTATATGTCTGTACTTTTGGTAGAAGAAAAGACTTGTACCAGGAGAAATTAATCCATTGTCTACTTTTATTTCAAGAATTTCTTTCCCATGTACTACTCTCCATCCCTTTTCTTCTGTCTACATGTTATCTGAACAAAGCTCTCAAATCCGGCGGACCATGATTTTGGTATAGTGTGCGTCTCGATTACAGAAGGCGTCATACGAAATTTCGGTTTTATGTCTCTACAGATATAATTGCCCGTTTGTTTTATCCTTTGGCCTTTAGATGAAGATCTGAGGTTTCCATCTGTCATTTTGTGGATTTAAATTTATAGATTTCACAGAACTATGGATATTTTATATGTTTTCTGGTATCTAATTTAGTTTTACAACTGTTTGTTTCCAGGTCTTGGGAAGATTTCTGATTATACTGGGAGAAAATGCATTTTCCAGAAAGCAGAAGTACAATGCTTTTGTTACGTGCCACCTGTAGGGCATGAATGATTTGTCCTTTATTTGATTTGATAACATAACATCTTAATTCTTGTAGAAGAAACCATAACATCGCTTATGATCCATGCAGGATTTATCGTTTGATTACCCAAGCTCACTTGGTTGTTCACTCGATGTTTTTTGAATTAAAAGATTTTATATCCTGCTTATTGATCTCAAACTCATAAAGTTTTTTCCTTTTCTTTGTATTTGTTGAAACAGTGCGAGTTGATCAATCAGTAAGCTGTTTAAATACCAGATAAATGATCAAAATCCGTTAGGAAATTAATTATCTGTTGTGGTTTTTGGTCTAAGATTTTCAATTTTTGATCTGACAGAATTAGAGGGAGAAAGCATTCATGTTCGTCGAGGTTTAATTTATGATAGGATTCAGAAAGCGTAGCTCCTTTTTCTTTTCTTCATCTTTGTTTTTATTTACTATGTAAAGGGCTTTGTATTTAAGTCGACTTCACTGTTTTCCTGATCAAGAATATGAATCCCTCATTTTCTCAAACTTCATAACATTGGTCCCTTCATTGATTTCTGTAGAATTATGTAGATCATCCTTTAATTCTCTTCCATCTTTGCAGTTTCAGCTCAGATCAAATTTACTGGTACGGTACCCTTCACCTCTTACCGTTGAATATCTCACTGATTTGTGGAAATTCTTCCATATCTTTAGGTTTCCTGTACTGGGTTGAAACCTTACTTCGGATTGCTCTTGTTGTAACGATCTTATCTAACCTTGAAGGGACCTTTACTTGAGGTAACAGCCATTCTTGCAAGGGAAAATAAAACGAAATTCTGGACATGGCAAATGACATTAGAATGATATTTTTCTGTACGCAGACTACTAGAAAGACAACGGTTCTTGTTTATACATTTTTAAAGTTGAGTGTTGCAGTGAGCGATGACTTAATGATTTTTCTTACACCAGGAAGAAACAATGCTTTATTGAAGATCAATGCTTTATTTGTGGCGGCGCTGAAAGATCACACAACGAATTATCTGGAGTTGTTGCAATTATACATGGCTTGCATCTCATACTAGAACAAGTGTTGGTTATGTTCTAATAACAAAACCTTAATGCAAAGAAAACATTGGACAATGTTATGTTCCACTTGTACCTGTCACAGCAGTTTGCTGGCAATCTTAAACAGCAATGAATCTCGGTTTGACAACATTGGAGCCTTGCCTACTTGAACCTCTTAAAATAACACATATGGGATTTCAAGGCTCTGGTTTACCTTAATGTCTTGTGGCCACAGTCCGGTTATAGATGGCTCTGTTGGTTTATGCCCTTGCAGCCCCTTGCAGCCAATTTTGGTTGTACTTTTAATTGTATAAAATTTGATTTTCCAACAGGCTCCACTCTCCGTCTAAAGGATAACCTGAAATGCTTCCGATGGATAAAAATTTAATTGTTTACTTGGGTCATTGAACCAACACGATTTCCTCTGGGAAGTTATCTCCTTCCTTTACTAATTCATAGTGCATTTTCATGTTGAAGAAGGTATAAACTGTCAAATTCTGTATATTTTATTTCTGGATAATTAAATGGATTAAAAATTTTGTGATCAATTTTGTTATTTTAGGAATAGATATGATAATTGATATGGTTAATGACAAAAATATAAAACAATCCAAAAGATATGTGAAAGGAATTTTTTTACTTCTATTAGTTTGTTCATCATTTTTTTATTGCTATCGTCATATCTTATCTAAAATACAATTAAGCAGGTATTTCTTGTTTATATTCGTCTTCATCGTTTTTTTTTTGGCTAGTCATTGTCACTTTCCATCTCTATTATGCAACATAAACAAGCAAGTATTTTATGGCGATGTTGATTCGTATGTGAGAATAGTAATAAAAATATGAATGAATATAGTAAGAAACGAGAATAGGTATTATCATTATAATTATGCTGGTTAGTTAAGAGGGAGGAATAATTATCATTACTATTGATAGTGGTTGGTTTGTAAAAAAATTGAAAAATAAAAATTTATTATATTTTAAGTAATTAATTATATTATAATTAATTCATCAATTATAATATAATTAATTAATTACAATATTTTAATTAAAGAATGAATAATTAGTTATATTGTAACTAATTAATTAATTATTTTAATGAATTATAATATAATATAATTAATAATAATATTTCAATTAATTATATTTTAAATATTTTATTATAATTTAATTAATTAATTAATTACAATATTGTAATTAACGAATGAATTATATTTTAATTAATTACATTGGAATTAATTATATTGTAATTAATAATATTTTAATTAATGAATAATTATATTTTTAATTGTAATTAT